>CM064566.1:24717713-25040772 GCA_032716605.1 Paralithodes platypus
CACCTGACATTTATCGACATTGAAGGGCATCTGCCCTTTTTTTCGACCACTCTGATATGTTGTTTAAATCAGATTGCAACGCATTTCTATCATCTTCGTTCAGGACTGTATTTCCTATTTTTGTATCGTCGGCAAATTTGGAAATGGTGTTGTTTACCCCTACATCAATAGCGTTAATGTAAATGAGAAACAGAACCGGTCCAAGGACTGAACCCTGTGGAACTCCACTAGTGACAGGCTCCCACTCCGATTCCACTCCATTTATCACCACTCTCTGTCTTCTGCCTGTAAGCCAATTTTTTATCCAAGAATGAATTTCACCTTTGATACCTATCCTCTCCAGTTTAGCCAATAGTTTTCGGTGAGGCACCTTGTCGAAAGCTTTTTGAAAGTCCAAGAAGATTATATCTAGTGATTTCGTCATGTCGTTATATGTGAATAGTTTTGTTATAAAATTCAATCAAATTTGTTAGGCTATGACTTATTTGATCTAAAGCCGTGTTGACTATTTTTGATTCGGTTGTTTGATTCGAGGTAATCTACTATCTTATCTCTAAGGATTTTTTCCATGATTTTTCCTACAATTGAAGTTAGACTAATTGGTCTGTAATTACTCGCTTTGGCCTTGCTACCCTTCTTGTATACCGGCGTAATGTTCGCATCTTTCCAATCACTCGTACAATCCCCTGTAGTAATGATAAGTTAAATAGTTGTGTCAGGGGTTTTGCTATTTCGTCCTTAACATTCTTAATTATTTTCGGGTGGAGCATGTCGGGTCCCGGGGTCTTATTTACATTTAAATTACTCAATTTGCTTTGTACTTCGCTAACACTGATGGTGAAATCTCCTATTACATGAGTTGAGGTGTTATTTTCAAGGGTATGATCGATAATTTCTTCTGTGAAAACTGAGCCAAAATATTTGTTGAGCAGATTTGCCGTGTTTGTGTCACCTGTTATTGTCTGGCCATCTTCTATTAGCGGTCCGATTCCGCTTTTGATCTGTTTATTTTTATTTACGTAACTGTAGAATATTTTGGGGTTTGTGGCACTTTCTCTGGCAATAGTCATTTCGTAATTTTGTTTGTTCGCCCTAATTATTTTGTTCACTTCCCTTCTACTATTTGTGTACAAGTTTTGAATTACTTCATTGTTTGTGTTATTTTTTACAAGTTTGTGGAGTTGATTCCTTTTCCTTATTGCCTTGCCAATGTCTCTACTGTACCAAGGGGGCATACTTGATTTCGTATTACGTTTTGGTTTCATGGGTACAAATTGTTTATGCGCCTCCGTAATTTGTAGACTTAAAATTTCCCCATAGTTCATTTACTTCGTTTATATTTATGAGGTTTGAGTGTATGTTTGATAGCGATTCCTTAAGTCCGTCATAATTTGCGTTTTTGAAGTCCGTAACCATTCCTGTTGTTTTTACTGAGGAATATTTGCTTATAACGTTGATTCTTAAGATTTTATGATCGGACGTTGCCAGACGTTCACCTACATCCAGGTTTGATAATAGATTTTCTTGGGTAGTGATTACGAGGTCTAATATATTCCTGTCTCGCGTCGGCTGTTTTACGTGTTGAGTCAAAAAATTGTCCTGGATGAAGCTTGTCATTAGGCGTGCCTCAGCATTTTTTCCGGTCGTGGTATTCCAGTCAATTAGGGGAGGTTATAGTCACCTAGTAAAACTGTTTCGTCGGAATTAAGGGTTTTCTCTAGTATTTCATAAAAAATTGTATCATCGGCAACAGTTAGTCTCGGTGGTCGGTACGCTGTAGTGATATTTAAGTTCGTTTTTTGTATTTATTTTGACGCACACTATTTCTGCATTACTTTCGGGGAGAGTCACCTCAACTGGGTTTAAGTAGGTTGCAACGTACATTGCAACCCCCCCTCTTTGTTTTCCATTGTTACGGTCTTTAGAGAGAGAGAGAGAGAGAGAGAGAGAGAGAGAGAGAGAGAGAGAGAAAGGGGGTGAAGAGAGAGCCAGTGTGTGTGTTACTAGATACAGTAATTTAACCCTTAATTAGCGGGGCCCGACTTAAGTCTGTATCTAAAAACCTGGACTATGAGGCGGGGCCCGACTTAAGTCTGTGTGCAATTTTGGCGCAATATTGGCTCTGAGAGAGAGCCGAGCGGTGGGAGGAGCATAGGTTGCTTCATGACCGCTCGCCACGACCGTCGTGGGCCCACTGACATGTACTCCACACTATTCCACCCTCTCTCACTCGCTACACACGTAATTATGTAACGAAATGACCGTATTTTAGCGATTTTGCCCTTCGGTTGCACGATCGTTGCAAGACAACCAGTGATCGTAGAAGGATGGTTCGGGTGTCATTGGAAAGCTCAATGTACGCCCTTTCAGGAATACATACTTGTATTACGCTCTGACTCTAGTTTATGCATGAAAAAGAGCACGGAAACAACGCCATTTAGGGTAAAAAAAAAACGCTGGGCGGCACGGTCAAATATACCGCCTAGGCCGCTCGTTGAGTGTTAAAGACTTAACGATCCAATAGATTAAAGGCACTCTATGTATATATAGGCCTACATATATATTCAATTGTTGAGTGCGTAAGACAATATATTTACTCGTCTACCGATAAACTACATACAATATGACAGGAGAATCATTTTTCCGTGAAGAACTTATCTTATATAATTATGCCAAAACACATTACGTTTCGGAAAAGATTGCATATTGCATTTAGGCCTACATTGAAACTAATGATCTTATCAGTTTCCACATTTTCAAACTCTTTTAGTATTTTCTTCGTGCTTACGATATCAACAAAAAAATATATTGCCAGAATTGCACAGCATATTCTAGAAGGGACTGTAATGGAACATCATAGAGTCTATATGTTATCACCCTTTTCTAACATTGAAACAATCATACATTATAGTTCAAAAGATTCTAGGTTTTGTTATCTAGGCCAATGTGTTGGTTGGACAATTTTAGATCTTTGTTAATCTGAAAACCCATTGAATGTTCCAAGTTAGTCAAATATACAGTAGATGCTTTTTCAAGTGCAAATAGTGAATATTCAATTTAGGATTGTATAACCCATAATCATCACATTGCATTTTGCCAAGCTTAGTAGCACCTGTCAAGTCTCAGAACGGTAAGCTAATTTATTAAGATCCTTAGCAAGGTAATCAATACCTTTATGAATCGTTACATATTCTCCAATTTTAATATCATTTGCAAATTTAGAGAACACATATTGCAGGCCAACATCGATGCCGTTGATTTACCGTATGAATGATAAGCTACCGTCATATTAGAAAAGAT
Source organism: Paralithodes platypus (assembly GCA_032716605.1). Classification (NCBI taxonomy): domain Eukaryota; kingdom Metazoa; phylum Arthropoda; class Malacostraca; order Decapoda; family Lithodidae; genus Paralithodes; species Paralithodes platypus. The sequence continues at coordinate 24,721,014 of CM064566.1, forward strand.
CCCTGTTGAATTACCGAGGTGGCATGCGTTCATTCCGAAGAAACATCGAAAAAACAAATCGTTATTGTAAATCTGCTAGCCAGTATTCTGTTCAATTGGAAATTAGAGATATGTGCCAGACTCGCTTGAAATCTTGCGGTATGTCTAGCGATATAGAAAAAGGTTCACCGTAATCCCAACGGGAGAATGACCAAGAGTTAGTAAGAGAAACAAGCAGATCAACTATAGAACTTAAGGAAACCATATTGGTGACCTGAAAGTAGTTTAAGGGAAGACAAATGCTTAAGAAAATTTGAATTAAGAATATTTCACAAACTTTAGAGATGCAAGAAATTAAAGTAATTAGACGATAGTTGGAGGTCTGAGAACGGTCACCCTTCTTTGTGACATGTTGAATGAGAGCAAACTTCCATCAAGAAGGAAAGACGTTAGAGAAAAGACAGAGACATTGAGTAATGTTCACATGTGTGGGGAGGTTCCTCTCACACCGCTCTCCTAGACAAAGTTGAAAAAAAGGCCTTTCGTATCATTAACTCCCGTCCACTCACCAACTCTCTGCAATCTCTCTCTCTCCGCCGCAATGTTGCATCTCTCTCGCTATTCCATCGCTACTATAATAATCAGTGTTCTTCAGAGCTATCCCAGTGCAGACCACCTCCTTTACGTAGGGCACGTGGTACCCGTCTTGCAACTCAATCCCACCCCTACTCTGTGCAACTCTCCAACCCAAGAGTGAAACGTTACTCTCAAACTTTCTTCTACTCAACAGCTGAGCTCTGGAACTCTCTCCCAGAATCAGTCTTTCCCTCTTCCTATGACTTAAATTGCTTCAAACTCCGTGTGACCAGGCATTTTGGCTCGAACGTCCCTTGATTTTGGCCCTGTCACTCTTTCAACTATGGGGGAGGCACTCGCTATAGGCAGTTATGCCTTTTGCCTCCCTCAATCACATAGAAAAAACAAAACAAAAAAACAAAAACAAAAGTTTGCCTAGGCAGTGAGTCGGCACAGTAGAAATTATTTTGAGTACAACAGGAGAAACATCATCCAATCCATATGCCCTGATAGCATGAAGCCCAAAGAGGGCAGAAAGTACATCCTTAGAATAGATTAGGATATTAGGCAAAAAGTAAGTGAGATGTGGGTGGAAAGGGAGGAAGAGCACCGGAATCATCCAAGGTGGAGTATTTAGTAAAAGTTTGAGCGAAAAGTTCAGCTTTGTCAGAGGGAGAAGTCACGGTAGTGCCATCAGAGTGGAAAACAGGAAGGAAAGACAAGGAAGTAAAATGGTTGGAGAGATTTTTGGCTAGATCCCAGGAAGCTTGGGAAGAGCTAGAGTTGGAAAGTTCAGAGCATTTGTTATTGTTGAAAGAGTTTCCTTGTGAGTCAAATGACATATTTGGTTTGATTCCGGGCATAAACATATAACGTATGGGATTCTTGAGTTTGAAGGTGATGGTACCGTTTGAATGCTTCCTCCCTATTGCAGGCAGCAGTAGAACAAGCGTGAGTAAACCAAAACAAAATTGCATTAGACTGAGAGAAAGAAAATGGAATGCATGCCTCCATGCCAGAGAGGATTACCTCTGTAATGCGCACAGCGCACTGCCAAATTCAGACGTACTGCCAAAGAGCCTTCCAGTCGGCAGCGCCTAAGTTCCACAAGCGCCGCCGGCTGGGAGGATCAGGTGGCCGTACTGGAGAGATAGGACAGGTACCAGAGATAAGATTGGGATTGGTGGAGCCTTTAATGGAGAGAAAATGTTTACAGCGTAAGTAGAAGGATTAGAAGGTACAAATAAGTCAAGACTGTTGGGTCAATCTACAAGGCGGTCAGGAATTTGAGTAGGGTGCTGGAATAACTGCTCTAGGTCATTTATAATAGAAAAGATGAAGGCTTGTTCACCAGTTTGGTCAGTGAAATGGGAGGAGAGCCATTGGCAGTGGTGAACATTGAAATCTTCTAAGATGGAGATTTTTGCGAAAGGAGAGATGGATAGAATGAGTTTCACTTTCGAAGTTAGATTGTCAAAGAATTTTGGATAGTTAGTAGAATTAGGCGAGAGATAAACAACGCAGAAGTTAGTTTAAGAGTGACAAGAGAGCTTTAGCCAGAGAGTTGAGAATTCAGAAGAAGCAAAGTTGGGAACATGAGAGAAAGTAAGATTGATACGCACATATACGCAAAACACAGCTTTGGCTTGAAACTGAGGATAGGGATAGTAGGAGGATACAGAGAAGGATTGCTGTAAGTAGTCCCAGACAACTGAGTTTCAGTGAGAAACTCAGGGTTGATAGGGTTGACAGAAGAGAGGTGGTGTTCCACAGAGTGGAAGTTAGAGGAAAGGCCACGAATGTTGCAGAAATTGATAGTAAGAGTAGAAGGTAGTGGTCCAGAGCATTTTGACGAGTCGTTTCCAGGGGTTAGTAAGATCGGCGGCAACAGCAGTTGTTTGTATAACTTGACATTCAGCTGCATGCTCATAGGCAGGGGTTGTGGAAGATTGTGGCGACTGTGGCGGGGAGGCAGAAATAGAGGCCTGCTGTAGGTGCAGGTGAGAAGGGGAAGGAGAGGGCTTTTGGCTTGTAGGGTGCTAAGTGAATACTGATTGTACTTGGGAGGTTCTGGACTCTTTGCGTCGTTATTCGCGGGAGCCAAACACCTGGGACTTGTGTGACGCTTCTGCATAGTAGCCACGTGCGGGCATGCGCGCGCCGCGCCGACTGTCATTAATTCGAGGGTGCGGAGCAGCAGCTAGGAGTGAGTCGGGTGCAAAGGATCGTACCCCTCCCCCTCCCAAGAATTTTGATACACATAAATACATAAACCATCTAGCACTGACAATAAAACTGAACATAAACCAAATACCGTCCCGTATAAGAAGTCTAATGGTACCTCCCACTCCCAAGGGAAACCAAAGAGTAAAGAGTGCTTTGCATGTCACAAGGAGGGTCACTTTGCAAATGCTTGTCCGAACAAGCCACCAAACAAGGTTGTGTCATTGGCCCGCAGCATAGGGGTGTCGCCTATATCTTCTGAGTTTGCCAAGGGTAGTTCGTCAGAGGTTGGGACACAGCCTGTGTTCAAGAGTCCGGAAGGCTCAAACCCTGTCCGCGACGTCTTTGGGGGTCATAGAGGGCATGGTTTTGTGAGGTGGGCTGGCGAAAGGCGAGGAGTTAAGCTATTGCGTGATACGGGGGCTTCTCAGACCTTGTTAAAGAACTTTACTGGTAGACCGATTAAAGCTGCTCGGGTGGTGGTAGTTCAGGGGATCAATGCTACGAAGTCCTACCCGCTGGTGCGGATGGAGCTGGAGGTGGGTGGTGTGGCGAAGGAGCTGGATGTAGGAATTGTAGAGAACTTGCCTGTTGGGGGCGTCGACCTCCTCCTCGGCAACGACTTTGCGGTGCCTGCTTCTAAGGTTTCACCCTTGGTCGTTGCCGAGAAGGCGGCCGACGTTAGTAGGGAGGAACAGGAGTGGGTTGAGAAGTGTAGCGTACAAACTATGGCGTGTGTTGTGACACGTTCTCAGACATCCGGAGCCTTGCAGCCACCACCTCAGTCTATCAAACCGCGGAGGAAAGGTCACAAGAAAACGGGAAGTGTTGGTCAATTGGAGAGTTTTGAGCCGGCAGTGTTTCTTGGTGACTCATTATTGGCACCTATGTTAGAGTCTGGAGAGGCCCCAGGGCCTGTCACCGCTGGTGCAGGTGCAGGGCAGGAAGAGACTCTGCGACAGCATCGTTATGCGCAGCGTGAGGAAAGAATGGCTCAGCGGGACATTGGAGGTGGAAATAAATTATTTAAGATGAACTTGGATAATCTCGCACCTGCTGATATATGTTCCTTGCAGCTGGAAGATCCTGAAGTCAGGGCGTGTGGTAATGGTGCTGTCGAACTGGAGAGCGATGGGGATGCACAGCCTGGTGATTTTTTCTTGTCCGAGGGGATCTTGTATCGGAGACATCAGGATCCCAAGAAAAAGTGGGATGGCGGGTCAGGATTAGTGGACCAGTTAGTAGTACCGAGGGTGTGCCGTGAGAGCTTATTGAGATTAGCTCATGATGTGCCTTTGGCAGGGCACCTGGGGGGCACGTAAGACGGAGGCAGCTCTGAGCAAGCTTTTCTGGTGGCCTGGGTTAAAGGCGAGTGTCATGTCATGGGTGTCACAGTGTCACACTTGTCAAGTTGTTGGGAAACCCAATCAGGTCATCCCGAGAGCCCCGTTACAACCCATCCCTGTCATTGGGCCGCCCTTCAGCAAAGTAGTTATCGATATGGTTGGCCCATTGCCCCCCACTAGTGCCGGCAATAAATTTTTACTAACTGTAATGGATGTAGCAACACAGATGCTTACCCCATGCGCAACGGGATGGCTAAGACTGTTGTCAAAAACCTACTTGTCTATTTCTCTCGTTATGGCTACCCTCAGGAGATCCAGTCTGATCAGGGATCCAATTTTACTTCTGCTCTGTTTAAGCAGACCATGCAGCAACATGGGATAGTGTCTGTGGTGTCATCTGCCTACCATCCCGAGAGTCAGGGAGTTTTGGAAAGGTGGCACTCGACTCTCAAGAGTATGTTGCGGTGTTATTGCATGGAAAATGGGAAGGACTGGGATCTAGGTCTCCCATACGTTTTATTTGCTGCGAGAGAAGTACCTGGGGAGAGCTTGGGATTTAGCCCGAACGAGTTGGTTTTTGGACACAGGGTCAGGGGGCCCCTCCACATAGTCAAGGAGATCTGGGAGGGAGTCACAAAGCCATGCTCGCTTCTAAAGTATGTAGTTGAAAGCCGTGAGAGAATGCTAAAGAGCTTGGAGGTAGCAGGTCGGAACCTTAAGAGTTCACAAGCTCAGATGAAGGACAGATACGACCAGAAGGTGAAGCTGAGGGAGTTTGAAGTAGATCAGGAGGTACTGATACTACTGCCTCTGGTGGGACACCCCTTGTCTGCCAAGTATTCTGGTCCATATCGGGTTGTAAGGAAGGTTTCTGATCTCGACTATTTAGTAGCTACTCCTGATCGTAAGAAAAAGAACCAACTTTGCCATGTAAATCTGATGAAAGAGTATGTGAGCCGCCCCTCCGAGCCTCTCACTGTCCCGGTGTTGATCTGCAGCGATCGTGGTGGAGAAGGAGGAAGGGACAGTTAAGCTGTGGGGGAGGATAATTGGGATTGTCATGTTTCCGCGGATCAGTGGGCGGGGAATTCTAGACAAGTGGCTCACGAGTTGATATTGCACCTGCCTGAGCAACAGCGTGTAGCTGTGCAGCACTTGTTTGATTCAAACCCAGCTGTTTTCGCAGAGCATCCTGGCCTCACTACTCAAGCGGTGCACGATGTCGATGTTGGAGACCACCCGCCCTTTAAATCAGTGCCATACCGTGTTCCCCCTATTAAATTACCAGCACTTAGGGAAGAGCTGGATTATATGCTGAAACGTGGGCTGATTTATGAGGGTGTAGTAAGGTGGACTTCCCCAGTCACACTGCAGCCCAAACCAGATGGCAAGGTGCGGTTTTGTATAGATTTCCGCAGGTTGAATGGTTTAACCCCCACAAATGCCTACCCTCTCCCTCGCGTGGACGACAGTGTGGATAAGATAGGAAAAGCCAAGTTCCTCACTAAGATAGACCTTGTTAAGGGTTATTGGTAAGTGCCCTTGTCTGAGCGAGCGCGAGAGGTGTGTGGGTTTGTGGCGGACGGTGCCACATATCGTTGCCATGTTATGCCATACGGGCTGAAAAATGCCCCTGCAACGTTTCAGAAATTAATGAACGACATTGTAGCCGACATTCCCAACTGTACGGTGTACCTAGATGATGTCATAATATACGACGATGATTTTAACAGTCACTGTGTTCACATCGGACAGCTTTTTAATAAACTAAATGAAGCAGGTTTGGTGGTAAACCTGGATAAGTGCAATTTTGTCAAAGCCACAGTTTTGTACCTGGGGTTCGAGGTGGGGATGGGTCAGGTATGCCCTTCACAGACAAAGATCAAAGCCATTGATCAGTTTCCCCAGCCTACGACTAAGAAACAAATCATGCGGTTTCTAGGTATGATAGGCTATTATCGTCGCTTCATCAAAGGCTATTCGACTGTACTTGCACCTTTAACTGACTTATTATCTATGGACAAGAAGTTCCGGTGGTCTCCTGAGTGTGCAGAGGCGTTTTCCTTGGTGAAACACCTGTTATGTACCCACCCTATACTCAGGGCCCCGGACTTCAGCAGACCTTTTCAGCTGGCGACTGATGCCAGTGGCGTAGGGGCTGGGGCTGTCTTGTTACAGACAGATGATGAAGGTATCGAACATCCAGTGAGTTTTTACAGTAAAAAATTCAATAGTGCACAAAGGAATTACTCTGTAATTGAAAAAGAACTCCTGGCGATAGTGCTGGCACTCAGGCACTTCGATGTATATGTTCCTGCTTTCGGACCAGTCGTAGTGGTTTATACCGATGATCACCCTCTGAAATTCTTGAATCAGTTTCATAACCGGAATATGAGGCTGACCAGGTGGTCACTCATGCTTCAGGAGTATAATCTGGACATACGCCATATTGCCGGTTCTGATAACGTGATGGCGGATTGTCTATCAAGGGTGGATGATGTTGGTTAGACTGTCAGAGGATTGAGGGTTGAGTGTGGAGGAAAATAGGCTGTCACTGTAGTTCAGCCGAAAAAAACAAATTAAAAAAGCAAAAACCTTATAAAACTCTTTATTTTTTATAACGTGTAGAATTTTGTATAAGATGTTGTAGCAGTATCTAAGTTGAATGTTTTCGCTTATTGTCGCTAAGTTAGTTGAACTTGCTCGGTGGAGCGCAACAGTCTTTATTTTTTTTATATATAGTACCTTGTGTCGCAACAGTGTGTGGTACTATGAGAAGCTTTCTGTTAGATATGAAGAACTTAGTCAAGGGTCATATATCTTGGGGGAGGTGTGACGCTTCTGCATAGTAGCCACGTGCGGGCATGCGCGCGCGTCGGCTGCCCAGCCGTTTAGAAACCGGCTGGCGGCAGCCAGCTGGCAGGCTTTTCCTTAGTATATATCCTACGACAACGTAACTAATGTCTGGGATATTCTTATGTTGTTTCACAGCTTGTAGCTGCCCTTATTCTTAACCAACGCATCTTAGTATATTTTATTCTCGATAGTTGATTGTTTCATTATAATATATAAGATGTAAGTCTAGTGAGAGTGGGAGGAGACGAGCGGGAGAGAGAGACCGGCTGGGGGACGTTGCTTCGCGCGGAGAGTCTAGCTTGGGACGAGCCTGATGTTGCCATATGCATTTGTTGGCAACGTTAGGCTTAGTTTTGACTCACGCACGGGGTAGACGATTTTGACCCGGCAACTGTGTTGAATGTTGCCAAGCCTGGGATGTATTCTGCATGCCTAGGGCGGGGTCCAGACAGATTCAAGACTCAGAGCTCACCTCACTGTCGTACCCTTCGGACCCCCTTGATATCTATCCCTCTCTACCCCACTTAGAAACTTTCTCTCTTACTTTGTATACCTTCCTTCCACTACTTCACCAATCTATTTAATTATCCCCTCCCCTTGATAGACCTTATATCTATTATTGTATTAACGACGAGCTCTCAGATAACTAGATAGGATTTTGGGCCTTATGCAGGAGATGTAATTGTTAATGAGACCTAGGAAGCTTTTTTGTTGTCTCATATTTGGTGGTTTCATGCTTGCTAGTGTGTTCTTGTGTCAGGTTAGCAGAGGCTAGACCGGAGGGGAGGCTTTTTGCGATCCTTTAAGTAAAGTCTGCTGGTGCGAGTCCTGTGGACCCGCACGACTTTACTAGGATACCCGTGGGAGTCTGGGGGCATTTTCTTGTCTGTGTCCCTGTGTGTCTAGTGTTGTGTTGTGTGAGGGCCCTTGCCTAGTCCACTCAGCACTGCGCTAGCACGTCTTGCTTTTGTTTTAGGGTCGCCAGGAGAGAGTCAGATACTTGGGATCTGAGTCTCTCAAGAGAGCACCCTTTCAATTAGAGTAATTTGGCGCACAGACCTGGGAACGTCCCTAGGCTAGAGCAGGTGGCTCAGCCCGGGTATCCGAAGCCTATATCCTTCCGGCTAGACCTCTGCCACCTGGCAGATTAACAGCTAGTGGTTTATTATCTCTGTATGCTTGTTATTGTGTCACAGTTTACCGTTTTTGTGAGCATTGTGAGTCAGGGTGTGGCTTAGAGACTCTGTCCGAGCAGGCTTGCCTGACTAAGAGTGAGAAGCACACCTGTATGTGGTTATGTTGCGAGTTGCTGCCTTTATTTAATTATAGCTATGCCATTATACACTGTATGGCCTATCACTAGTATTTATTTCTGCTTATGAGTTAAGAGTTCCCTAAATCCGTAACGTACTTTCTTTGCTAAGCATCAGATCCTACAGTAGCCGCATGCAGTTTAGAAACCTGCATCTTGTCTACCTGTACGATGTTTTGAGGACTGTTTGCTTTCACCTTCTTTCACGCAGGGGTGATTAGTTGTATTAATTAACGTAACGTTAAATGTACTTTCTTCTAGTTTGTTATTAAATTGTTTCTGCAATTTAATTCCGTTATCTATCTTTTCCTTGAAGCTTTAAGTCAACTTAATTGTGTGATCTTTTATATAGCCTGCTTGACTATCAGCAGTCTATAGTGCGTGCACCCTGTAACCGAGTCATAGGATACCTCGTTGTCCAGGCGGTTTAGGGTGGTTTGTTGCCTGGGTTTATAGATAAGGGTTGGATCTAGCGTTTTCCGTTGTTGCTTGTTGCCGCATACCTAGTCCAATAGAAAGAGCCCAGGGTTTATATATCCCAGGACGTAACACTTGTCTTTCTGTGCTTGTCTTTGGCCAATCACTTGCCTAGTATTCTTCCTCTGGTCTTCTGGGACTTATCCTGCCATGTGACGTGTATACTAGATGGGTTCTGTGGCTTGCAAGGTAGACTCAGTTGCTAGTACGGGTGGCTCGCGGATGGCTCGACTTTGAAGGACATCAAAAGAATGGGACTGGAAGTGGCAGGGATACTTGGTGTGTACACTGGGTATGTTGCCCAAGACGGCTATATCCATTGCACTGCATCAACCGAAGATGTTGAGGGAGGTGTCAAGAAATATCTAATGGAGGGTAGCTGGATGGCTCTGATCCCTGATGGGGTTTCTCGACGGGATTCAGCGTCGTGGGCGGTGTGGCGAACATGGGCGTCGAGTTGTATCTTTCTTCTTCATTCCCACCATTATCGCTAGCTAAGAAACGGTCCCGTTCATCACTCACTGGTGAAATGTCTCGGACTCGCTGTTCTCGCAGTGTGACAAAATGTCACACAGTGTTGCTAATGATTTCCCAATTACAAGGACATTCTAACTTACTTGTCGTGAATATTTGACGTGCTTCGGGATATAACTATATTTTTACAGAATTTCTGAAAGTTTTTGAACACAATTTAGATAACTGACTACTTTGAACAAAACTTTCAAATCACGTAAATCGCGTCAATGAGCCTCAAGGGGTTGTCATATTTATCTCTCTCTCTCTCTTCTTTGCTATTCTTTCCATCCACTTTTCCTTACTGTCGTGTTTGCTATCAGAACTAGAATAAAGTCCACACCACCTTGCTGTGTTCATAAAGTCTGTGTGGTCAATTTATGTACAGCTACTGACAAATGTTGTGAGCTCTTGCAAATTTCTTTATGCCTATATTATATCCATTTAGGTTGATGTTCAGATCAAATTAGCTATAGATTTATAAATACATAATAATTATTATATACTAATTTATATATGTATCTGATATGATCTGAACATCAATCTAAATGGATATAATAATTGTCAGTAGCTGTACAAATCTTTAATAAACAGATACCCTTTGAATATAATTATGCATATCCACTCTCCCCAAGGTACTGTAACTCTTCTACTCACAGGAATGACGTATACATAATGTTATGTAACAGTTCGGTTTATTGCCACAGCCGATCGTAAAAACACAATTTTTTTTTTCCTGGTATCTTTAACTGTTCTTGTTTTTGCTGTTGTTCTTGGGGATCATACGTGGCGAGTGAATGAGTCAGTTATTTTATTTTTTCTAATATTACGGTGTAATGCTTAGAGTGTTTAAGATATGTATGTGGTAACCCAGGTTCGAATCCCGGTAGGATCACATTTTTTTGTTTTTTTTTTTTTTACCATACCTCCCCATACATGCTTTCATATTGGGAAGTATTTGGTGTTGGGAGTGAAATTAATAAATTAGATTATTATTATTGCTATTTTTTTTTTTTGTCGCTGTGTTTTATATAATGTGGTACCATAGATATTGTCCACCGAAAGTCGTGTGCTTCTTGAGAGCCAAAACCTCATAAATGAAACCCACGCCGCTACAAGTAATACATGATTGTAGTCCCTCCTGTTCAGAGGCAAGATGGGACTGTCATCTGCAGAATATTCATTATTATTATCAACACCATCAACAGTATGAACCCTCTGAGTATGAACGACATGTGGTATATTTTATTCTAGCTTTATGTAGACGATATTATGCAGCTTAGGAAGGATCTGTGGCACTTAAAAGTGTTATTCGAGATAGTTTGCACCAGCTCCACCAGCGGTAGTAGTAGTAGTAATGAAAATATTTAATTATTTGTTGTTGTTGTTGTTGTTGTTGTTCCCCAAGCTGCCTGGCCGAACAGCCCCAAGGCCCCGAGCAAAGCCAAGGCCATAACCGAGCGCCCCCACAGAACCCTCCCTGCTTACCACAATAAAGCCTGGGTGACCGAAGCCACTCCATGGCGGGGAGCTGAGGAGGGTGCGGAAACGCCCGGGAAACCAAAGCCCCACCCAGGGCCCTGTGACCCTCACCAATTATGAAGAGAAAGTTGAGGGGCAAAGGAAAAATGTGACGCTTTGGCTTCCAATCTTGGTACATTGGGAGGTCAATCCACAGAAGAGACGCCGTCACTTGAGATCTAGCAAATATATAAGTAAAGGAACAGTCAGAGTAAGCTATGGGTATGGCAGAGATCGCTCAGTTCTTACTCTGATAGACCAGCCCATCACCACATGACTAGAACCCAATCCTCTCAGCATCAGCTAGGAAAGGCCCTAGAAAGCCACCTTTGGCAGGGGGGATAGCTCCCCTATTTCAACCCCTTTCGGGGTTGGGCACCCACCATTATTTATTTGTTCATTAACCTATTGGCTGCAGGAGACTTTCCAGAACACAATGGCAATTTTCAGTAATTTTCAGGCTTTTAAAGCCTCTTAAAGCCTGTAGAATCGAATGCAAGTGAGCGGGAGAGCGGCAGGCCACCCATACTCTCTCCATCCAGCCAGCCGGCCGGCCGAGGCACTGAGGAGTATGAGCCTTACTGTCGCTAGACATACAGCGCTGCCAAAGGCAAATGTAGTACGACATTAGCGATAATTGCTCAGTATTTACGGATGTCTATATGGTAGCGCTGCAGGTGAAGCCTGTGCGCTATGAAGTACATTCTGGTGTGATTTTGAAGCTAGTTTCTTTTAGTTTTTTGCTGAATACAGTTAATTTCATTCAGACACTTGCTTAATCAATCAGGAGTGCCTGAATGAGCCCTAATATGGCGAACATAGGCGGAAATATGCCCGACCGAATATCATATACTGGCAGAGTATTTGTAAACACCAATGTAAATATGGCCTCGAGATAACCACCAAAAACTTGGCGAACAAAAGTTGCCGGATATATTGTATAGCTGTGTTATTCCACCTGTAGCCGACATTGGTATTTTTTCTTTTTTTTCTTTCTATATTCCAACTACTCCCTCTCGGGCATAGGCTGAGAGCCTGCACACTCAACCGCTGAACACTGTGAGGCCCGTGAGGTCTTCTTCCAGTCTAGGGAGTGAAACATGCGAAGCACCCCGGCTCGAAGCAATCCCATCTTTGAAGCTGCTCCGCCTCTGCGCTTCACAGTCTCATTCCCCAGACTCGGACCCTCACTCTCAGAACGCCACCTATTGAGCAATTAACTCACTAGGCATTGCCCCCCTGTAGCATATTTTGAATATGGGAATATTCACACTGCTATTTAATCAGGGAACAACGTGGATATTTTTTTTGGCATTTCGGTGTGCTGTGGTAATGCACTGAAACTAGGTACAGCACAAATTCCATCCCAATAATATCTTCCCATTGACATATTGGGATTCGAACCCGGGTCCATTGGATTACCAGTCCAGTGGCAAGACCACTCTGCCACACCTCCCCAAGCTGTAAGCCTATATTCACGAGGATATTATACATTTTCCTGGCTGTTACATTTCTACGAGTTATTAATAGCACGGAATAAAACCTTTCATGAAAATAATATGATTGAAAGGAATGCTATTCAAGCCTATCAATCTATATATCTTTGTGTACTCATCTACTTATCTACCACACTCTTTCTACTGTACACACGCGTTACATTACAGTAGGGTGTATTGAAACAACTGTTACAGACTGTGACGAACACATTGTAAAATGGAAAATAAACATATATTGTTGTATCACATTTTTCCCATACATGTGTTATTTTAGAGATACATGTATTTTTTTAAATGTAGCAAAACAGGGTTACAAGTAAAGCAGTAAATTATTAGTACATGATAAACCTATTTATTATCGATTTGGCTAAAGGGAAAGCATGGGTTTACCTATTCACACATTAGTAATTACGAAATAAAAGTATCTTAGAATGTGGTGATCATATTATGTGGTTAGCAGAAAAATACTAATTATTGGCCACATATTAGCGTAAACAAAATATGTAACATTTGTATCTCTGGTCATGGGATATAATGCTGATGCCCAAGTCTGGGTCGGGTATCCGAACTAAGCAGAACGTAATTCAATCGTTTATGAAGGTAGTTCTATTGGGGGATGATCGTTCTCGCGCAATTGTTACGTATTTAATGAAGATAGTATACAGTACTGCATGTACAGTTAGGTTCAGGAATGAAGAGTCATCGAACAATACGAAAAGTTATAGGAGCCAAATGTTAAATACCGTACAATTGTGACCACGTATACCTGACCAAACACTCATGTTATAAAAGAGTGAGGTTAAAGAAAATTAATGACATACACAGACATACATACACACACATAAACCTCTCATTTCCATGTTTATGTAAGGTAAATAAAATAAGCGTGACAAAGGGAGACGTGTGTGTGTGTGTGTGTGTGTGAAGTGAAGTTTCCTTAATCATTGCTCATTGTCTCAATTATAACGTCATCGACTATTACTGACAATATTGGTGTGTAACAGTTGTACTACAAATAATAGGTTAGATATTTGGAAAACAGGCATGATATCATGTCCACTCCGATATTTCGATATTTGAGCAGATTCGAGTGGAGTCCGAAGCTTCATAATACGCCTCAAATATTTTGTCAAAACTGTATTACATCACTTGGTGGGAATTATACAGTATTTGTTTCAATTAATCTTCTTATTACACTGTAATGATCATGTACAGTCACGAGCATAAATACTGCGACACCAACCAAATAATTTTCGCCCCTTTGTCTCCAAAGGTATTGCAAAACTTTGTATTCAAACTCACAATTGTTTCTGTATTTCATTCTAGCTACCGTCAAACGATTTTATTCAGCTTAGTATAAACCCCTAGTGATGAAGGAGTTGACGTTATCTGGTTGATGTCGCAGCATTCATGCTCGTGACTGTACAGCAGTGGTAATTAATTCTGATCTATTTAGAAGTGTCGAACTGATTAAAAGAATCTCTGAAATTCAAATACCCAGTAAAAATTAGTTAGGAGATTCAATTCAACCCGAGACCGCTTCGAATATGTTTGTATATGAATAAATGTTCTCAACTGTAGCCTACAATGCATTAAATAACATTGGGCAATAACTTCGTAAAGCCCACATTTTGTAGTTCTATTTATCATTCAACATTGGTAATAATTACTAACATATGACAGTAATATCTGCAGACCACTTGAAGATCGTAATTTGTTTCATCCAAGATACCTTCGGTGTTTCCTATGTTGAAAGAAAGATACATAAATGTTTGATATTAACAGAAAATAATTTTAGTTGTAAACGGTTTATAAAGGCAACATAAATTACATTATGTCAACACGAAAACTAATTATGTTTCATAATTCAACATTCCTGGTTATAAACTAAGAGATTGGGGGGAGGAAGGGGGGGGGGGGATGGAGGGGGAGATCAATGCCAGTGTTCGGTTTATAGCACATACTTTTGTTACGACTGGGGTTTAAATATATCAGGGCTCTTATTCATTGGACTAGTAATGGCATAAATGCTACAACGGAAAGCGCTAGATCCAACCACTGATGTATATTCCCAGTGAACAAAGAACACAAATACTCTCCAGAGTTCTATATGCAATAATAGGTTATTAAACTCTCAATAAATGTGCGTCTACTCTAGGCTTAATGTTATGTGAAAACAGCCTATTACTACCTATAACCGAAGGTGCTTGGTTATGGTATGCAAAGTAAGGTGGTAAGAGAAGTTACAGCTTACGTTACTTTAATCAATAAATGTCAGGCACTCCTGCATGAAAGAAAGTGCACTAAAGTCCTTCAACACTAACAAGGAATCTTCTTTAAATGTTAGATGCTATAAAGATGCTCGTATCGGAAATGGAACCCAAAAAGGCAGGCAGCGGAACAATGCTCGTGCAGGCTATGCACACAAAAAGGCAGAATATATAATGCCGTCGGAGCCAAGAATATCCTAAACACTACAACAATAATAATCGCCACGACAATGCAGTATTCCTATCAACAAAAAGAGCCTAAGTCGTTTGTGTCTCCATACATCAAACTAGGCTGCGAAATGCTTGTGTAATCATAAATGGGTATGCATAAAAAGAGTACTTGGTTTAATATACTTAATGTCTACTATGATTGATAAAGTCTAGCTAGAGTCAATGATACGAGATACTGGTGCGCATGGCATGCCACATAGCCTAGTGCAAATCTCAAGTCTGTGCGTCAAATATTACGTTATAGGGAAGGGTAGCTCTCTTGAGAAACCTTAATACCGAAGTATTAAGCGTTCTCCTGGCGTACCTCAAAGACAAACAATCGAGACTAGAACAGTGCAGAATGGTATAGGCAAAAAGCCCTCACTCGTGCATGCTCTACTCTCAATGGCACACAGACTAGAATTTACTCAATCAACTCCAGTTCTCAGGTATGTCGTGCAGCTTTTAACTAAAGCCATGTTTCATAGGAAACAATACCTTATAATATCAGACTCCTAGTCTAACATTATCTAATCCAGCAGAACACTAATAATTATAGGAAGCGGCAATATGAAAGCCAACCAATGCTTCGTGATCCACTTATCTTAACAACTAACATACATGGGTTATATCAGACCTTAACGCACAATACAACTGGCCAGCATGAAGCTGATTTTGCAGAGTTAACCAGAGGGGATATAATGTTAATAAAAGGTGGTGAAAGATATGGAAAATGAGAGAGATGGGCAGAGGAACAGGTTCTCAGGTGCGGAGAGGAGAACAGATATCCAAGGGAAAAAGAGAGATGCGTTCTAGAAACCAGATCTGAGGGAGAGAGTGGCGAGGAACTGTATATATACTCGCACTAGCTCGAGGCGCGTGGGAAAAAAGTGGTTACAAGTCCTCTAGCCACTAGCAAGGGAGCTAGCAGCATGGTAAGGACCTCTCTCCACCAACCCCCACGAGGCAGCCAGCCGTGACGTCATCGAGCGGGACGAAAACACTGCGCGCTCCCTCTCACTCTGTTCTACTCTCTCTCTCTCCCAGATCCCATCATTACTAGTTAATGATAAAACATATACTTTACAATTAAATATATAAAGCCTTTCATGGGTGAAAACAAAGAGCCTTTCTGGACTGCCCATGACACAAGCTTTCATATGAAATAAAGCACACTCTAATACATAAACTGTAGTCCCATCCACTGCCCTGGCGATCCTAGCGAGTCACTGTAGGACAAGCCATGCGGTTCTAACGGAGAGGTTAACGTCACACTTTGACCACACTAATTATTTTACTGTATATCCTGTAAATCATTAATGCTTAATTATTTTATATTTCATTATAGAATAAAGTGAACTTGTTTTGTTAATCTGTACTTAGCACTTATAGTCTATAAGTGTTGTTTCAATACACCCTTATATACTATATATATATATATATATATATATATATATATATATATATATATATACAGTATATAATTATACAGTATATATATATATGTATATATATTTATGTATATACTGTACTGTATATACTGTATATTATACAGTAGGTACAAAACACTATATAAATATACACAATAATAGGTTTCACAGAGTAAGACGTTGCACTCTAATCACATAAAATAATAAAACACAGAATACAATAATATTGAAAGGACATCAAGTTTACTTGAGTTAGGGCACTAATTATTTACTTGAATGTGACTCGAAGGTGAATACATGGAATACAAAGTGCAGATAATTGTGGAATTTAATCTTATCGTAGGTTCGTAGACTTAATCAAAGCACAATAATATTTATTTAACATCTTAGTACAATCAGAGTATATGAAAATGGTCTTTATAAATACGTTGATGGTAATTTATGGATATAAATAGTTTAGTCTGCTTGCGTAAATATACTGAAGGTCGTTTTCCTTCTTTTAACTCGATTCTTTAATATTACGACTGCACTATCATAAACTATTAAATATACAGTAACACGGGAAACACTTACGGTCTATTGTCCAAAGGCAATAATCCGCCATTTTTAACCCTTTGGCTGCGGGCTGTTTTGGGCTATTTAGGGCCTATTCAGGCACTCCTGATTGATAAATCAAGCATCTGCATTAAATGAAGTGAATTCTGCCGAAAACTAGGCGAAAATAGCTTCAAAATGGCACCAGAACGGACCGTATAGGACTATAGGTGGTCTGGTTCACCCGCAGTGATCCCAGTGAAACGCGGGAACCCCGCTATTATGTAACACTCGCTCGCTTGGCTGCACTTATGAGAGAGAGAGAGAGAGACACGCGCGAGACACAGCCTAGCTCAGTGAGCTGCTGGGTGCTCTGAGGGTCGGAGGTGGGCCCCTCATGCTCCCACCCACTGTCACTCGATTTTTACGTTTTTTACAGGCTTTTAAAGCCTGGAAATTGCTGTAACTTTCCAAAACATTCCAGAACGTCACCCGCAGCCAAAGGGTTAAAGCCCCGCACGGCGTTATTATTAAGGAGAGGTATGATGGAGTGGTCATGCCACTAGACTGGCAATCCAATGGTCCCAGGTTCGAATCCCTATGTATCAATGGAAGGATATTATTGGGATTGAATTTGTGCTGTACCTAGTATCAGTTCATTACCACAAAGCCCATCGAAACGCCCAAAAAATAAATACCATCATTGTTCCCTGATTAAATAGCACTGTATAAATATTCCCATATTCAGGTGGGGATGCTTCAAGCCGTGGTTGGGCAACCGGGCCCCCGTGCTTCTTACGAAGGCAAGATGGCGGGGGCTGGTTGCAGCTCAAATCGCTTCACATGCCTCACGCCCTATACTGGAACGAGACCTCACGGGTATCACCGTTGAATATTGAGTTCTCAATCTCTACCCAAAGCAAGACTTGGATACAGAAATACTAATTGGTTTTCACAGTTCATGGGTTCACAATTTTCACGTAAATCTAAACTTGGATATAATTACTTTTTATCATAATTCCAACGCCATGAAACTTAAAAGGATATTTCCACTTAAGGGATTTTTTTCTGGATCCCTTTCTCCCTCATGTTTAGCCTCATTGCTTTTGAGATTTTAATACTTTGCCTTATTAGTTTGGTGATTTTAAGAACATTCGCCCCATTTCGCCCCAATTTTAAGACCTTTTGTGACATTTAGATGTCGATTTTTTCCTGGCGAGCGATAGCGAGCCTGTAATTATAGAGGAACCGGCCTTTGGCCGGTACATTAAACAAATTTACAAATTTATCTTAAAAGGGGGTCTAGGAGGTGTAATTTTAAGCTTGATGGAGGTCTATGGAACAAACCAAAAACCTCACCTTAGCGTAAGCCAGAAATGCATATCATAATATTCTTCAAAGCTCAAATATGTAACTATCTCCAATAGTGGCCAGTCCAGTGTATGGTTACTGCTGATCTATCTACCATTATCATCTACTACTGCTACTACTACTACTACTACTACTACTACTACTATTAACCCACATAGCCTGTGCATCCCCCCTTTGGACCCTAAAGAAGGTAGGAACAGTCATCAATGCACACGACTTGGTAGTCTACGTACCACTGTTTCCTATTCCGGGGTTTGCACTCAGACTCATCATCGTGGAATATTTTGTTTTTCTTTGATTTTTATTTCCGGTGGATCACATATATACTTTAATTGATTTCATTGGAGGTGTTTGGTGTTGTGGTGAAATTAATTAAATATAGAATTATCAGTAGGTTCAGGGATATTTGGTAGCGAGGCCAGTCTATATGATCTGTGCCCCATGAATATTCCTTCCTCTCACTTAAACATTAGGCCTGCCATAGCGCGGTTCGGAATATGAACAGGATTAGATTAATATCCAATATTCGAGAATGGTGGTGTAATGGTTAAGGTGGCAAAAATCTGTGTGTGATAACCCAGGTTCGAATCCCGGTGGATCACATAATTATATACTTTAATTGATTTCATTGGGGGTGTTTGGTGTTGTGGTTAAATTAATAAAATATAGATTAATACAGTACATTAATTATTTTACAAACATCAGATATTAGTCTATTCCTACTATTCTACTATATCACTACTCTACACCATGCAACTTCAATCCAGCCGCCTCCCTATGCGATCCTCTACCACCGCTGCCTAATAGTCCACGTCTGCCACCGTCGCTGGTTGTGGTGCAGACAGTCTTGTTCCCCGCAGGCATAGTAGTGCTGATCTGAGCAATGAGAACGATAGGCGGCACCTCATACAGCCTACGACTTGGCTCCTGAACTGTTGCTTCTTCTCTGCGATGATCTCTGCAAACCTTGAATAGAAGCACTGGGCCCTGGGTCCCTTCCCTCCAGATGTGGTGAAGACTAGTGGGGTAAAGCTGCCTTGTTCGATATTTAGGATCCTTTCCCCATATGCCCTTTCCTTATGTTGTTCGTTCCTCTTGTTTGCAGCATCCAGAGACAGCTCGCTGTAGCTATGGCCCATCGGGTCGAATATTCTTACGTCGAAGAACGCTCGCTGCCCTCTTGTCCAAAAACCTCTTGCACTAACATCCACTCGTGCTGCATTGGATGTGTTGGCCGTCCTTTTCTGCAAGATCTCTCCACCCAAGACAATGATTGGTGATTCACACGCCATATCATGACGCACCTCTCTGAGCACATTCGCTGTTACGTCTCTCACTTCATCGTGCCTGATGCTGATGAACCCTCCCTTCTTACATATCATGCAATGGTCTGCATCGTTGTTGGCTCCACAAACGCATCGATCGGGCAGTCCTTCAAAATGCCAACCATACCTTGACATCAAAGAATTCTTGTTTGTTGAGATTGAAGCCTTTTGCCTTGATTGGTAGTGTTATCTACTACTACTAATACTGTTACTACTAATATAACTTTTAATACTACTACTACAACAACTACTACTACTCATATAACTTTTAATACTACTACTACAACAACTACTACTACTCATATAACTTTTAATACTACTACTACAACAACTACTACTACTCATATAACTTTTAATACTACTACTACAACAACTACTACTACTCATATAACTTTTAATACTACTACAACAACTACTACTACTCATATAACTTTTAATACTACTACTACAACAACTACTACTACTCATATAACTTTTAATACTACTACTACAACACTACTACTACTCATATAACTTTTAATACTACTACTACAACACTACTACCACTCATATAACTTTTAATACTACTACTACAACAACTACTACTACTCATATAACTTTTAATACTACTACTACAACAACTACTACTACTCATATAACTTTTAATACTACTACTACAACAACTACTACTACTCATATAACTTTTAATACTACTACAACAACTACTACTCATATAACTTTTAATACTACTACTACAACTACTACTACTCATATAACTTTTAATACTACTACTACAACAACTACTACTACTCATATAACTTTTAATACTACTACTACAACAACTACTACTACTCATATAACTTTTAATACTACTACTACAACAACTACTACTACTCATATAACTTTTAATACTACTACTACAACAACTACTACTACTCATATAACTTTTAATACTACTACTACAACAACTACTACTACTCATATAACTTTTAATACTACTACTACAACAACTACTACTCATATAAATTTTAATACTACTACTACAACAACTACTACTACTCATATAACTTTTAATACTACTACTACAACAACTACTACTACTCATATAACTTTTAATACTACTACTACAACAACTACTACTACTCATATAACTTTTAATACTACTACTACAACAACTACTACTACTCATATAACTTTTAATACTACTACTACAACAACTACTACTACTCATATAACTTTTAATACTACTACTACAACAACTACTACTACTCATATAACTTTTAATACTACTACTACAACAACTACTACTACTCATATAACTTTTAATACTACTACTACAACAACTACTACTACTCATATAACTTTTAATACTACTACTACTACAACAACTACTACTCATATAACTTTTAATACTACTACAACAACTACTACTACTCATATAACTTTTAATACTACTACTACAACAACTACTACTACTCATATAACTTTTAATACTACTACTACAACAACTACTACTACTAATATAACTTTTAATACTACTACTACAACAACTACTACTCATATAACTTTTAATACTACTACTACAACAACTACTACTACTCATATAACTTTTAATACTACTACTACAACAACTACTACTACTAATAAAACTTTTAATACTACTACTACAACAACTACTACTACTAATATAACTTTTAATACTACTACTACAACAACTACTACTCATATAACTTTTAATACTACTACTACAACAACTACTACTACTCATATAACTTTTAATACTACTACTACAACAACTACTACTACTCATATAACTTTTAATACTACTACTACAACAACTACTACTCATATAACTTTTAATACTACTACTACAACAACTACTACTACTCATATAACTTTTAATACTACTACTACAACAACTACTACTACTCATATAACTTTTAATACTACTACTACAACAACTACTACTACTAATATAACTTTTAATACTACTACTACAACAACTACTACTCATATAACTTTTAATACTACTACTACAACAACTACTACTACTCATATAACTTTTAATACTACTACTACAACAACTACTACTACTAATAAAACTTTTAATACTACTACTACAACAACTACTACTACTTATCAAAATGCATGTACTTCGATAGTATCACAACTATCCTGTACTGGGTATATTTTTCTTTTACCAGATATCTGGTAGTCACACTTGATGGCCTTCTTCTCATCATTGTTAGGCAGGAAACGGTGAACCCAGGGATGGATTAGCCTCTTTTCTGTGTATCTTCCACCGGAGCCGCCTGGAAAGACACATAATGAGTCATCTTAAGGGGCAGTAGTTGTTTATTCTGGACCCCCTTCTCCCTCATGTTTATCCCCAATAGTTTTGAAATTCTAAGACTTTTGCCCCGTTAGTTTGTCGATTTTAAGACCTTTCGCCCCATTTATTTGCCAATGTTAAGACCTTTCGTGCCATTTAGATGTAATTTTTTTCCTGGCGAGCGATATCGAGCCTGCATCTTAAGAACCGGCCTTCGGCCGGTACATTTTTCTATCGAGAAATGTACACATTTCTCTTGAAGGGAGGTCTTGGGGGTGTTACTTTAAGCTTGATGGATGTCTAGGGAGGAAACTAAAACATATATATGTATACTGGATAAAACATATATATGTATACTGGATAAAACATATATATGTATACTGGATATATGTATACTGGATAAACTAAAACATATATATGTATACTGGATAAACTAAAACATATATATGTATACTGGATAAACTAAAACATATATATGTATACTGGATAAAGATAAATATATAACCTGCTTTTTGTTCTCATATTTTCTCTCTTTATCTGGCTTGTATCCATTCGGACCCATCCAGCCTACTCTTTTAAGACGTTTATTCCCATCTAGGTGTCGATTTCTTCTTGGCGAGCGATTGCGAGCCAGCATTGTATAAAGAAATTCGGCTTAGCCGAATACATTTTTCTATCGAAAAATGTACTAATTTAGCCTGCTGTCAAAAACGGGAAAAATCAACACCTGGATGGGGATAATGGTCTTAAAACAGTAGGCTGAATGGGGCCGAATGAATACAACCCAGAGAGAGAGAGAACAACAACATCGAGGTGGACTCGCTTAAGGGGGTAGTGGTTATGGTTTGGTTTCTTTCTTTCTTTCTTTATTTGTTTTTATAGTTTCGTCTCTAGACCTTCATCAAGCTTTAATAAACACCCCCTAGACCCCCCCTTCAAGATAAATTTGTAAATTTTTTGGGAGAACATTTCTCCGGACGAAGGCAGGTTCCTCCTAGAATTACAGCCTCGCTGTCGCCCGTAAGGAAAACAAAAATCGACACCTAAATGTCAAGAAAGATCTTTATATTGACAAATAAATGGGGTAAAATCACCAAATCTAATGGAAAGAACATCTTAAAATCTCAAATCTAAACATGAGGGAGAAAAAGCAACTTAAATGAAGACATGTTCCGCTAAGGTATGCTATAGGTAGCGCCAACGAACTGGACAATAATCTTGATCACTAACCTCTCTGTAACTCAAAAGGGCCTAGAACATAAGTGGCTGTCAATATCCACACCAATTTCCTGATGGACTCTTCCCAAATGATAAAAAAGTCTGCTCCATTGTTTTCATTCATTACGAGTTAACCCCTTCTTTACCGACTACGTCTTTTTAACTTTACTCTGGCTACTATTATATGAGTTAATTCAGCTTAAAAAAGGGCCTCCAGCAATTAACAGGCCTTGAACTATATCTCCCTTTACCATTTTTACTACTACAGGTCCTTCTTAAACTGCACAAAATCGTCTATATATAGCTAGAATAAAATGAAAAAGACGTCGCCGGTACAGAAGGGGTTAAGGGGTCAACTTCACTGGCGCTACCTATGGTGCACTGACCAGTTTCTAGATAGTCCACTTTATAAAAATGCTAAGAAAAAACATCACACCCTTCCAAATTGACCCTAGTTGAATCGAATTAAGGGATATATACTACTCGCTTTTTCTGGACCCCCTTGTCCCTCATGTTTAGCATATTAGTTTGAGGTTTTAAGGCGTTCTTTCCATTAGTTTGGCGATTTTGAGACCTTTCGCCCCATTTCTTTGTCAATATTTAGACCTTTTGTGTCATTTAGGTGTCTATTTTTTCCTGGCGAGCGATAGCGAGCCTGTAATTTTAGAAGGAGGCGTCCTTCGGCCGTGACATTTTTCTACCGAAAAAGGTACAAATTTATCTTGAAAGGAGTGTCTAGGAGGTATTTTATTAAGCTTGATGGAGGTCTAGCGAGGAAACTCAAAAACAAATAAATAAATAAATGTATAGCCCCAAAACCAAGCACTACCCCCTTAAGATATCCATTACTTATCTAATCTATGTATTTTGTGGATACATTTAAGACAATTGAGTATTTAAAAATGACCATAATTTATGTCCAATATTTGATGTACAGCTACTGACGAATGTTGGTGAGCTCTTGCGAGTTTCTTTATGTAAATATATCCATTTAGATTGATGTTCAGATGAAACTGGCTTTAAAGGGGGGATGGTTCACTTTCTGGGCGATTTTTGCATGTATTCATTATTTTTCTAGTTTCCTCCCTAGACCTCCGTCAAATTTAAAAAAAAAATCCATTACATCCCCCTTCTAGATTAATTTGTAAATTTTTCGGCAGAAAAATTTCCCGGCCGAAGGCCGGTTCTTCCAACATTACAGGCTCACAATCGTTCGCCAGGGAAAAAATCGACACCTTAATAGCACAAAAGGTCTAAATATTGATGAAGAACTGGGGCGAAAGGTCTTACAATCGAGTAACTAATGGGGCAAACATCTTAACATGAGGGCTAAACATGAGGGAGAAAGTGGGCCACAAAACCGGCCCATCCCCCCTTAATAATAATGTATTGATATATAACTAATTTGATCTGAACAACAACCTAAATGTATATATTTGATCTGAACAACAACCTAAATGTATATATTTGATCTGAACAAGAACCTAAATGTATATATTTGATCTGAACACAACCTAAATGTATATATTTGATCTGAACAACAACCTAAATGTATATATTTGATCTGAACAACAACCTAAATGTATATATTTGATCTGAACAACAACCTAAATGTATATATTTGATCTGAACAAGAACCTAAATGTATATATTTGATCTGAACAACAACCTAAATGTATATATTTGATCTGAACAACAACCTAAATGTATATATTTGATCTGAACAACAACCTAAATGTATATATTTGATCTGAACAACAACCTAAATGTATATATTTGATCTGAACAACAACCTAAATGTATATATTTGATCTGAACAAGAACCTAAATGTATATATTTGATCTGAACAACAACCTAAATGTATATATTTGATCTGAACAACAACCTAAATGTATATATTTGATCTGAACAACAACCTAAATGTATATATTTGATCTGAACAACAACCTAAATGTATATATTTGATCTGAACAACAACCTAAATGTATATATTTGATCTGAACAACAACCTAAATGTATATATTTGATCTGAATAAGAACCTAAATGTATATATTTGCATGAAGAAAATCGCAGCAGCTCACGAACATATGTCAGTAGCTGTACATCTCACGAACATATGTCAGTAGCTGTACATCACGAACATATGTCAGTAGCTGTACATCTCACGAACATATGTCAGTAGCTGTACATCTCACGAACATATGTCAGTAGCTGTACATCTCACGAACATATGTCAGTAGCTGTACATCTCACGAACATATGTCAGTAGCTGTACATTACTTGAAACAAATATTAGAGACAAAATACTAAATCATCTAGAAGAAAAGAACATTATCAAAGATTCACAACACGGTTTCCGTAACAAGCTTTCAGAATTGCTTAAAAAATCTTCTAGACTTTATGATATTTTTAACAAGTACAATGAAAGTAAAGCATTTGACATAGTCTACCTTGACTTTCAGAAAACATTTGACAAAGTTCCCCATAAACTTTTCCTGATAAAACTAAAGGCTCATGGCTTACAAGGGAGCATGCTCCACTGGATCGAAAACTGGCTAACTGGATGAATGCAACGAATAGAAAATATACGGTAAAGCATCGAACTGGACTAAAGTCGCAAGCGGTTGAAGCCGTGTACCCCAGGGGTCAGTGCTCGGACCGTCCGATTCTTGATATATATAAATTACATGGATGACGGTCTCCCATGTAGTATTTCAAAATTTGCAGATGACGCAAAAATAAGAAGCACGGTTGTCTCTCCAACTCAAATACAATACATCAAAAAATATTTAGATAAACTTTCTAACTGGGCTCAGACCTGGCAAATGAGCTTCAATATCGATAAATGTAAAGTATTGTACGTAGGTTATAAGAACAATAAAGTAAATTATTCATTGGTGTGGTATTCAACTCAAAAGTGTCAATAAAGATATTAATTTAGGAGTATCAATTAATTTAGCAGTAACAAGAAATAGAGTGGTCAGTAAGGAAGTGAAGAAGTCCTTACAATAATCATGACAGTGTGGTAATCCCGACACTAACTTACGGAAGCGAAGCATGGACGTTCGGGAAGAGACTCAGACCAAGAGTGAGAGCAGTGGACATGAGTTACTTGAGAAGTGCGTGCGGAGTTACATGGAGGGATAGACAAACGAATGAGGAAGTAAGAAGGAGGTGTGGTGTGGAGGTAGATGTGCTGGAAAGTGTGAAAAGGAACAACTAGAGATGGTTCGGCCATATGGAACGTATGGAAAGCGAGAGATTGACTAAGAGGATGTACGAGAGCGAGGTGGAAGGACAGAGAAGGAGAGGTGCACCGAGTGAGAGGTGGAAGGATGGAGTGAGGAAGTATATGAATGAAGGCGGTGCTGGTTGGGAGGAGGGGCGTCGACTGACTGGGGACAGAGGTGCATGGGGGCGGTTCGTTCGTGGCCACCCCTTCGGGGATCACGGCGTCAGGCAATAGATAGATAGATACAATTACAATTACTATAAAACTGGGCCAATAATTTGCTGAAGTAAAGAAAGCAACTATGATTATTAGATTCATTGCTAGATCTTTTGAATACAAACCCGAAGATATTATTCTCACCTTCTATAATTCATTGGTTTAACCAGTGTCTTGTGTGGGATGCAATGTATGTTGACACTTTTTCAATGACCTACATCACCAGAAGTGCCAACGAAGTAAGTGAGGCCGCCCGGATAGCATAAATTAGAAAGCGAGACAAATACAAAGTCCTCGCCAGACGTCATCAGTTCGACCCTCTGGCGTTCAAAGCATCAGGAGTCATCGACCCCACCACCTTCAAAATGGTAAATATAATATTTGGCCACAAAATCAGAACAGTTACAGGAGAACCCCAGGAAACCCATATATTAGGGATGGCCATCCTCCGGAGCAATGCCACAAGCATTGTGAGCTCAGTACACTAGGCCATGTGACTGTTTTAGGACCAAGGAGTCATGGTGTATACTTAATCTTTCCACACCAGGGTTTTAAAACTTTATCTTTGTATTTTAGATGTTGTTTGATGTACATGAAAACAGAGATGTGTCTGATGTTTGAATGTCACAGTTGCTCACGTATTTGAGGCTAGCAACATGTAGCGGCTCGCTTGGTGTAGTGACTAGCGTCTCGGACTTCCACCCAGAAGGCCCGGGTGCGCGCCCACGCTCGGCGCATTAAAGATTTTTCACAAGCACTGAGTCGTTACCATCCCTCATGAGCAAAGGGATGGGGTAGTAGTACAGGACCCCAATGGAAATACGCCTAATCGGCCTTATTGAGCTATCCTTAGCTAGCTTAGCATGCGCTAGCTTTAAGAACTATTATTATTATTATTATTATTATTATCATGAAAAACATATATTCATCATCATATTTTTTTGTATATGTGTATGAAAGAGACAAAAGGGCAAAGCTGCCTGTAACAAGTGTCCCCCAAAAGTTGAAAGAATGATAGAGGTCCGAATGCATGGTACATTCGAGTCAAAATGTCTGGACACACGGAGCTTGAATCAGATTAGGTCATAGGATGAGGGAAAGACAGCTTGAGGGAGAGAGTTGTAGTTGTTGTTGTTGTTCCCTAAGCTGCCTGGCCGAACAGCCCCGAGTCCCTGAGGAAGGCCATGGCCACGATCGGGCTTTCCCACAGAGCTCTCATTGAGTGTAGATTGTGTTGTTGGCGTATGTGGTGTGTGAAATGCAGTCTTCTATGATGTGTTTAATTGTATGGGGTGCTGTGTTACATCCCGGGCAGGTGTCGACGACGGAGTCATCCAGTCTCTTCTGATAGCTCAGGAGAGCTGGATGGTGTCCGCATCTCAGCCTGGCCAGGTGGACTCTGTTCTCGCGAGGAAGGGAGGATTCGGAAGGATGGATTTCGGGAGGTCGTGCTTGCAGCTGCGTGTTGTCTGTGAGTGAGTGGATGGATCGGCGAGAGATATGAGTATGGATGTGCTTCTGGAAGTTGGTTCGGGGTGGGCAGGGAGGGAGAGAGGACAGTCATTGTGTGTGATACCGTGTGCTGGGTGTTGTTTTTATATTTCTTGGTGTCTGTGGGTGTGTTGCCATATAGTTTAGTGGGTGGTCCTGGTTCGTGGAGGCTGCTGCCAGGAATTGAGGGAGAGAGTTCCAGAGCTTACTTGTTGAGTACAAGAAAGACTGGGAATCTCAGACCAATCTTGGGTTAGAGAGAATAGGGGTGGAAATGTGTTAAAAGTTAGGTTCCCCCCACTCTCTGAAAGCGAGGAGGTTTACACTGAAAGAGCTCTGAAGAATACTGATTATTGTAACAGCAGTGGAAGAGTAAGAGATGCAACATAGAGACGTGTGGAGAGATATTGTTGGGAATTAGTATGAGGGAGTGAATTGATGAGACAAAATGCTTTATGACTCGACCCTTTCGAGAAGTGTGATATAGGTAAAAACTCCCCACACATACGAACAGTACTCAATACATGGGCGCACAGTGCCCCGGCACAGAGCTAGAAGCTGTGTGGGGGTGAAGAACTCACGGAGACAGTTAAACACACCTTACTTCTGGGAAGCTGTTTTTTAGTAAGATTGGAATATTCTCACTTCGCTTGCTTCTATAGTAATTGTGCTAGGGTGAGTTTTATTGAACAGTAATTAGCTGAAACAGCCCACAGTGGCTCATACTTCCCTATGAAAGTCCGTCATACCTAAAGGGTTAAACTCTCAGAAGAATCAAGTAACAGGAATATATATGAAAAAGTGGCAGCATGTCAGTCTAGGCTACTCCTATACCGGGTACCGTATCATATCTTCTAATTACTTCCGCCAGCGAAATTGGAGGAGGTTATGTTATTGCCTTCGTTTTTCTGCCTGTTTGTCCATTTGTCTGTAAGCCATATATCTCAAAGTTATGAACCAATTTTCAAGATACTTGGTGGGCAGATATGATATGCACCAAGTACGAAGTGATTCAATTTTAACCGACAAGCATGTAGAGAATGGCCTAGGACTTAACTGTACCGTAGGATCTATCTATCTATCTATTGCCTGACGCCGTGATCCCCGAAGGGGTGGCCACGAACGAACCGCCACCATGCACCTCTGTCCCCAGTCAGTCGACGCCCCTCCCCCAACCAGCACCACCTTCGTTCATGTACTTCTTCACTCCATCCTTCCACCTCATATTCGGTCTACCTCTCCCCCTCTGTCCCTCCACCTCGCTCTCATACACCCTCTTAGTCATTCTCTCGCTTTCCATACGTTCCATATGGCCGAACAATCTCAAGTTGTTCCTTTTCACACTTTCCAGCACATCTACCTCCACACCACACCTCCTTCTTACTTCCTCATTAGTCTGTCTATCCCTCCATGTAACTCCGCACGCACTCCTTAAGTAATTCATTTCCACTGCTCTCACTCTTGGTCTGAGTCTCTCAACCAACGTCCATGCTTCGCTTCCGTAAGTCAGTGTCGGGATTACCACACTGTCATGCAAGGACTTCTTCACTTTCATACTGACCACCCTATTTTTTGTTACTGCTTTTAGCGTTCCTACAACCCTCTTCCCCTGTTGTACCCTCTCCCGCACCTCTTCATCCATAGTCCCATCTTTACTCAACACACTGCCCAGATACTTAAAAGAGTTGACGATCTCCATAGCCTGACCGTTCAGCTTCACCTCACACTCTGTGACTTCACCCCTTTCGAAGACCATAACCTTGCTCTTCCCCGTATTTACCTTCAAATTCCGTTTTTCGCACACTGTTCCAAACTCATTTACCAGACCCTGCAACTCCCATTCATTATCACTCATCAGAACTGTATCATCCGCAAACAGCAGTATAGGTAGCTTCCACTCAATTCCCTCCCTTTTCAGCGATACACCAACATCCACTGCTCTTGATAGTATTTCTTTCATAACTCCATCCATATATACAGTAAACAACCACGGGTCACACACCCCTGTTTCAAACCAACATTCAGGTCAAAGAACTCGCTCTGCTCACTCTCCACACGTACTGCCGCCTTTGCACCCTCATACATGCTCTTCACTGCTTTCAGCAACTTGCCCTCTACTCCGTATATTCTAAGTACTTTCCACAAACCTTCTCTATCCACTCTGTCATAGGCCTTCTCCAAGTCCATAAAGGCAACATACACCTTTTGTTTCTTCTCCAGATACTTCTCCACAACACAATTCAGGGTAAAAATCTGATCTACACATCCTCTTCCCTTCCTAAAACCTCCCTGCTCGTCGCCTATCCATTTCTCCGTTCTCACTCTCACTCTCTCAATCACTACCCTACTGTATACCTTCCCTACTACGCTTAGAAGACATATTCCTCGGTGGTTACCACACATTCCTCTTTCCCCTTTGCCCTTATATAGGGGGACTATTATGCCAGTCTTCCAGTCATCGGGTGCACTCCCCTTCTCCCATGCTAGTTTGCACATTTTCCATACCCATTCTATCACTATCTCACCACCATACCTCAACATTTCCCCACACACTCCATCTGTTCCTGGTGCTTTCCCCAACTTCACTCTTTTCATGGCTTCCCACACTTCTGACCTCCTGATCCCCACCTCCTCCTCCACTACTTCTCTTCTTCTCCCTCCCATACCATATCCAGCTATGTTTGCTGGCTGTACCGTAGGATACAGTAATAAAAGTCCCCCCTAGTCCCAAGCAATATGGCCAAAATGGCAAGATAGAACAACCTTCCACCTCAAGAGATGAAGGAAGACTGGCTCTCTCAGCCTTCAGAGGGAGGGTTGTATATAAGCTGAGAAGTGTTGCCATATCCAGAGCAGTGCTCAAACGGTCGTGGTACTGTAACAGGCACAGCCTGATAAAGGCAGTTACAAGGAAAGTACATTACTGACTGCTCCCAGCCATCGCTGGGATTGGGGAGTGACTTATCTACTGACGGCTGGTAGCCGTTGCTGGGATTGGATGAATTAATAGCTGAAAAGGTCGCCATCTCAAAATTAAATGTATTGTACATCAATGTGTTTGTATCACACCAACACATCCCACTGTTAAAGTTATTTGCACAACACAAATGTGGATATGTTGTGGGCATGGTCGGTAGTTGCAGGGTTGGCAAAAATAGGCACCTGCACTGCTGCACAGCCTTGTTTTAGTTAGATGCATGCGCAAGGGAGTAAGAGGAAGGGAAGGAATTGTGTAATATCCCTTATATCTCCCTTGTAAAGCAATATTATTTCACCACAAGGCATATGTGAAGAATTAGGACCCAGATTTAGGTATAGAAAATTAATATAGTACTTACATGTACGAATTCAGTTATACACAAGTCAGGAATGAGAGAGTGGAGGGAGGGGAGCCAAAAATCCTCCACCCTCCCCATGTACAAATTTAGATATAATAATAATAATATTAATAATCGGTATATTTCAAGCCGGCAGCAAATGGGGCTGAAAATACACAGACTTAGCCTAGATCATATCCTAAGGGATCAACAGACTAATCCTGGCTGCTAACGAGAGTGCCTACATACTCCCGAGGGAGTAGGACGTGGGCAGGAGACTTTGTGGGCCACCCGAGGCGATCCGTCCAGACCTTGCCTTCACGGCCAGGGAAAGTTTTTGAGAGAACTTCCCCTGCCGGCGCGTGGGATCCAACCCCCGACTCAAGAGCTAGCGCTCCCAATACAGTGTACAAAGCGCGCTCGGCCACCGTGACCGAGTCAGGAATGAGAGAGTGGAGGGAGGGTGGAGGATTTTCACTTCCCCTCCCTCCCCAGTTTATTGATCATTGTTGCATGCATCCTTACGCTCACAAAGGGGCCCCCACCGTGTTCTGTCGCCAAGTATAGTATACGGTATATATCTAGGGGTGAGGGAGAGTCACATTTAAAAAATCTTGCCTCCAGAAGGCTTATCGCGCATTTCGGGTTAAGAGGGAAAGCGCATACCTCCACCAGCGTAGGTGGCTCACAAAATTATTAACCAATTTCTACAAAATTTTGTGGGCTGATAGGAGTTGTGCCAAGGAAGAAGTGATTCAATTTATGAGACGATCGGTACAGCACCTACCTCCGCTAGCGTAGATGACTCACAAAGTTATGAATCAATTTTCACGAAGTTTAGTGGGCATATAGGACATACGGCAAAGTAGTCATTATGTTTAGGAGGCGATCAGTAGATAGCATATATCCACCAGTGTAGGTGGAGGTATGCGCTCCTGTGAGTGCCCATCTAGTTTGATATATTTATTATCTTATTGTATACACTCTCAATAATGCAACATATTTTATTATATCTTCTCCTTTGTGAATTGATAACTATAAACTCAAATTTACCTGCACACAAGCTACAGACGAAAACAACGGATATTAATATAGACTTATCAATATAAACTTAATTTCATTCATGTACTTATTGATTAACTCTGCATCCTTTTACATTGTTGTGATTGGCTGTTGCAAACCTTTGATTTAAACAGAGTTTTAGTCTGTGATTATTCTATCTGGGTGTATGGACCAGGAACAAGTAATCCCAATCCGGGCTTTAATCCTGCTCCAAAATCTGAAGTTTTAACCACTGTTCTGAATTCGAGCCTAAATGTTGTAGATTTTGGATATATAGGTTGAAAGATTCAAACAAATTAACATTTAATAATGCATGCGAGTGTACAGTAAAATCGCATGCCGTAACAAGTTATCAAATTTATAAAAGTTTGAAACTTGAATTCCCAGTTCTAAAGGCTATACTAAATTCCTGGCTACATATTCAGTTGGATGGGTTGACGACTGTAGGCTACAGTAGATATATGCTAATTTTATTTACCACAAAACAAAATGAATTATATTGTACTAACCTGCACACTATATTGCATTAATGAATTCTACGCGCCAGGTGACAGAGGCCATATGGCGCAAAATTTAGAAAAGGTAAAGAAGCTAACTAAATATCGGTAAGGAAGTGAATATGATGAAGGAAGGACAAAATGCGGTCACTAGAAAATAAGGGAGATTCCGAAGGAATATCAGTAAGACAAGGAGGGCGGCGGAGGAAAGATAGACATGGAAAGCAAAGTGAGCGGGGCAATGAAGGAAAAGGTGGGAGACAGAAAGCTGAACGGCATAGCGGGAACAAAGAGTACTAACCTGTGAGTAAACTGACGAGAACCCCCACGACCAAGGCCACAATGAACCCAAGAGGCCCCAGCTGAGTGTAGGACAGAAGTAGCAGACGCTCAGGGTATTCCAGCTCACTCGCTCTGGATCACCACAACAGTCAATTAGTCAACATATCTTGAAATGCTTTGTTATTGTTACTTAACCCCTTCTATACCGGCAACGTCTTTATAACTATTCTGGCTATTATTAGACAATTTTTTGCAGTTTTAAAAGGGCCTCCAGCAATTAACCCCTTCTGTACCGGTGACGTCTTTTAAAGTTTATTCTAGTTATATTTAGACGATATTGAGCTGTTTAAGAAGGATCTGTGGTAGGGAAAATTATCAAGTCAGATAGTTTAAAGCCTGATAGTTGCTGGAGGCCCTTTTTAAACTGAATAAAATCGTCTAATAGTAGCCAAAATAAAGTAAAGAAGACGTCGCCGGTACAGAAGGGGTTAACAGGCTTTGAACTATCTCACTTAAACCTTTTTACTACCACGTCAGATCATTCGTCAGCTGCACAAAATCGTATAAATATAGCTAGAATATAGTTAAAAAGACGTCGCCGGTACGGAAGGTGTTAAATATTTCTCAATCAAAAGTTAATATCATAGATGCTGCAAAATAGCTTCCGAATCCTCTATGAGCTAGTTTCAGGATGCAACTTTTCTCATCTTAAGTATCCCTATACATGCTCGATCGAGTTACCTAAGCATGAGACAGAATGTCATCTCATAGTTAGTTAGTTAGTTATGTAGAGCAGATTAACCAGACCACTGAGCTCCATACGGAACTCTCATAGGTCTGTCTACTGGATGTCTCTCAGTCTTTCTCATAGGCTTTCACCACTTTCAGCACATAGGTATGTTACCCACCAAGGCCTCTGCGAGGTTCACTAGGTCCTGAGGGAGATGACCAATGTGCCCAAATAATTTAAGTTGGCTTTCGCGAAGTAAACACTGCAAGCTATATGTTATACATTATGTTATACAAGCTATATGTTATACATTTGCTGTCCAAATATAGAAAGGGACAAATGGCAAAGGGCCACAAAGGAAAATTAGCAGCAATAGATCTGATCCTCACTAGGCTGCTTGGTGAGAGATAAGAAATGAGTACTTGTAAAACAAACAAAAAACAAAAAACAAAAAAAGAATAAAGCAATATATTATTTGAGAACAAACACAGTCCGTAGGGGATTTGAGATGACATTTTATCCAAGTGGCCCTTGAAAGTTGGACTGTGTGACACTCTACAACAGTTTGGCAGAATGGTTCAGGTTAATTACTCTATTAAATAATAAATGCTTTGCTCCATGTGAATGAGAGATTTAACTGATTATTTGATATCAATTACCTCTAGTACGATCTCAATTATCTATTGTGATACCAACATTGCTAAGAATTTTGATAACTTTAAGCACCATACTTTTAACCCTGGTTAAACACTTGAATATGACACATACATTATGCACACTATACGTAACCAATGATTAACAGGTGTTAATAAAGAAAGTGAGGCATCTCTTCAAGTCACTATTGACGGTCTCACAATCCTCTAACGTGACAGGGAGTGAAATTGTCTTGATCCTTAATTTCGTTCGTCTGCATACAGTAGATATTGACAGAGGCATATATTTTTCTTGAAGGAGTTCATAAACCCATATGCAAAGCTGAACCAATAATATATATTTTGGACTTACCCTTCCATGTTATGAATCTCACGACCAAAACAACTAAGTATATACTAGACCTTTATTTTTTGCCACATGCATGATCAGCTAACAATGTTGCATTCAATAAGCCGCTTAATACCTAAACATTACCCCCCTGATGCTCAGGACTGTGAATTAGAGTAATTTGGAGGTTTTGCTCAAAGTGGACAACTACACGAATCTTATTCCCAAAATTTTGGGAATTTGGTATACACAAACTTGAAACACAATCAGCTTAAAAACTGGGCTACATAACATTTTGCTAGTGGTAAAGTGAAGGAAAATGTTGATAAGACTGCCCTGACTTAACTTTCCTCCACTGCAAGCTCTGGGAGAGACTCGATACATAATATGTCTTGGTCAGTTAGGCAGTGCACCACGGTTCCCTGGGCATTTAAATTGTGTCTCTCAGAGCGTTTGGAAGTGTTCTATATAATTATAATAGTTTATATATTATTTTAAGTCCAATACAAGTGAATATCTTTCGTAATTATATAACTAATACAGTATTACGGACCTACGGCTATGTTTAAGTTGACGTTTAAGGCAAGTTGAGTGTCTTTTAACCTGTAGAAGTGTGTGTATGAAAGTGTGTGTATGTGTATGAAAATATTAGGCCTAAGAAGTTATTATATTATTTTTATCATGCATTGCCCTATATGTTGATCTTAATATATCACTGTATAACTCATAGTACGAGTGTATAGTTGCATATAAGGTAAACACAATTGTACTGACCAATAAAATTATATTAAAGGTACGCCACACCCTCCCCCCCCACATAAAACAATATATATGATATTGCAATATGTTTGTTATTCTGTTAGTTTATAGTAGTATCCTTTATTTTTCCACCGAAATTAATTGCTTTTCAATTATAAT
This sequence comes from Paralithodes platypus, assembly GCA_032716605.1. Taxonomy (NCBI): domain Eukaryota; kingdom Metazoa; phylum Arthropoda; class Malacostraca; order Decapoda; family Lithodidae; genus Paralithodes; species Paralithodes platypus. The sequence goes on from CM064566.1 coordinate 24,756,710, forward strand.
TTTTTTTGTAACTAATTTTAATTGTTATTTTCAGACATTTTTATAAATCAAATCCAAAATTTGTTGAAACCTCTTGAAATTTGCATGGTGCATTCTTAAAGCATAAATACACAACTTGTCATTTGAATTCCGCTGTTTTCATTAGTAGAACATCTATCTATCTATATCTATCTATCTATATGCTCAGGCCCAATCCTCATTTTGGGGGTAGCCGACTCAAGACAGAGCAAGAACAGGGAAAACACAAAAACAACATAAAACAACGAATAAACACAGATAAAAAGCACAAACTCACACACATCCAGGTCACCCAGGAGAAGACCCAGAGACCAGGGTCACCAAGGTCGCTCCAGCACTCCCCCGGCTCCCGACCACCCGGAGAGGTTCCGATCTCGGCAGGCAGACATGCAGCGGAGCCAAAGCCACAAGCCCTCCCACCACACTTCCAGGCGCACCCTTCATATTAATCGTCTCCCCGGGCCAGGCGCCTGATGGACTATTATCTAGTCCAACTTGCGCCCGACCCCTTACTCCAAATGACCACGTGTTCACTCAACTATTCACAAGCATTCTCCATTCACTCCTGTCCACCACCACTTCCCCTGCCTGATCTATAGTCATTCCTCTATCATCCAAAGCTTTATATTAAACAGTCTCTCCATCTCAATGGGGGTCTTCCCGCCCTTCTATCTCCCCTTGTACCTGACTCACATATTCTCTTTGTAAGCCTTTCATCTCCCATTCGTTCAACATGACCATACCAGCTCAGCACCCTTCTGTCCACTCTGGCTGACAAATGTTCCTGCTGCCCCACTCTCCTACGTATCTCTTCATTCCTCAATCTGTCTCTACGAGTAACTCCACACATACTCCTCAAGTAGCTCATCTCCATCACATCCAGCCCTCTTTTCTCCTTTTTCTTCAGAGCCCATGTCTCAGCCCCATACATCACTGTTGGCACAACAATTCCTTGATACAGTGCACTTTTTACTTTTACTCCGAGATTTCTCGTCTTCCACATACTTCCCATTGCTCCGAAAACCTTCCTTCCTTCACACACTCTCTGTTTTACCTCCATTTCCATACCTCCACTCCTGCTTATCGTTCCTCCTAGATATTTAAAACACTCTACTTGTTCCAATATTTCCCCATCCAGCCTCACATCTAGATTCACCCTATGCTCTCCCCTATTACACACCATTACTTTACTTTTATTGACGTTCACATTCAGTTTCCTCCTTCCACAAACCACACCAAACTCTTTGACTACCCGCTGCAGTTTCTCATCAGAATCCGCCACCAATGCTGTGTCATCAGTGAACAGCAACTGATTCAACTCCCAATCTCTACCATTCTTTCCTACTAAACCCAATCCTCTTCCCATAGTTCTCCTTTTCACCTCCCTCACCACACCATCCATAAACATATTAAACAGCCATGGTGACATTACACAATCCTGTCGCAAACCTACCTTTACCTCAAACCATTCACTCAACTCACCATTTCATACTCTCACACATGCTCTGCTCCTTTCATAAAAAACTCTTAACTGCTTCTAACAAATTTCCTCCTATTTCATAAATCTTTAACACCTTCCACATTGCTTCACGGTCCACACGATCATACGCTTTTTCCAAGTCCATAAAAGCCCAAAATATCTCCTTATGCTTCTCTAAATACTTCTCGCATAACTGTCTTACTGCAAACATCTGATCCACGCACCCTCTTCCCCTCCTAAAACCGTACTGTTCTTCTCCTATTGCAACTTCCGTACACTTTATTATCCTCTCTATCAACACCCTGCCATACAGCTTTCCAACCACTGACAATAAACTAATACCTCTATAACTTGAACACTCCTGCCGATCTCCCTTCCCCTTGTACAACGGCACAATACATGCACTCTTCCAGTCTATTGGTACCATTGACACAGCAAAGCACACATTGAAAAGTCTCACCAACCAATCTATTATCACATCTCCACCCTTCTTTATACACTCCACAGCAATACCATCCAAACCTTCTGCTTTTCCCGCTCTCATTTGTTTCACCTCATTTTCCTCAATCCTTTCATTCATTCCCTGCCACCTGGGTGGCCTGGGTAACCTATCTCCATCCACCTCTGCTTCAATCACTGCTTCACTTCCATCTCTTGTATTTAACAAAGATTCAAAATACTCGGCATATCTTTTCCTCACTTCAACTGGTTCCACTAGTAATTCTCCATTTGCATCTTTCACTGACTCTTCCCTCTTTTGTCCTCCTTTCCTTACTCTAATTACCTCCTTCCAGAACATCTTCTTTCGTTCTTCAAAATTCTCACTCAACCTTTGACCCCACCTTTCGTTTGCATCTTTTTTCGCTTCTCAATTTTCCGTTTTGCCTCTCTCCTTTTCTCCTTGTACCTCTCCCATACCTCAACAGTACCATCCTGTAAAACCCTCTCAAAACACTGTCTCTTCTCCTCAACTGCCTTTCTCACCATATCATTCCACCACTCGCTTCCCTTCCTGATACCTCTGCCTCCTACTTTCCTTTTGCCGCATACTACCTCTGCACTTGCTTTCACTCCTTCCTTAAACTGTTGCCATTCAACCTCTACTTCTCTCTCTTCCATCTCTCTCACTTCCATCCACTTTTCATTTAGTCTTTCCTTGTACTCCCTCTCTTTTTCACTCTTCTCTAACTCACTAACTTTTATTACCTCTCTTACTTCACGCTTGTCTCTTATTCTCCTGTAACTCTTAACTATTAGCTTTCCCTCCGCCTCACCTCTCATCACATTCACATCCAGCAGTCTACACAATCTTTCCCTTGTCACCAGCACATAATCCATCAATGCCCTCTCTACAATCTCTCCCCTCACAAGTCTATGCCAGGTGTACTTGTGTATACGCCTTTTTTTGAAGAATGTATTACCTACACTCAATCTGCACTCTTCACATACATTTTTCAGTCTTTCTCCACTCTCGTTTACACCATCCACACCAAAACTACCGATGACTCCCTCAACAGGCTCATTTCCTACCCTAGCATTTAGGTCCCCTAAAACTATAACATTTTAATTTTCATCAAACCCTTGTAGACAATCTCTCAAATCCTCCCAGAAACCCTCTACCTCGTCTAACTCTCTTTCACTTCCTGGTCCATTCGCACTTACAAAAACCCACCTTTCACCCTTAAACCGCATTCGCACCCACATTAGCCTTGATGACACCTCTTTCCACTCTTTTATAAACTCTCTCAACTCCTCCTTCACAATAATAGCCACTCCTTCTTTCCCCCTGACTCCCTCATCTACTCCAGACTTTCTACCTATCACGTTTCCAAAATCCACTTCTCCCTCTCCTTTCATCTTTGTTTCATTCAGTGCAAGCACATCATACTTCCTTCTTTCAAATAACCTTCCAATATCCTCTCGCTTCTCATTCGTACTACATCCACGCACATTCAAAGCTCCTATTCTTAGGGTCCGGGACCACGAACTCGTTCCCTCGCCCCTATCTCTGTCTCGTTTTTTTGGTAGATTTATTTAAGGGGAGAAGGATACCAGGCCCCCCCGCCCCCGATCCCCTTTAGCCGACTTCTACGTCTCGCCGGAGAAAAGCGGTGGTGGAAATTTCTCACCCCTCCACCACAGAGGAGGCTACGTGCACCAGAAAGTGGCGGGCGTTGGGGTCGCCGCATCCCTACGCCTTTGAAAAAAATAGAGATGCAGAAGGAGAAAAAGATAGAAGGGGCTATGGGAAGTAGAGGACACCAACCCTCACTCTGACAAAGGGTCAGCCCACCAATATGCATTCTTAAAGCATAAATACACAACCTGTCTTTTGAATTCCGCTGTTTTCATTAGTAGAAAATACTTAAAATAATTGTTGAACATATATTCATAAATATGTTCATAACAAAATCTCAAAATGTTGGCCACAAACATTCTGGGTAAGATTCCCCAATGTCAATAACGCATTTTTGTGTGTGACATATTCTTTATATAGGTGTATTTCACATCCGTGTATCATTAGATGTATATCAGTCCATAAATCCTCATGGTATGGGTTCTAGAATGACAATAATGCTTTTTAGAAACTATGAGCATTTTCCCAATTCAACTTACTAAAATAGTTCAGTTCAGTTCAGTTGAGAGCCGTGGCGGTCGAGTGGTGAGCACGCTCACGTGTGAATCTGCAAGACCCGGGATAGAATCCCTGCCACGGCGGACATTTAGTGGGTGTGGTAGTACGTCCTAGCATGTTTCACATGCTCGCACCCAGTCAGGGGACATCCTGACTGTTTCGTGTTCTTAGTTGTAGTAGTAATGGGCATGGTGAGTTAAGGTATAAAGGTCAATGCAGGTAATGAAGAAGAGACTGGCCAGAGCCCTTGAATACATGAATGCCACCAGCGAAACAACACATCAGAAGAATTCGACTCAACATCACTGAGAAAGAGACCATCATCATTAACTATCATCTAAACATCCAAAATATGTTTTCTTTTTTTTAATAAAAATAAAGTTGCCCTATCCTAAATAAAGCAAGGTGGTTGGCCCACCTACTTTTAATCTACTACTTTCCTTCGTAATTTCCTAGTTTACCTTCCTGACCAAACCTCTACTCTCCTCCCCGTTCCCCCACTAGGGAAAAAAAAAAAAAAAAAAAAAAAAAAAAGACTGGTGGAGTGAGACAGCTGTGTTTATTCTCAAGCCGTTAGTGGCGGGCAGACCCCCTTGCATTATGGGTAATGAGTTAGGTGGCGCCAAGCGTGGTTTCTTCAAAACACGTAACATCTTACCCCTTCAGAAACAAAGCATAAATCATAAAATAGTTGTGTTACTGAGATAGCTTACATTGAACAACATTCATGGACATATGCAGGCACATTATAATTAAATGGCTAATAGGTAGCGCCAACTAACTTGACAATAATCTTGACCCCTTAACTTCTCGTAACTCAAAAGGAAACAAAGCAATCGAGCTGAAATGTCTATCATTTGGGAAGAGCCCACCAGGAAATAGGTGTGGATATTTACAGCCAGTTTGCTCTAGGCTTTTTTGAGTTATGAGAAGTTAAGGGGTCGAGATTATTGTTAAGTTCGTTGGCACTACCTATAGTATCCTCTATACTATTTGCATGTAAATGGCTAGTATCCTATAATTACTATGTGCATGATTTGAAAAGAACAAGAAAGAATAATTGTTAACTAAATAAATACCGGGTATTACTAAATTCCTTACAGATCAAGATATGAGAAAATAAAAAGAAATTATATATTTACAAGTTCATCTTTGTGGGTGCTTTACCTGTCCTACACGACTTAGTAACATAGTCACCTACTACAGGAGATCTGATGCAGTCCTCACAACTCACAGTCTCAGGTGCCAAGGACGCATCACATATGGGTGTTACGTTTTCATTATTACAAATCTTTCTGGGTGTCCTGGCAGGTGTTGAAGATCGCAGTTGTTGACGGTTTCTCCTGTACGTACCTCCGTCATTCGTTGTTACCTCATAACTTCGGGTATTCAGTTGTTTGTCCACAGTTGCCTCCTTCCATTCCTTCTTTGGATCATTTATTGGTTGTACTCGCACGGTATCCCCGATAGACAGAGGTTTGAGGCTTCTTCTATTCATGTAGCATTCCGCAGTTGTGGCTTTTTTATTTTCCATGCGTTCTCGTTCCCCAGCATGAGTATTTGGATGCAGACGGACACTAGTAGTGGGGATTAGAGTTTTGGTGCGACGTCCCATAAGACGTTGTGCTGAACTAGTTGTCATTCCTTCTTGAGGGGTACTACGCATGTTCAGTAATCCAAGATAGGGATCTTCTTTGGCTCGATGGCACTTCATCATCATTTTAACAGATTTCACTGCAGCTTCAGCTGCACCATTGGATTTAGGGTTTCCAGGACTTGAGGTTTCGTGGCAGAACTTCCAAGTCTTTGCAAATGATTGAAACTGATGAGATGAGAACTGTGGACCGTTGTCACTTATAACAGTGTCAGGTATGCCATGTCGGGCAAAGTGGTGCTTAAGTTTTGTAATGACGGCCTCCGAGGTTGTTTCTGAAAGATAGTCCACCTCAATGAATTGACTAAAGTAGTCGACAGTCACAAGGTAGTCTCGGATTTGGATGGTGAATAAGTCAGTCGCCACTTTCTCCCAGGGACGTTCTGGAACTTCATGTTGATAAAGAGGCTCAGGGGATTGCTTAAATGAAATAGGATGCGCAGACATCGCAGGACTTGACAAACATTCGAATTTCAGAAGACATCCTAGGCCAGTAAATCAGCTCCCTCGCTCAACATAGGCAGGAATTCACACCAGAATGGCCAGCATGCACCTTCTCCATCATCTCATACTGCATAGAGCTCGGGATTACAACTCTCACCTCTAAGGATGACACCATCTTGAACAGACATCTCATCTCTATGTTACGACTGAGGTTTAAATATAATCAGGGCTCTTATTCATTGGACTAGTAATGGCATAAATGCTACAACGGAAAGCGCTAGATCCAACCTCTGATGTATATGTATGAGCACAAAGAACAAATACTAAATACTCCAGAGTTCTATATAATAATTTCTATCAAACTCTCAATAAATGTGCGTCTACTCTAGGCTTAATGTTATGTGAAAACAGCCTATTACTACCTATAACCGAAGGTGCTTGGTTATGGTATGCAAAGTAAGGTGGTAAGGGAAGTTACAGCTTACGTTACTTTAATCAATAAATATCAGGCACTCCTGCATGAAAGAAAGTGCACTAAAGTCCTTCAACACCAACAAGGAATCTTCTTTAAATGTTAGATGCTATCAAGATGCTCGAATAAAAATGGAACCCAAAAAGGCAGCGGAACAATGCTCGAGCAGGCTATGCTCACAAAAGGCAGGATATATAATGCAGTCGGAGCCAAGAATATCCTAAACGCTACAACAATAATAATATTCGCCACGACAATGCAGTATTCCTATCAACAAAAAGAGCCTAAGTCGTTTGTATCTCAATACATCAAACTAGGCTGCGAAATGCTTGTGTAATCATAAACGGGTATGCATAATAAGAGTAATTGGTTTAATATACTTAAGGTCTACTATGACTGATAAAGTCTAGCTAGAGTCAATGATACGAGATACTGGTGCGCATGGCATGCCGCATAGCCTAGTGCAAATCTCAAGTCTGTGCGTCAAGTATTACGTTATAGTGAAGGGTAGCTCTCTTGAGAAACCTTAATACCGAAGTATTAAGTGTTCTCCTGGCGTACCTCAAAGACAAACAACCGAGCTTAGAACAGTGCAGAATGGTATAGGCAAAAAGCCCTCATTCGTGCATGCTCAATGGCACACAGACTAGAATTTACCCAATCAACTCCAGTTCTCAGGTACGTCGTGCAGCTTTTAACTAAAGCCAGCACCCATCGGAAACAATACCTTATAATATCAGACTCCTAGTCTAGCATTATCTAATCCAGCAAAACACTAATAATTATAGGAAGCGGTACTGAACAATGTGAATGCCAACCAATGCTTCGTGATCAACTTATCTTAACAACTAAACATACATGGGTTATATAAGACCTTAACGCACAATACAACTGGCCAGCATGAAGCTGATTATGTAGAGTTAACCAGAGGGGGTATAATATTAATAAAAGGTGGTGAAAGATATGGAAAATTAGAGAGATAGGCAGAGGAATATGTGAGTCAGGTACAAGGGGAGATAGAAGGGCAGGAAGACCCCCATTGAGATGGAGAGACTGTGTAAGAAAGGCTTTGGATGATAGAGGAATGACTATAGATCAGGCAGGGGAAGTGGTGGTGGACAGGAGTGAATGGAGAATGCTTGTGAATAGTTGAGTGAACACGTGGTCATTTGGAGTAAGGGGTCGGGTGCAAGTTGGACTAGATAATAGTCCATCAGGCGCCTGGCCCGGGGAGACGATTAATATGAAGGGTGTGCCTGGAAGTGTGGTGGGAGGGCTTGTGGCTTTGGCTCCGCTGCATGTCTGCCTGCCGAGATCGGAACCTCTCCGGGTGGTCAGGGGCCGGGGGAGTGCTGGAGCGACCTTGGTAACCCTGGTCTCTGGGTCTTCTCCTGGGTGACCTGGATGTGTGAGAGTTTGTGTTTTTTATCTGTGTTTATTTTTGTTTTATGTTGTTTTTCTGTTTTCCCTGTTCTTGCTCTGTCTTGAGTCGGCTACCCCCAAAATGGGGATTGGGCCTGAGCATATAGACAGATAGATAGATAGGCAGAGGAAAAGGTTCTCAGGTGCAGAGAGGGGGACATATATCAAAGGGATAAGAGGGATGCGTTCTAGAAACCAGATCTGAGGGAGAGAGAGCTGTATATATACTAGCACTAGCTCGCACCGCGTAGACAAAGCGGTAACATGTCCTCCAGCCAATCCCAAAGAGGCCAACCAACTATGACGTCACCAAGCATGGTAAAAACTCCTCCAACCAATCCCCAAGAGGCCAGCCAGCCGTGACGTCATCGAGCATGGCAAAAAACACTGCACGCCTCCTCGCACTCTGTTCTACTCTCTCTCTCTCTCTCTCAAATCCTATCATTACTACTTAATGATAAAACATATACTTTGCAATTAAATATATAAAGCCTTGACATGGGCGAAAACAAAGAGCCTTTCTGGACTGCCCATGACACGAGCTTTCATATGAAATAAAGCACACAATAATACATCACTGTAGCCACATCCACTGCCCTGGCGATCCTAGCGAGTCACCGTAGGACAAGCCATGCGGTTCTAACGGAGTGGTTAACGTCACCCCCCCCCCCCCCAAGATTTTTCTCAGAGGCCCAAAGCTCAAAAAAATCTGATGGTTAGAACCCATGCTATATCTCTACTTCCCATCACCCAGCGGCAGTAAAATATCTGGCACAGTTCCCAACAAAACATTTTACATGGGCTGATGGGGTGATGGGCTGGTCTATCAGAGTGAGAGCTGAGCGATCTATGCCATACCCATAGCTTACTCTGACTGTTCCTTTTACTTATATATTTTCTAGATCTCAAGTGACGGCGTCTTTTCCATGGATCAACCTCCCTACTGCCAACCTAAGAGTTGGCAGATTGGGAGCCAAAGTGTCACATTTTCCCCTTGCCCCTCAACTTTCCCTTCATAATTGCTGAGGGGCACAGGGCCTTGGGTGGGGCTTTGGTTTCCCGGGCGTTTCCGCACCCTCCTCAGCTCCCTGCCTTAGAGTGGCTTCGGTCACCCGGGCTTTGTTAGTGGTAAGCAGAGAGGGTTTTGTGGGGGCTCTCTATGGCCTTGGCCTTGCTCGGGACCTTGGGGCTGTTCGGCCAGGCAGCCTGGGGAACAACAACAACAACAACAACAAAACATTTTACAAAATGATAACCCTCCCCAACACAATAGGTTAAATCATATGTAGTTATGCTCCTCAAGAGCGAGCTTCTCTAGCCCAGCATTCTGAGAGGAGTGCAACTCAGAATTACTGCTATAACATACTGAAAAAATTCAAATATCAAAGAAAGAGTTTTTATTTGATTTTTATGTTTTTAATTTGTTTATTTCGGCTGCACTATAGGGGCAAGCCTAGTTTTTTCTTCTATACCAAACGCTCAACTCCTGCTTTACGACCCCATACGCTGGGCTACAACCGCGAGCCAACAAGCACCAAGCGCAAAATACTATTCAAACTAAAGCAGGAGGCTACCCGTGTGTCAATCTACCCAGGATCATATACCCTTGAAAGACAATCTGCAACCACGTTGTCACAACCGGCAATATGGCGTATGTCCAGTCTATACTCCCGCAACACCAGCGGCCACCCGGTCAGCCTCATATTCCGATTGTGAAACTGGTCCAAGAACTTGAGAGGGTGATGATCTGTGTAAATTACAACGACTGGACATAGACCTCGAAATGCCTCAGTGCAAGCACAACTGCCAGCAGCTCCCTCTCGACAACAGAGCAGCTTCCCTGGGCTGAATTGAACTTCTCCGAGCAGAAACTAACAGGATGTTCCAGCCCATCATCGTCCTTTTTCATAAGGACGGCACCAGCCCCCACACCACTAGCATCCGTTGCTAGTTGGAAAGGTAGGCTAAAGTCAGGGGCCCTGAGGATCGGGTGAGTGCACAACAGGTGTTTTACTACTCTAAACGCCTTCTCACACTCAGGCGCCCATTTGACTTTCTTATCCTTCCAGTTATCCTCCACCTGAGCTTGACTGTCCCGTTCTCCTTCTCCACCTTGACTGCTAAACGTCATCACAGGCACAGTGAGAGGCTCAGGGGGGTGCCTCACATACTCCTTCATGAGATTAACGTGACATAACTGATTGCGCTTACGTCTGTCTGGAGCGGCCACCAAGCAATCCAGGTCCGATAGCCTCTCAACCACCCTATAAGGACCAGTGTACTTCGCGGATAAGGGATGACCTACAAGGGGCAGTAGAATCAACACCTCCTGACCCACGTGAAACTCCCTGAGTTTAACCTTGAGGTCGTACCCGTCCTTCATGAGGGCCTGAGAGCTAGTCAAATTACGGCCAGCCAACTCCAGACTGCGCAACATCCGTTCTCGACTGTCGAGGACATACTTGAGCATAGAACAAGGTTTTTCTGCACCCTCCCATATTTCTTCAACCATATGGAGAGGCCCTCTGAAACAGTGTCCAAAGACGAGCTCATTAGGCCTGAATCCCAAACTTTCCCCAGGTACCTCCCGTGCAGCAAATAAAACATATGGCAGGCCAAGATCCCAACCTTTCCCACTCTCAAAGCAACAACAACGAAGCACAGATTTTAAGGCTGAGTGCCATCGCTCTAACACACCCTGGCTCTCCGGATGATACGCAGATGACACAACCGTAACAATCCCATGCTGCTGCACTGCTTGAACAAAGAGGTTAGAAGTGAAGTTGGATCCTTGGTCTGACTGAATCCCCTGCGGGTAACCATACCGGGAAAAATACACTAGCAAGCTTCGGACCACCGTCTTCGCTGACCCATTTCTCATAGGGTACGTGTCAGGGTACCTTGTTGCTACCTCCATGATGGTCAGGGGATACTTGTAAAAATCTCCCGACTGTGCATCACTGTCCTCCTTCAACTCGACAGCACCGGTACCGCCTTCAAGAACCTCCGGGTTTTCTAATTGCAATTTACGAATGTCCGAAGGAGCAAGCTTATCTAAGTGTTTGCGAAACAACTCATGCCCCCCTCCTACATTGAATTTAGCCTCCCGTTGCTCTCTCTCTGTGTATCGTTGTTGTCTCTTCGTCTTTATAGGCCCATCCTCTGCCTTCTTAGTAACAGTTAATGGGTCTTCTCCAGACTCGAAAATTGGTCCTAATAATGAGTCCCCGAGAATGTCCGTTGATACTAAACTCTCAACCGCATCAACTTTCAACCCCTTCTCGGTACCTTTCCTCCGCTTGTCTAAAGACTGTTGACCAGAATGTGACTCCCTGGATGCAAGAGATCTGGTGACAACACACGCCATAGGTTGCACCTGACACTTCTCAACCCACTCCTGCTCCTCCCTACTCACGTCGGCCGGCTTCTCGGCAACGACTAAGGGTGAAGCCTCAGAAGTAGGCCCCGCAAAGTCGTTGCCGAGAAGGAGGTCGACGCCCCCAACAGGTAACTTCTCCACAATTCCTACTTCCAGGTCACGAGTCACACCATCAACTTCCATCTTCATTCTTACAAGCGGGTATGACCTTGTTGCATTAACTCCCTGAACCACAACCACCCGCGCCGTATTTACAGGTTTACCAGTGAAATTCCTCAGTGTTTGCGATGCCCCAGTGTCACGCAAAATTCTCACCTCATGTCTTCTAGCCCCCCACTCCACACAACCGAGTCCCCCTATGGTCACTAAAGGCATCACGGACAGGGAATAAGCCTTCCGGATCCTTCTGCACTGGCAGTGTATTTACCTCGGAAGAATTGCCTCTAACAACTTCCGATGTCCTCTTGAACACTCCAATGCCGTGAGCAAAAGACACGGCTGTCGGAGGAGGTCGACTAGGGCACTCATTTGCTTTATGACCCTCCTGGTGGCACTTAAAACACATAAATTTCGGTTTCGGCTTATACTGTGATGTAAAAGGCCCCTGACTTTTCTTATACGGCGTGGTGTCAGGTTTGGATTCAGTTTTAGTTTCATTGCTCTTTTGTTTAAATGTGTCATTGCTACGAGGAGGGGGAGGATAACGGTCCTTAGCACTTGCATCGTACTTCTGTGAGGACCCGCAACCCCGAATCAACGACAGCCGTCGATCAGCCATTTCTGCTGCTTCGACTAGAGTTCTTGGGTTTTTCTCCTTTAAGTTCAAAGTTAGATCACCGCCCGTGCTCTTAAAGAACTGCTCCAACATCATTAACTGCTTAATTCCATCAAATGTTGTTACCTTCTCAGATCGGAGCCAGTTCCCCATAGCATCGAACAAGTCCCGGGTGTGTTCCAAAAAGGTGCTATCTCTTCCCTTGGTTACACCCCGGAACTTCAAACGGTACGTTTCTGGTTGCAGTTCGTAAGCCCTCAGGACAGCCTCCTTGAGATCCTCATACACGATACATGACTCCAAAGGTAACGCATCGTAGGCTTTAAGACCCTTGCCTATTAATCTAGAGGATACAAGTGCTGCCCATTTATTCTCTGGCCACTGGTGTTCCTGGCACTTCTTCTCAAAGCGTGCAAAAAATTCTGTTACCCCACTCTCATCAAACACCGGAACCAGTTTCAATAAGTGCGAGAGATTGATCATGAGCACGGTTACCAGCCCCAAGTCGCTGTCCCGTTGTCTCTACTCGCGACTTCTCTACGTCCATGTGGGCACAGTACCTAGTCGACTCTAAATCAGCTTGGATTTTTGCTAGCTCTATGTGCTGAGACTGCTGACTGATAGTTTTTCTCTCTTCTATCTTGGCTAATTCTAATTGCTGCTGAAGCTCACATGCCCTTTGTTGCTGCTGAAGCTTAGCTAATTCGAGCTGAAGCAATAATTCTGGAGTTAACCCTTGAGGAGGTGAAGGTGCTACAATGTTTGAAATTACCGGTGGTCTCCCCAGGGGCAACCCACCCTGCCAGTCACCACCCGACTGTGGAAGCGTACTCGGGGTCGGCAAACTACTGGGATGGCTGGGAGTCGAGTGTAGGGGAAGCATGGCCGAAGGGCTCTGAACACGCAACCCATCTCGCTCACCAGTCACCCTGCCCAGTACACACGTTATCAAGTTATCCCTGGTCATGCTGCTAGTACCCGCATGACCGATAGCTGTGGCCAGGCATTGAAGACCGTACCGATCCATACCCTCCAACCGCTCGGCAGTAACAGGCCATTGCAAAAATATCCTAGCATCCTCCTCACAGTTCACCTGATTAACCCTTTCATCATGCTGCTGTTCCTCAGTTTCGACATTACGTACTGTGTCTCCATTCTCCTCTGATTCGGTATAAGACATGATGCTCACAAAAATTTCCCACCTCAATATTCAGAAAAGAAGCACCCCAAACTCTTATACCTCAATATACACACAAAAATTCTCGGAAATACTCAACGGCTATACTATGTTGCAAAAAAAATTATTCTTGCTGATCCCCGCAAAATATTCCCCAAAACAACAAATGTTCCCTGCTAATAAATGTAGGTTCACCAAATCCTAGGTAAGGTCGCCATTTGTTACAACTGAGGTTTAAATATATCAGGGCTCTTATTCATTGGACTAATAATGGCATAAATGCTACAACGGAAAGCGCTAGATCCAACCTCTGATGTACAGTATATTCCCAGTGAACAAAGAACACAAATACTCCAGAGTTCTATATGCAATAATAGGTTATCAAACTCTCAATAAATGTGCGTCTACTCTAGGCTTAATGTTATGTGAAAACAGCCTATTACTACCTATAACCGAAGGTGCTTGGTTATGGTATGCAAAGTAAGGTGGTAAGGGAAGTTACAGCTTACGTTACTTTAATCAATAAATGTCAGGCACTCCTGCATGAAAGAAAGTGCACTAAAGTCCTTCAACACCAACAAGGAATCTTCTTTAAATGTTAGATGCTATCAAGATGCTCGAATCGGAAATGGAACCCAAAAAGGCAGGCAGCGGAACAATGCTCGAGCAGGCTATGCTCACAAAAGGCAGGATATATAATGCAGTCGGAGCCAAGAATATCCTAAACGCTACAACAATAATAATAATCGCCACGACAATGCAGTATTCCTATCAACAAAAAGAGCCTAAGTCATTTGTATCTCAATACATCAAACTAGGCTGCGAAATGCTTGTGTAATCATAAACAGGTATGCATAATAAGAGTAATTGGTTTAATATACTTAATGTCTACTATGACTGATAAAGTCTAGCTAGAGTCAATGATACGAGATACTGGTGCGCATGGCATGCCGCATAGCCTAGTGCAAATCTCAAGTCTGTGCGTCAAGTATTACGTTATAGTGAAGGGTAGCTCTCTTGAGAAACCTTAATACCGAAGTATTAAGTGTTCTCCTGGCGTACCTCAAAGACAAACAACCGAGCTTAGAACAGTGCAGAATGGTATAGGCAAAAAGCCCTCATTCGTGCATACTCTACTCTCAATGGCACACAGACTAGAATTTACCCAATCAACTCCAGTTCTCAGGTACGTCGTGCAGCTTTTAACTAAAGCCAGCATCCATCGGAAACAATACCTTATAATATCAGACTCCTAGTCTAGCATTATCTAATCCAGCAGAACACTAATAATTATAGGAAGCGGTACTGAACAATGTGAATGCCAACCAATGCTTCGTGATCAACTTATCTTAACAACTAAACATACATGGGTTATATAAGACCTTAACGCACAATACAACTGGCCAGCATGAAGCTGATTATGTAGAGTTAACCAGAGGGGGTATAATATTAATAAAAGGTGGTGAAAGATATGGAAAATGAGAGAGATAGGCAGAGGAAAAGGTTCTCAGGTGCAGAGAGGGGGGCAGATATCAAAGGGATAAGAGGGATGCGTGCTAGAAACGAGATCTGAGGGAGAGAGAGCTGTATATATACTAGCACTAGCTCGCACCGTGTAGGCAAAGCGGTAACAAGTCCTCCAGCCAATCCCAAAGAGGCCAACCAACCATGATGTCACCAAGCATGGTAAAAAACTCCTCCAACCAATCCCCAAGAGGCCAGCCAGCCGTGACGTCATCGAGCATGGCAAAAAACACTGCGCGCCTCCTCGCACTCTGTTCTACTCTCTCTCTCTCTCTCTCAAATCCTATCATTACTACTTAATGATAAAACATATACGTTGCAATTAAATATATAAAGCCTTGACATGGGCGAAAACAAAGAGCCTTTCTGGACTGCCCATGACACGAGCTTTCATATGAAATAAAGTACACAATAATACATCAACTGTTGCCACATCCACTGCCCTGGCGATCCTAGTGAGTCACCGTAGGACAAGCCATGCGGTTCTAACGGAGTGGTTAACGTCACATCTATAGCTAAAATATGGAGCCAAGCAATCTGGAAGGTGAGTCTTCTCATTAGGCCACCTTGAACAATAACTACATTGAGTCGCTTTTGAGTCGAATCCTCTTCTGTGGCATGGTGTATCTCCTGGAGGCGAGATTCACGGAATTGGGAGTAGGCTAGACTGTTCACAGAAAAGGAATCGTCTCCTGTGTCAGGTAGGGGAGCATGTGAAAGAGCATCAGCAATAGGGATCGCTTTACCGGGGCGGTACATCAGCAGGTACTGGTAGTCTTGAGTGCGGAGGAGCATTGATTGGAGTCGTCGCGGGGCACGAGATAGTGGCTTGTTCACTATGAACACAAGTTGTTTGTGATCTGTGAGGACCCTAACTGATCTCCCATATGTATAGTGATGAAATTTCTCCAATCCATACCCTATGGCTAACATTTCTTTTTCAATCTGCGCATAATTTCTTTCAGATTTAGACAAGGATCGACTGGCAAAAGCTACAGGCCTCCCATTTTGCATTAGCGCAGAGCCTAGACCATACTCGCTAGCATCATTTTCCAGGGTAAGCTCATCACAGGGGTTGTAAAATGCAAGTACAGGGCTACATGTAATCATATTCTTAATTGATCAAAAGCTTCTAGTTGACTGGCAGACCACACCCACGAAACATCCTTGTTTATAAGATTATGTAAGGGATACAAGACAGATGATGAATTAGGAAGGAACCTTGCAAGATAGTTAACCATGCCTAAGAAGCGTCTCAGTTCCACTACATTAGTAGGTGCCGGGTACTCACATATAGCTCTAATTTTATCAGGATCAGTTACCAGGCCATCTTTTGTGATACAGTGTCCCATGAATTTGACATATCAGTTTTCAGAGTGAGCTTGTCCTCATTTAGCTTTATATGCATTGCCTGACATCTCTTAAAGAATTGCTCCAAGTTGGCGTCATGCTCTTCCAGAGATTTGCCATAAATTATCACATCATCAGCTATGTACACTACACCAGATAGACCTTGTAACGCCTTAAGTAGTCTTTTTTGAAAGATTTCTGACGATACCGACAAACCAAAAGGAAGCCGAACCCAGCGGTATCTGCCAAAACATGTTTGAAAAGTGGTTAGTAAACTAGATTTTTCATCGAGTTTGATGTGCCAGTACCCCGAGGCTAGATCAGCTTTAGAGAAAACCTTTGACTGGCCTAAACAGACAGGGACGCACACAAAACGTAGTCTGTTAAGTAAAGTCGCACAAATTTTTGTATCATTTAGGTTTAGCATTACCTGTTACCATCAGAGCTAGGATCCTAATCCAGGAAATATGGAGACGCAACGTGGGGTGGGACGAAAATTTACCCGATGTTCTTATTGAACAGGGTAGGTCCTTACTAAAAGATTATAACACCCTATGTACATTAGAGTTACCGCGCCAAGTGGCCGCATTTGGACCCATGTCTTTACATGCATTCTGTGATGTGAGTGCCACAGCGTATGGAGTAGCTATTTATTGTGTTACTTCGTTTGGGATTAATTTACTCACCGCCCGGGCTAAGGTTGCACCGGTAAAGGAGGTGACGATTCCCAAATTGGAACTAACTGCCATGCTGCTATTGGGACGTTTGGTTAATCATGTACACACTTCATACGATAAGGAACTGCAACTAAGGGCGGTACACGTATGGTGCGATAGCCAAATTGCACTAAGCTGGGTGCATAGTCAAAGGACATTGCCCGTCTATGTGCGCAATAGGGTGGATGAAATACGATCCCTACTACCAAACGCCTTCTATCATTATGTACCAACCAAAGACAACCCCAGTGACCTAATAAGTAGGGGAGTAACGGCGTCCAAATTGATTAAGTCCGACCTGTGGTGGCAAGGCCCAAAATAGCTGCTTCACGAAGGGAATTGGGCTGTATGGAATGCCGAGGTTGAGTTAGCTTTGCCTTTAGAAACGGTGACAGCTGTCATTCAACCGACATCAACACCGAGTCCTATGTTAGAGTGGGTAAGGATCGGTGGGTACAATAAATTAGTCAGGGTCGTAGCTTGGGTATTGCGTTATATCACCAACATAAAGGCCAGGCTACAAGGATGGCTCTGCAATCTGGGTCAAAGCTTAAATGCAGTAGAAATAAAAGCAGCTGAGGTAACACTAATTAGATGGGTTCAAAGGGAATCCTTCAGTCAGGAAATAGAGTCCATGAGAAGCTCTGGTAAGATTAAAATGCCTAACATTGTGCGTTAACTAAGGCTACACCTGAAGAATGACATTATTAGATGTGAGGGACGTCTAAAGTGGTCAGGTGTAGACGACTGTGCCAACGATCCTATCCTGATGCCTGCAACACACCATGTCACCGATCTACTGGTACAACGCACACACGAGGAAGTAATGCACTACGGGGTCCACCACGTTATTTCTAAATTGCGTCTCAACTGGTGGATACCCAGAGTTCGGCAGGTAGTTCGACGAGTAGTCAAAAGGTGTGTGGTGTGCCGTAGACTAAAGAGAAGACCATTTATGACTGGACCTGCTCCACCCTTGCCAGAGTGTCGCGTTAATCATCTAGAACCCTTCAGAGTTACAGGACTAGACTATACCGGCGCACTGAGAACTAGGGAACTGGACAAGGTTTATGTGTTGCTATTTACTTGTGCCACTTCACGTACAATACATTTAGAACTCTGTGACAATATGTCTTGTGAAGAGTTTATGCTGGCATTCAGGAGATTTTGTGCACGTCGTTGCTTCCCTCATTTGATTCTTAGCGACAATGCTCCCACTTTTCTTCAAGCTTCCAGGTATTTGAAAGATATTAGCGACGATCCAACAGTTGTTGCTTACTTGGAAGAGCAGAAGTGCGAGTGGAAATTCATACCAGTCAAAGCGCCGTGGTTTGGTGGAATGTGGGAACGGTGTGTAGGCATCGTGAAGTCTGGCTTACGGGCGGTTGCAGGACGCGCCTTGTTAAAAAGGAGCGAACTAGTAACTGTGCTCACTGAAGTCGAGGCGGTTGTTAACGATCGTCCTCTCACTTATGTATATACCGACCTGCAAGAACCACTGCCACTAACACCAGCGCATTTGCTCTACGGCAAGCCGTTGACTGCATTTCCCACTGACTTGCAGTCACAGGTAGAGTTAGAGGACCCTTCGATGTTTACCGAGGCTGCGGTGTCAAGACGGTACCAGTATATTTCTAGGGTTATAGGTGATTTTAGGAAGAGATGGGTGAATGACTACTTATTGGCACTACGTGAGAGGGCAACTAAGACAGCTGGTCAACCATCAGCACCCTCTGTAGGCGAGATAGTGTTCATCCATGATGATAGTCCTAGATTGTATTGGAAGTTGGGCCGCGTAGTGGAGGTGTACGAGGGCGAGGGCTCAGTAGGGCGAGTGACAATGCTCAAGACAGCTACTGGGACTACAATTCGTCCGGTCGCATGACTGTACGCTATGGAGCTTGGCTCTTCTACACATGAAGAAGCTCCACCTGATGATGCTGGGTCCGAGGACACTAATTTAGTCGATCCACCACAACCCGTTGGGGATCCGCCTCGGATCGGGACTAGACCCAGACGCGCAGCTCGTGGCGCCGTTGATATGTGGTGACACAAGATTGCTTCTGGGCAACTCTAGATATAAGGTGGGGTTCAGGTATTGTGTTTGTGGGGAGTGTATCGTGGATTCACTATAGTCAGTGGTATAACCTACATTTTCTATGTATCATACCCTAAATACAGTTTGTACAGTATGTAAGCTTAATAAGTTAAATAAGGCCTATTATACGAAGGTATAGTATTTAAGTGTCTTTAGGAATGCATATATGATTTATCATATAAACCATGCCGTAATATTATAAAAGCGGTGCGATACGTACCGCTAAATATCCGCTACAAATTTAGCAGTAGCCGCTAGATTCGTAGCGTAAGACGATGACGTCTCGGATTGTGGCGCACCGCGCGAGAGCACTTTTATACATCGTCCTAGTAACAACTCCACTCCTTAGTTCGCTGCGATCCTGGTTCCGGTTTCATCCAGCTCTCATCATTAACTTAAACTCAACTTCATCCTACAGACAGACCGACTGACAGCTAAGCCTTATTATCATGATTCAACTTTCTTCAACCTTAGGCCTACTTATATTATTATTTATTCATTATTTGTTAAGGTGCACCCTCGTGGTCACCTTGAGGTAAACATCCAATGGTGTTCGAATAGTAGCCATTTGCCTACCATCCATCAGCACCTCCATCAGCATTTCCACCTTGCCTGACTGCAATATTCTATGGTGATTTTAATAGTGAGTTACACTCCCGGTATTATTATTAATTTATATTTTATATGAGCGGACCTTTTCAGTCTTAGGTAGCCTAGAGTAAACTTATCTTCCTTAAATCTGCCATAATTACAAAGCTACAGACTACCTCATTTAATCAATTTAGCGACCATATGTCCTTCCTAAGCTTTATATAATTGTCTAAGTGTAGCTGAATGGTTTAATAGCCTCTGAAGTACTATTATAACTAACTAACGGGGTAACTAACCTGATTGTCTTGTTGTGGCTTATGTTCGGTAGTGTGAGGTTGGCAGGACAGTTGGAAGTAGAGGCGGGCAGCTGTCTTAATAATCCAGAATGGTTGACAGCCTCTGATGTCCTATTATAACTAACGATAGCTTGTTTCTTTCCAGCTGATGGTATATTGCTATAATTATATCCTGATTACTACGCTATTACCATGATTTAGGTGGGCAGCTGGCTTAATAATCCAGCAGGGTTAATTAATAGCCTCTGAAGTCCTATTATAACTAACCTGATTGGCTTCTCTTTGCTTATGTTTGGTAGTGTGAGGTTGGCGGGACAGTAGGAGGTGGAGGCGGGCTGCTGGCTTAATAATCCATAACGGTTAATAGCCTCTGAAGTCCTATTATGACTAACATGATTGGCTTCTCTTTGCTTATGTTTGGTAGTGTGAGGTTGGCGGGACAGTCGGAGGTGGAGGCGGGCTGCTGGCTTAATAATCCATAAAGGTTAATAGCCTCTGAAGTCCTATTATGACTAACCTGATTGTCTTCTCTTGGCTTATGTTTGGTAGTGTGAGGTTGGCAGGACAGGCAGAAGTGGAGGTGGGTAGCTGGCTTAATAATCCTGAAGTCCTATTATAACTAACCTGATTGTCTTCTCTTGGCTTATGTTAGGTAGTGTGAGGTTGGCAGGACAGGCGGAAGTGGAGGTGGGTAGCTGGCTTAATAATCCTGAAGTCCTATTATAACTAACCTGATTGTCTTCTCTTGGCTTATGTTAGGTAGTGTGAGGTTGGCGGGACAGGCGGAAGTGGAGGTGGGCAGTAGTTCCGACCTCACACCCAGGATAACTGAACCAAAGCTGAAGGTTAGGGCCACAGCGGCTCCCACAACCAGTCCCACACACGCTCCCTGGACCACAACATAGAACACATTAACAAATTAAATGCGAAAATGCCCTAGGGGCAAGGGTACTTATTTGTGAATTTCTAGCCTTGGATTCTGACATCATTCGTTATATTTACGATATAAAGCATTATTTGTTTGCAATGTGCTATTATTTTACATACTGTATATGATTAATATATGAACCTTGAAGAGTGATAAAACAAGTGGGAAAAGCATTTGGGTGGTGATAATCGTAAATATTCCCCACCCGGTCGTATTCTCAGGCGTGAGCTAGCGAGGCACACACCCTCCCCTCTCGCTGTCTCTGACTCAACTGAAGCAACTGGGACGTGTCTCGGTGTTATATAGCGATCTTTTATGCAACCCACTTGTGCTACATTACCGCGGGAGAGAAAAATAACCGATAAATTATGAAAATAGGTGATAATTGAGGAGGGGGGGAGGGGGGAATAAGGTGGGGAAGGAGGGGAAGGGGGGGGTGAAACACATATGGAATTGTGGTAGCAAGTACTAGAGGGGAATTATCTCATCTAATGACATATCCATTGTTTTGAGAGCCCCTGAGGTGTTTATGAAGTTTTTTGTATTAGTGTTGCTTCCGTGAGGCCTATCGCGTTCCCTATAGTGACCCTTCCGTGAGGCCTATCGCAAATGATGGGTTAATCAATAACCCCCTGGACCCCAAGCGATTTAATAAAGTATCCTAATTCTAAGCAAATATCCTGCTATCTTATTAATATATATAACTATTCATACACATTCTTCTATTATACATGGTACATGTTTAAATTTTGTATAAATTATGGAAGGATTTACATAAAAGAACACGTAATATGAAGTACCCTGATATTCTATTTTATTTATTTCACTCCAACACCAAACACCTCCCAACGAAATTAATGAAAGCATGTGATCCACCGGGATTCGAACCTGGGTTACCATACACGGATTTTAAACACTCTAACCATTACCCCATCAAGACAGTTATGTGTACAGCACATGACTACGATTCATATCCATTTATCGAATACCAGACATTAATCTAATCATGTAATATACCCAACCATACTTATGAATAGCTTAATGGTTAAGTGAGAGGAAAGGATATTCATGGTGGCACAGATATAACAGAAAACGTATATTTTAAGGTAAACTAAACTACAATAATTCGATGGTTGAATACTGTCGAGTTTCGACACCTGATGCAGCTATTGTGGCGAAATATTACACAATAACATAACTATTGGAATTTCAATACAGGTATTCAGGGATATTCAGTGATATTTCGTAGCGAGGCAGGTCTGTAATTATGATCTGTGCCCCATGAATATTCTTTCCTCTCACTTAAACAGTAGGCTACCATAACGCGGTTGGGAATATGAACATGATTAGATTAATATCCAGTATTTGAGAATGGATAATAAGTCGTAGGCGTGTGCATAAACCTTTACCTGTCTTGGTGGTGTAATGGTTAGAGTATTTACAAATCTGTGTGTGATAACCCAGGTTCGAATCCCGGTGGATCACATATATGCTTTCATTAATTTCATTAATTTGGATGTGTTTGGTGTTGTGGTGAAATTGATACAATATAGAATATATCTATTGTTACATACCAACAATCAAAACGTAGGTATGACTTTTCTCGTCCGGTTGAGATAAAGAGCATATAGAAGTGATATGTAGATAGGCATGTGATATTACAGGGAGAGTTGACAATATGTGGAATAAATAAGTAACACCCCGTTCTTAAAGTTAATCACCAATTACAAACTCCAATGTACTTGAATAAACTAATGAAAGCATACGGTCCTCCCGGGATTCTAACTCGGGACACCACACCCAGAACATAAGCATCTAAACCATTACACCACCAACACAGATATTACATGAGTTGGAAGACGAATATACTGTACAGTCGCGCTAATAAGTCATGTCCGAGCTGTCATTACGTTTGGCTCGCTCTGTGCTGAATTAATGTCTGTCAGATGTTGAATAATCTGGATAAGTGTAGGAGCCTGTTATGCCGGGTTGTAATACAACCTAGCTTGGTTTTGGTCTTTACTCAAATCCAACTATGGACTTTTGGACTCAATATATCCTCAACAGGAACACGTCAAACACGTTCTTATTCACAATTTAGGTACTCAATCAGGTTAATATGAACACCATAAATACATAAATACATATAGTGTAATTTCTACACTCTTATTTATTCAATGGCATATAGATAGATTAGTATACTCCTTAACTATTATTGGGGAATAGTAAGCGAGTATGTTTGACATAAACAAATGATAGGCAATTCACGCAAATAATTAGGCCTAAAGTGTGGGTGGATATTTACTTAGCTACTATATAGAATAGCAAGTAAACAATTAACAACATTTATCACACACCAAGGTCTATTAATAACATACAATGAGCGTGAATCAAGAGATAGTATTATACTGGGAGTATACAATGTTAAACAGACAAACATACACATAGATAAACCCCTTGATAATAATATATATGAGAGTTGAGTATCTACTGTGAAGTATTCTGAATAAGTTTCTGACAGGGTGAACGAAATCTATAAGTACGCGTATATAGGTTGGGACGGAACAAAAAGGGAAACGTACAAAGAGCTCTGGTGTGAACGCTCGCCCACGGGTGGCGAGAAGCATATGGGTAAATCAAAGGGCTATCGCGCGCAGATAATTCTGGCCAGGTAGGTCACTCAGGTCGTTCGTTATACTGCGATGATTAAAATAGTATTTACGGTTAGTGCGATATTATTCTGAATAAGGGGAGGAATATATTGAAATTCAAAGGAGAGGGGAGTTAAATTGTTGTTACAATTAACGATGTACTTAGATTATTATGAGAACATTTATATCTTGAACATACAATTAATTATTTCTTATATGCAATTGTAATCTCACGGGTCGAGGAATTCATATTTAAATGATTAATGTCTACTGAAGAATACTCGAAGGTTGAATGTAACCTAACTGAATCAGGTAATAGATTGATTACAGAAGATTAGAGAACGCATAAATAAATTACCGTGTACGAGTAGTTATAATAATACTACAAGTGAAATATGGCGTACACGACGAAGTTGCACTTAGATGGAAATACCTGGTAAGGTATGAAGGAGATCTGAACTAGTTAACAGATTCCTATATGGAATACAGAACAAATTGGCATTGTATTTGAGTTGGTGAAATAATTAGACAATAGATCTACAGGAAACTAGAATTCCTAGACGAGATGGATTGAAATTATCTATTTCATAATAGAATAAACCAATACGTTATTCATAAATTATTTAGTTAACGCACGACAAAATAAGGCGTAACAGGGGTTTCTCTCGAAGAAATTAGATTTAAGTTATGATAATCATCAATAATAATTCTTCTAAAGGATGGGAGACTGAGTTTAATTAGATATGAAATTGGGCGTAGGTTCTGGGTAAAAGTGAGACTTTAGAAGGGAATAAATTCAAAGTATACACTTCAGCTTCAACTTGTTACATACATAAATAGAATGGACATACACAAGGAATATCTGTGAGTATTCGGCTAGATTATTGAGTTACACAAGTATGTTACGTATGCGTAGAACGTTTTATATGAAATTAGAAGAAAAATTAACACTAGATCTTGGACACAGATCTACAAAGGAATTAGCAATGAATATTCAATATTTTACCTCACCTTCACAACAATAATCACAACGTAAGACACTCAGAGACACTTAGGGTGAGTTTGGAGAGGGGGGGGGGGGGGGGTGAGGTTCGAGAGCAAGTCTGGCCGACGTAGAGCGTAGGTTCGCCTGGACTAGACTTCAGGGGGAGCTGCTTCTCACTATCAGGAATCCAACATCCAGACGTCAGAGGCAACACAACAGGGCTCGTTGTAGTCTCGAGGAGGAGGGGGAGGCAGTTACCACTTGTAGTTAGATGCTCCGGACTTTTCAGACTTAAGAACATTACCGAGGTGGAAGTGCTTGCTTTCTCAACAATTTCATTGAGACTATGTTCAAGTATTTTCTTAACTTTAACTTATAGTGACTCAATGTTAGAAGGATATAGTGAATCGTTGTGACATAAATAGTGAAGTAAATACTTAGCTTAAAAATACATGGTAGTTACCATTTGGTACCTAATCATTTAAAGTATTTTATTTAATACTCTGGTGGGAGTCACGAATTCTAGGAAAGACATAATAGCAACTCTGGTGACTTTATTATAATTGAGGGTTATTGGTGATGCAGTGGATAACTCTGTTCTTCACTATGTTCCTGAGTTGATCCAGAGTCCTCCGTAATAGTACTGCACTGTTGATCCTAATATCCCCACTTAGGTCGGTAGCACTCAGGTCTTTGATGCGGAACTTGCATAAGCATTTGCTCGGTGTACTGCAAATCTGGCTGCTGGTCCAATGAAGGCTGGTGATTGGTGGAGAGGGTTTGAAAGCTGGATGGTGATTGGCTCAAACTCCCATTCTTTTGTAGGGGTGACTGACCTAGGTGACCCGTCTTCCTGGTAGTTAGAAAACGGGAATGACCTGGTAATATGGGGCACTCCTCTGTTTCTTATTCTTCTGCATCATGAGAAACTGGTATGGACTTACGTCTCTGCTGCTTGTTTCTTGTTTTCTCCTTCCTATTCACCTGTAGGCTAGCAATCCTACAGGTGTTACTCAACCCCGTTCTATTCAACCCCATCACTTCAGAGCCTGTGTGTATATTTAACTAAAAAAAAAGAAATCATGTGTATTTATTGCCGATACCAATTATTGATCAAAACATAATTGGTACCGAGACATCACTTATTAGGCCAACTATACAGTCGCGCTATAAGTGATGTCTTGGCACCAAGTATGTTTTGATCAATAATTGGTGTCAGCATTTTCTAAGCTTCATTTCTTCATATTGCGTTAAATATACATACATGCCCCTACACTTACCCACCCTATTCAACATCTGACAGACCTTATTTACAGCACAGAAAAAGCCAAACGTAATGACAGCTGGAACATGACTTATTAGCGCCACTGTACATGGGTTGTGAGCCAAACGAACTGAGATCATCAAAGGTGTAATACAATTATTCTGATTGAAACCTGTTGATTATATTTAGCTTGGAAAGCCTTTAGGAAACAAAGGAACACATCTCCGGTAAGGGGGGTCACCTGCTTTTTTTTTTTTCTCCCCTTTTCTCTCTTTCTCTGGCTTGTATCCATTCGGCCCCATACAGCCAATAATTGTTTTAAGACGTTTATCCCCATTCAGGTGTCGATTTCTTCCTGGCGAGCGATAGCGAGCCAGCATTGTATGTAGAAATCCGGCTTTGCCGGAGAAATTTTTCTATCGAAAAATGTACAAATTTAGCTTGCTGTAAAAACAAATATATATGTATGTGCTGGCTCACTACCGCTCACCAGGAAAATATTGACACCTGGATGGGGATAAACGTCTTAAAACAGTAGGCTGAATGGGGCCGAATGGATACAACCCAGAGAGAGAGAGAGAGTGAGACAGAGAGAAAAAAACGAGATGTGGCCCTTTAAGAATCTAGCACGTCTTCCTTTTACCCGTACGGTACCAGTGACGTCTTTTTCATTGTATTCTGGCAACTATTAGACGATTTTATTCAGCTTAGGAAGGACCTCTAGCAATAAATAAGGCTTCAAACTTTCTCAACCAACCCTTTTCACTATCATAGATCCTACTTAAGCTGCATAATATAGTCTAAATAAAGCTAGAATAAAATATTACGCATGTCGCTGGTACTCAAAGGGTTAAATGGACAAAATCGTACATGGTTGCCATAGGTGATGCAAAAGAGATGGTCAGGACCTATAGTTCTAGTATAAATAGCAGAACCAAAAATAGAACAAAATGGAAGAAAGGGATAGCAAAGAAAATGAGTCTCTCCTCCCATCCTCAAAACAGACAGAGCGATTATTAACATTTACGCTGCGGGCATATTTACGCTATATTAGGGCTCATTCAGGCTCATTAATTTTCTCCTGAATGATTGAGCAAGTATCTACATGAAATGAAATGTATTCAGCCAAAAACTAGAAGAAAATAGCTTCAATATGACACCAGAACGAGGTTCGTAGCGCGCAGGGTTAATCAGCAGCGCTACCATAGACATTCGCTACTTTGAGTGAATATCGCTAAAGTCGTGCTACATTTGCCTTTGGCAGCACTGTAGAGTCTAGCAGGATATACCTCATACGGTCATACCTCCTCATGTGTCACGGCCACCTGGCTGGCGCGCTCCCGCTCACTTGGACTCGTCTCCACAGATTTTAAAAGCCTGTAAATTGCTATAAATTGCCATGTGGGTTAACCATAGCTTCTCTCCCGGATGGATCACATGCTTTAATTAATTTCATTGGAATATGTTTAGTGTTGGAAGTGAGATTAATTAATTATATTATTTTAACCTTGCTGTTAGAGAAGGGCATAAAGAGGGCCATAACAAAGACTCCCAGTAGAGGACCGTTGATGGCTACCACGATACCAATACCCGCCTGCAACACACCTCCCAACTCCCCGGCGATGAAGGCCAGAGACATGGATAACAGGCCAAACACTAGAGCTGCAAAAAAAAAAAAAAAAAAAAAAAAAAAAAAAAAAAATATATATATATATATATATATATATATATATATATATATATATATATATATATATATATATAGTTATGTAGAGCAGATTAACCAGACCACTGACCTCCATACGGAACTCTCATAGGTATATATATATATATATATACATGCTGTATAGTGTATACTGTATATATAATGTATGCATGTATATAGTCAGGCACATACCCCATAGCACATACCCCCAACCAATACAATATGACCCTCACTGGCAAATATTTATTACAAATATCTATCAAACACTGGCATTAGTACTTTAGAGACTGATAGTAGTATGCACTGTTAGTACTTTAGAGACTGATAGTAGTATGCACTGTTAGTACTTTAGAGACTGATAGTAGTATGCACTGTTAGTACTTTAGAGACTGATAGTAGTATGCACTGTTAGTACTTTAGAGACTGATAGTAGTATGCACTGTTAGTACTTTAGAGACTGATAGTAGTATGCACTGTTAAGCATGCAAACCAAATCTACTTCGCTTCTGTAAATCAAAGGTTTAACCCCTTCAGTACCGGCGAAGTCTTTTTGATTTTATTCTAGCCATATTTAGAAGATTTTGTGCAGCTTAAGAAGGATCTGTGGTAGTAAAAAAGGTAAAGTGAGATAGTTTGAAGCCTGTTAACTCCTGGAGGCCCTTTTTAAACTGAATAAAATCGTGTAATAGTAGCCAGAATAAAGTTAAAAGGACGGCACCGGTACAGAATGGGTTAAGGGTTGAAAATGGAGTAAACTATATCAGTGGTGTTCTCAAAAGCAGAGAGCTGGGCTTCAGCCCGGAAATCTATACCCACGAGTATTGTGCTTGTTACCCATCATATATACAAATATAAGTATCTCTGTGTGGGTTCATTTATCAATTAACCCTTTCAGTGATCGAGGATGCTTCTATTCATATTATTTTGACTTTTCATTAGACAACTTCATTAAAAGTAGTAAGTGTTTGTGGTAGATTAAGGGTTAATCGTGAGTATGTTTACCCCTCGGATTGTTAAAAATCCTTCCTAAGCTATAACATCGTCCAATATTATTCAGAATAAACTCAAGGTGTTAAAAAAAAAAAAACGGATTTTATGTATGTACATTTTTACTTGTCTTTACGGTAACCATCTTGGTGCAAGTATACTAAAAAAAATAATAGCTTAATAACTAAGGAATATTTTGAAAGTCATAATACTCTCATTATGATGACACCTGCTTCAACATCATTGTTTTGTTTGTATCATCACACTATTATATTAATTTTAGGAAGAATTTATGGGGGTTAAAGGTTTAATGAAGATATATTGGGATAGTGTTCCTTTTTAATTTTGAGAATGAATACGAAAATGTCCACCTGGCAACCACAATCATGACACTGCCCACGATGTCTCCCTCCTTCATAGGAATACTGGAAGTAAGAGCGACATAGTTGCCCTCCCTCCCCTCTTCTGCAATCAAAGCAGCCACCTCTTCCAGCCTCGCCTCGATCACCCCCAACCCCTAGCCACGGACAGAAGCTCTCAGTTCTAAATTGTTCGAAATACAAGTGTCATCATCATGCATGATTGCTGCTAAGAGCTGCTAGCACTTGGAAAACTAGTGACCTCATTCCCAGAAGACTACTTTCTACAACTGGAGGAGTGGAAACCAGCTTTACTACTGTGCTGAAGGAATGGAGAAAGGACAACGAGGCATATAACCAGTGGCGTAGAAGTTTACCCAAGGAAATGGAGGAGCTCTGTTCGTCCAACACGTCGTGTAGAAGTCGACCCAAGCAAGTCGAACCTTCATTATGAGAGAGCACAGTTCGAGGCAATCAGACCTCCCTGAAGAACGACGAGACACCCCTATGTAACTGTGGGGAGCAGATGTTGGCCTAAGGTTTGGCAATAACAGTTTTACGAGAGACTATCGGAATGAGCAACGAGGTCCCGACCATGAAAACAGATTATGATTTATGCAGCCATCTATCCAAAGTACATCACACCCAACACATGTGAGTAATAAAGCCTAACATGCGCACCAACCACGTAACCCATATTACATTCCACTTGCAAATCATGAAGCACTCTCCTGGTGACTATTAATTGTTGCATAACTTCCTAAGTTGTATGTCCTGCACCCTGTCCCATCTTGTTCTAAAACTAAAATAGTACTTTATTGCATTATTCTATTGAAAAATGTAGGAATTACCCTTGAAGGGTGTCTGGGTGGACATTTGATTAGTCTGTAGGAAGTCTGGGAAGGTGCTTTGCTTAATCTAGGGGACAAACTATAATACATTGCTCGAAAATGGCAACAGCAAGCAAAATTTTCACTAATAATTAACAAAATATTATACAAACCACCAAGACGACGGCATATACAGTGTTAAAGGAATGGCAGAAGGATATTGTAGAATTAAAAAGATAAGATCCTGTGTAGAGGGTGTAGGGGGCCTCCACTTATGGTAGAGGAAAACTAGAATATGCCCCACGCATCCTACTGCGTATCGTACAAGGTGATTAATAGGGGGGATGGCGTTAGACGTGTGGACAAACAGCCATTACTATACAAAGAAGCCTTGTTATTGGCGCTGGCTAAGTTTCATATGGCAGCGTTGTGACAGGGCTTCATTGTTTTAGTCCAAGTTGCCTAATGGCGGCACACTGGCGGTGGATGTCGCTCCCTCCGGACCCGGACCGGGCGCCTTGGGCCCAACTGGACGAAATGGATCCAAAAGCTACAGTGCATAGTGTTTCTCTGGACTGGCACTCTCCGCCCAACAGTATAGGGGCCCAAACCTGGTGGTAGTGCTCCAGGAAGCGGCCTTGTCATTGGGTGTAAAATACCAGACCAGTCGTAGTGCCGTGTACGCGCACGGGGTGCGTCCGTGCGGCTGGTTCTGGTGGGGCACACCGGGGCCACTGGATCCTACCCCCTTGTAATCTCTTGGGGTAAGCTGCTGGGAATGGTCCCTGGGGTAGACTGGAGCCGGAGTTCTGGGGGGGCTGATGCCCATTTGCCAGCCTAATCACCAGTTATGACTCAAGCTAAAGAGGAACAACGTAAGTCCGATGTTCCAAAACTCCACAGAATACGGACAAATGCCCCTCACAGTCTCAGACTTGCTAGTGTGAATGTTGGTAGTTTGAATCTGCGTGCAAATGATGTGGCTGAGATGTGTGAGAGGAGGCGAGTGGACGTCTGCTGTGCCCAGGAAACACTCTGGAAAGGGTATGGGGCACAGTGGATTGTTGGAAGAAAGAAAAGATATAGGATCTACAGGAAGGGGGTTGATACTGATAAAGCGAAAGGAGGAGTGGGTGTTCTGGTGGCTGAAGAAAGTGCTTCAGATTACGAGAGTTAGTGAAAGGCTGATTGTTTTGAAGTTGAACGTTGGTGAAAGAATTCTGAATGTGATATCTGCATATGCCCCACAGGCTGGCCTACAGAAAGAGATAAAAGAGGACTTCTGGAATGACACCGTCAGTGTCATTTCAGGCCTCTCAGAGACTGAAATAACAATCCTGGGAGGGGATCTGAATGGTCATGTGGAAGCATCTGCAGATGGATACGAGAGAGTACATGGAGGAAATGGTTACGGAAGGAGGAATTTTGAAGGCGAATATATACTGGAGTCCTGCGTTGCACTCAACAAGTTCAAGAAAAGACAGAGCCATCTGATCACATATAACTCTGGGGTCTCCAGTAGCCAGGTAGACTACTTCTTGGTTAACATGAAAGACTGGAAACTGGTTCGGGATGTAAAGGTCATCCCGGGCGAAGAATGTATCCCCCAGTATAAGCTACTTGTGTGCGGACGTGAGCTTATACAAAGATCCTGAATGCAAGAAGGTATACATGCCCAAAAGGAGAGTGTGGCTGCTGAAGAACAAGGAAGTTAGGGATATGTTTAATAGTGAACTGGAGGATATAAATAGATATAAGGAAGCTAGGCCTAGAAAATGTAAATAGTCAATGGAGTGTCCATAAGCATATAGCCTTCTCGCTGCCACTGACATAGTCTGTTGGAAAACAAAGGGTCACCCCAGGAATAAGACCTCCTGGTGGTGGAATGATGAGGTAGCACATTCTGTGAAAGAGAAAAGGAGATGCTTCAAAGCATGGAAGAAGGGAGGAAGTAAGGAGGAATACCAGGCAGCTAAACGAACTGCCAGAAGAGTTATTTACAATGCTAAAAAAGGCATTAAGGAAGTTCAGAGAACTGCTGCCAATTCTGACCATGAAAAGAATGCCTCTCCCCCTAAAGGGAAAGATGTATGCCTCATGTGTTAGAAGTGCAATGACGTATGCCTCAGAAACATGGGCCGTTAAAGTAGAGGATGTCATTAGAATGGAACATAATGAGATGAGAATGGTGAGATGGATGTGTGGGGCCAAACTGCAGGCTAGAATAACAAATGATGAGCTGAGGAGACGCTTAGGTATAAAGAGTATTAGCGAGGGGTTCCATGTCAGTTGAACCAGTGCCACTTCAACCAGTGCCACTTTAACCAGTGCTAACTCAACCAGTGGCCACTTCAACCAGTGACCATTTCAACCAGTGACCATTTTAATCAGTAACCTAACCTAACCTACCCTAACCTAACCTAACCTAACCTACTGGTTAATATGGTCACTGGTTGAAATGGACACTGGTTGAAGTTAGCACTGGTTAAAGTGGCACTGGTTCAACTGACCTGTCACCTTAGCGAGGAGATGCGTACAAGTAGACTGGGATGGTATGGGCATGTGGAAAGAATGGATTAACAAAATTGGGTGAAAAGATGCAGGTCTGTGATTGTGGAGGGAGCTGCACCAAGGGGTGGACCGAGGAAGACCTGGGATCGGACTATATGTGCCGATCTCGAATCCAAGAACTTGAGAAGTAAAGCAGCCCTTAACAGGGGTGCCTGGTACGCCGCCATTAGGACAAGAGACTGAAACTGCACGTATGTGTGGAGCACTCAGTCTTAAATTGTATGTATGTATTATGTATGTAAAGGGTAGAACTGTTTTTTAGATGCCTATTTACTAAAAAAACATTGAACAATATATTTAACCTAACCTAACCTAACCTAGTATATTAGTTGACTATTAATTAATGTAAAATGTAAAAATATATTGTAACACTACCAAATTATTGAGATATAATTACAGGTCTCCCTGCTACACAGGATTATACCATTAAAAACACAAATTACAATAACAGAATAAATAAAAAAAACGTGATTTGTTCTAACCTACAAATTTGGTGATCCAGGCTTGGGTGACAGCGGAACGTGCAGCACAGGCCGGTATAAGAGACAACATATCCTGCCATATTATTGCTGTCTGCGAGTTGACCATAGATGAGATGGTGCTGTAGGGAGGTGTAAATATATATTAGTAATGGATGTTGCTTTAGGGAAGTGTACATATATATTTGTTATGCCCTGATTTTATTCAGGTTTAACTATTAGTTAGGGTGAGTCCTTTCGAGACTGGAATATCCAAATTCATACAAATACATATAAGAAAGACAACAGGGATACAGATAATATCGAAATATGGTTTGCAATACAGTTTATTCACTTAAGTTCTAAATACATAACTGAGGGCTGGTGTGAGCATCCTAGGTTCGAATCCCTGGACTGCCACATGTATTTGTTGATTTCATTAATTGAGTTTAGGAGTAAAGTCGGTTGGTGGAGGTAACATAATAATTATATAAGAAATAGTAATGAACTTTTCTATATTTGAATTTAAGGTTAAATATATACTATAGTAATGATCTCTAGCAATCTGCTTTGATTGTTAGTAACTAATGTTAGCAACTAAATTTAATTTACACATGTGTTAGAATGTTCACTAGTATTATGGCAAGACTCTAGAAACCAGTGTGTATTATTCTTTATGTAAGGATAGTTTTCTAAATATTTACTTGTTTGACAGAAACGACTATCCTGTGGCTTAACCTGAGTAATTCATAGGGTACAACTCAATTTACATTTCTCCCAGCACGATCGCGGATCTAGATGGAGATCAGGTATATTCAATTCAACTTGTATAAGTAATATTATTCTTGAGAATCATACGCACTATTCTCTTCTCGAAAGTTTATAATAAAGTTACTAAATTCAGGTTTTATTTATATTCACGATATTTCTTGAGTTACTTTTACTCGTGGATAATAGTGGACGATGTGATACACGTTTCTATATTTCTTGGCACAAAATATGGAAGCTTAAGTATTGATGAACTTTTTCAGTTGGAGTTCAAGTGTGTGGACTCTGAAATATTATGGCACTGACTGAGATTATTTTTCAGAGTTCCTGAAGGTGTGTAAAATCCTCGTATTTTATATAAATTCACTAGTTTCGTAAGCTAAGTATTCAAGACGTATTTATTGATGAACACGTAGGTTATTAGTATTATGATATTCATTAGATACTGCAACACTTAGTTTCTGTATATCAAAGTTTAAGTCTTGACGGACTCTGTTTATTTTTCACTTGGCGGAAATATGACAGAGTTGATGGATGCGTAAAATCCGTCTTATTTTGGTATATTGATTATTTATTGAGTTAGAACGTCGTACTAAAGAGGGTTATATGTAGGACGTCTTAATATTAATCTTTTTCTACAGATTAACTTCGTAGAACACTTTTACAAACTTTTCACGTATGTCGAGGTATTAAGAACTCTGTTAATTTCGGTCACTTTGAACTCTAACTTTTCTTGTATCTCGTCACTGATACTGAATTTAGGTAATTTCTATATTATTTCTTTTCTTGGTGGAGAGATGCAGTTAGTTGAAGATTTCTTCTGATG
Source organism: Paralithodes platypus (assembly GCA_032716605.1). Lineage (NCBI taxonomy): Eukaryota > Metazoa > Arthropoda > Malacostraca > Decapoda > Lithodidae > Paralithodes > Paralithodes platypus. The sequence continues at coordinate 24,791,073 of CM064566.1, forward strand.
CTCCGTGGGCCGTCCAGGTTGGCCGGTCGTGTGAAGAAGTTACAGTTTGGTTAATGGGCTTGGGGTCTTAAATATGGTTCCGTAACTAGTAATGAAACAGTTGGTCACCATATCGGATTAACGCAAGTATTCTAGGCATGTAGCTTCAAACAAATACTTGACTAGCCTGACCTTTATATAAACCGTTGATGAAGTTCTGTTTAGGTACTCTTGGAATAAGGTTTTAAATATTATGTCTCAGGTCTTGCTGGATTAACATAGCATCGGACTAACGTAAGAAGAGTTTAGGTAATGGCTCTTCTTGACTGTCTCTAACCGTTTTAAGAGGTTCAAGGAACTCGGGGCGGTGTTAACCTTTTAGTCACAAATCCTGGTGGGGTGCCACAGACAATTTGCGCCTAGGATTTATACATGCAGAGTGCCTGTGAGGGTGTCTCGATAAACCCTTCTAACACAAAAGATCTTTCTACCTTAGATCTCTGTGAGGAATGCTAGTATAATTTCTTAATAGAAAAACGTTGAAAAGTAGGGGTACCTTGGAATTTTCAACGTTTTAACAATACCGAAATATAACCCAATAAATATAACTATATTAATTCCTGGGGTGCCAGAAATAATAAGGTTATGCACATATAGATTACTGGTGCACTATTAAAGATATTAAAACATAAGTGGAGGGGGACATGCCACTTTCTGATATTAATACTTATACTGTATATACAACTATTAAAGATCTTTATATTAAGTGATTGGGTTGCTACAAATAACAAAGATCCTGAAATAAAGTTTATATATTGACAGACAGTATAAGGACTTCGGGTTGCCGTTATCAATAACTATTTCTGAACAGGGTAAAATTAATATTTCTCCAGAGCGGGGTGCCGATCTCAAGAAAGCTTATTTCAACTAAATTATCTTCCAACTTCCTTGGCCTAATGTGCACCAATACTGGAGGGTACTCATTCTCTGACAAAGGATAGTAAGGACTTGTGTCTGCACTGTTTATAAGGACAGGAAGTCCTTCTTGTCCTAGGGGAGATGAATCTTATTTATAGTATAACAATACTCTACTATCCTTGAAGAGTCATTCAAAAGAGGATAATGGGTATATGGGGGTTAAGTAAAAGTTTTATTTGTCTGTCTAAATTATCGGCGGAACTCAAAGGGGATGGCTGTAATAGGACTTTAATACAGAGTTTCGAGGGGGATTTCTAGGTGATCTCCGAGCATGAGATTTCAAATGGGGGGAAGGGGTTTAGGACTTGGTGTTGTCTGACCTTGTGAAAGAATTATTTATTTCTATAGGAGTTGTGCACTGTTACTGTTAGAAAAAATATAGGAGCAGGTTCACTTTTACTGCTGGAACAGTTGCTAATTATTATTTTAAGGGTAGAACATGGAGAACATAATTATATTCTGTATAATATTACTAGCTTGCTGGCAAGAGTGTTAGGTTGGCAGCCCTGGGGGTCATTGTAGGGTTGCGGGGTCGCCTAGCCTCGCGCGCATGCTTTTGTATACCTTTATAGTCAGGGAATATTAACAAATATTTGGCCAATCTGGGAATAAATTCCATACCAAGACATTTCTTCACCAATGTGTTCATCTATCTATCTATCTATTGCCGGACGCCTTACTCCCCTTACGAGGGTGGCCATACACAGAATTCCCCCAAGCGGACCTATTCCCTGTGAGAGGGACAACCCGAGCCAGTTTAGTGAAGGACTTACAGGATTGACCACTCAATTTAGGATCCGTCCAACTCCGAGGCCCTCTGTGTATCTTGTTAGCACTATTTTTCTACAGTGGTGTTCGGCTAATCCATCCACTAACCTGCCTTACCCTTAGGTAAGCAGTACGTGTTCATAAAGGTGTCAATAACAAATATTAAAAGATTTAAAGTCAACTCCCATAGGGAAACCTGTGACAGCTGCTGAAAGTTGGGGTACCTTGAACCTTGTCGGTAAATTTTTTTAAATGTTTACCCCTGCTTTAAGTAGCTTGTGAGGGGTCAAATAAGTGTTTTTCAGGATTCTGAATTGAATGCAAATATTTGTTTTACACCAAAACCACTCCTTGGTGGAAAAACGGCCACGCCCCTCCCCTCACGCCACCGGACCATCTTTACAACTATCAAAGAGTGCATGCAGCTCTCTGGGGACAAAATGACCATAGTGACCTTCGATTTCCCCATCTGGCTCAAAGCTGTGGATATCATAATGCAGGAAAATCTACCCATCATTACAAGGTTGGGTGGGTTTCACCTGCTCAAGTCCTACCTTGGCTCCTTGGGTAATATCATTGATGATTCTGGACTACTAGAGTTGATCAAGCTAATCTATGCAGGAAGTACAATGGCCAGTCACATTCTGAATGGAGGGTGTTTTGACAAGGCAATCCGCACTCACCTCCTTATAGATGCAGCCATCTATCAGCACATCATGAAACACACCTTCATTGAGGAGGAACTTGGTGAGATGAGGGCCTTTATGGAGAAGGTAGCTATTGGAAAGATGGGAGCCAGACACACAGCACCAATAGTGGCAGTCCTTGAAGAGAGGTTTGAAGAAACTTTCAAAAGACTTGCAGAGGGAGGAAGAACGCCTGCACTCTGGGTGCAGTATCACTACATGGTTGATGTCATCAAGATCTTCATCAAAACTGAACAGCTTACAGGCCACAACAGGCACCTGTCCTGTATTGTTACCAGGATGCTGGACATCTTCTCAGCTGTGGGGCATCATCAATACGCCAAGAGCGCACAGCTGTATTGTCAGTTGATGACGCAACTCTCAACTTTACCTGGTTACAAGGAGATCTTTGAAAGTTTCACTGGACACGGGAACCACGTTGTCCTTTAATCTTGTCATGATGGTTCTGGCACCTGGTGTGACATCTGTATTGAGCAAGCACTGATGAAGGCAGCCAAGTCAAAAGGTAGGTTGAGCAGAGGGAGGATGAGAAATTGTGCTTCAGGCCACAAGTGCTGGGTGCAGACCCTAAACCACTTCTCCGATGTAAACCAGAGCATGGAAGAAGGTGTCAAGAAAGATGGTCCACTCCACAAAGACCTTGCCGCCAAAACACGGATAAAGCGAGATGCTGAAGCGGTTGAACTTGCCCTCAAATGGTTTGAGGAGAACAACCCCTTCGACCATGATCGAGACAAGCAGTTACTGGTGTCCTTCTCAACAGGATTCACAAGCACTGCAGAAATTGCAGATGGTGCAGTCAATGCTGAGAGAGCGGCTGAAGTTGGGAGGCACATGCAGATAAAGCTGGATGGACAGTCAGTGACATCGACCATGGAGGTGAAGTTCAAGGTACAGGCCCTGTCATCTCTCAGAAAGATTCCCAAGGTCAGTGACAAGAAGATTTACCTAAACTCGGTCAAGTTGTTCAACCAACTGATAATCTCCGCTCAACGGGATAATTATGCCACTTGAGACAAGCTCATAGTATGAGCTGACTCCCTTCCCCTTGTCCTTGTTCAGCAATAGAGATCAGAAAATGAACAAGGCGAACAAAGCAGACATTTCCAAGACTAGCCTGATGAAGCTGACCCTACCGCTTGACCTCACTAACCAACCTTGTTCAAGTCTTGTTGTTGAGGGCGGATGGCTTCTCTACATGGTGAAGTGGGAACAAGGTCAGACATGGCAGGAGATTGCAGACCTGAGCTATGTGCAGTGTCTTGGAAGTTACTCTAAGAAGATCATTGTGGTCTTCGATGGCTAGACACTTCGATTGTGAGAGCAGCATTGGCTGCTGCTACAGATGACTCTGTTGAGGTCAGTAAAACATTATGTAGCATTGTTACATTACTTACATCAATTACAATTTCTGTGGTTGATATTTTGCTGTGTTGTGCTGAATTTTGATGTGCCACATTGGTATGCAAGGGTACTGATCCTCAAAAAAGAAGAGTATTAGCATTATTAAATAACTTGAGGATTGCACATTTTTTTTCTTCTCACACAGTTCAAGACATTTTGCACATATCCTTTTCTGTTTTCAGGTGCGGGCAGAAGACACAGACATGCTGGTAATGCTGGTACACCATAGCTCAAGCACCAATCATCCACTCTTCTTAACGACGTCGAGGGGCTCATACGATGTCAGGAAGATTCAACAAGGTCTCTCTGAAAGACAGAGGCGCTACCTGCTCTTTTGTCATGCCTTCACTGGTTGTCATACCGTTTCTGCAATCAGGAACCATGGGAAATCGACTCTATTTGACAGGTTTTGTGCAGGCTACATTGATTAACACATGGACATCTTCCTTGATGTACAGATTACTAAGGACGAGGTGATCAAGACTGGTATTGCGATTTTCCAGTACATAACCATGCACCAGGTACTACTTTGGGTGCAATTCGATACAACATGTTCTCACGGAAGGCGACAACTGGGCGGATCAAACCAGAAACTCTACCTCCAACAGAGGGTGCAGCTGCACAGCACTCTCTCCATGCCTATCTCCAAACCCGGGACTGGATGCTTCTGCAGAGCATGTATTTGGATCCCAGTGACTATGGATGAATGGTAGAAGTTAATGGGTATGAGCCAGTTCCAACACTAGACCCCATGGCTCCTGAGGAGCTACTCCGGTTCCCAAACTGCAATTGTACTGGAGATTGCAGTAACCGGCGGTGCAGCTGCAAGAAGAATCGTGTAAGGTGTATTTCAGCATGCGGAGGTTGGAAAAGCATTACATGCAAGAACTGTATCCATGATGATGCAGAATCTGGTGAAGACTCAGACCTAGACTCCCGAGACATTTCACATTGTGGAGCCTTGCGGAGCAGCATGGTTTTCTGAATAGTATTTGAGATATTGAAATAATGAATAAAGCTACTTTTAATCCCTCGAGTACCAGCGACGCACGTTATGCGTCACATATGTATGTAACGCTGAACCCCAGCGACGCATAGGGTGCGTCGGCGTTAATTACTCTTGTCGTATGGCACCTAGAGTGTTCAGATTTGTATGGGAACTGCTTTTATATCCCATGCAAAAATACCGATGGTTGGAAACCTTCCAAGTCCAGCCGTGGGCACGTGCAGGAGTGATTTTCCGGTATTTTGCCTACCCATTGCGACTTTCCGCCGCCCCGCAGGACCCCTAAATGACCTAGGTGTGCGTTTTTTTGTGGATTTTCCTTCATTACTAACCCATCCCCTGTGTTTTCAGGAATTCTTTTTTTTTTACAACCTGCTGGGCCTGGAGTGTACATTTATTAGAAATCAGCCGGTGCTCAGGGGGTTAAATGTACATCTAAAAGTGTGTGTGTGACTATTTTTCCACGAAGGAGTGGTTTTGGTGCAAAACTAATATTTGCAATCACTTTAGAATCCTGAAAAAACCCTATTTTGACCCCTCACAAGCTACTTTTAAAGCAGGGGTAAATATTTTCAATTTTTCACCGACAAGGTTCCAGGTTCCCCAACTTTCAGCAGCTGTCACAGGTTTTCCTGTACGGGAGTTGATTTAAAATTTTTGAATATGTGTTATTAGACACCTTTATGAACACATTGGTGAAGAAAATGTTTGGTAAGAAATGTATTGCCAGATTATCACAATATTCCCTGACTATTATAAACAAGGTCTGTTGTCTCTAAATATTACTCTTAGGAATAGCTGATTAGGTTATATATTAGTAATGGATGGTGCTGTAGGGAAGTGTAGGGAGGTGTGACATTAATTATAGTAGTAGTAGGAGATGGTGCTCTAGGGAGGTGTAACATTAATATATATATATATATATATAAATGTGTTTTGTAATGAGATGACAAATTCATAAAGCTTTGTATAATATGCTAAATTTATTATGACTTATGAACTATGATTAACAATATTAGTTGAACATTTTGTATGGGTTGTACAATACACACACACACACAAACACACACACACAAAGAAACACACACACAAACATACACACACACACACACACACACACAAACATACACACACACACACACACACACACACACAAACCAGCACACAAACAAACACGCACACACACACAAACAAACACACACACACACACACACACACACACACAAACAAACACACATACAAACAAACACATACACAAATTACAATATACCTGAGAGCTCCGGATAGAATACAAGCCACAAAGAGTCCGGCCAGCCCAGGGACCTCGGTGAGTTGGTTCATGACGTAGAAGGGAAGGATCTGGTCCTTGGAGGTTATAAGACCGGCCGCCAGGGGGTCACAACCCTCATAGGTCGCGAACATTATCAGACCTGGTAAGTAAGGGACATTTTATTAGTTATATATTTTAGATTTAATACAGTCGTGGACTGGAAATTTTTGACAATTTTAGAAGACACAAAATGCTGCTAGTGTAGATGAAATACAATGTGAAATGATACTGAATGGAGGTGAATTATCAATGGATTGGCTGTGGAAACTATATTCAAAAGCTTGGACAAATGGAGTGGTGCCAGTAGACGGGAAGAGGGAAATGATAGTCCCGTTGTATAAAGGTAAAGGTGAACAAAATTAATATAAGTGCTATAACAGAGGTACCGGGTATTTATCTGCCGAGTGTGGTTGGTAAGGTATATGCGGGAATAGTGATTGACAGAGTGAAAGAAATTATGGATGGAAAAAGTTATTAGAGAAGGCTTATGGATTTTTTTTTAGAGCTGTATGATGTAAAAGACAATTTGTTGAATGTTGTGAAGAGTTTGTATGATGATAGTGAAGCATGTGTAAGAATTTAAGTGATTGGTTTAGAGTGCATGTCAGAGTGAACCAGGGATGTGTGATGTCGCCCTGGTTGTTTAATATCTACATGATGGGGTAATGAGAGAAACAAAGGACAGAACAAGAAGAGAGGGTGTGTGTGTGTGTGTGTGCTTGTTTTGTACTATTAGTCGGGACTCGAACCACGGAAAGTCAGGGCAAAGGTCCATGCTTTTATCAACTATACAATGGCGTGTAGTTGATTAAAGCATGGACTCTCGTCCTGACTTTCTGTGGTTCGAGTCCCGGCTGAGAGTACAAAACACTTAATAGCTCACGTGTACTTGCGATATATACTTTATATACAGGGTGATTCAAAACTCTACCGACAACATTTTCAAGGAAACAGATGAGCATATCCCAAATAGGAATGTCTAAGTAAGAAAGTAAACAAAAATGCCTTAAGAATGAGTTGCTATGTTCGTAGCAGAAGCAGTGTTGCATTCAAACTTACACATCGTTAGATAGAGAGTGAGGTCTTTACTAACTGTCATTGGAAATTAGATGCTATAGTGGAAATAATATGGAAGGCACATTGGTGTAACATATTGAGTATGATTGTTACATGGATAGATGTAGCAGTTTTTAGACTATTTTTTTTAGCTCAACCTGCTATTGTGAAATGGTAACGCTGATATTACAGGCAATGATGTAGCCAATACTTCAGTCAACTGTCCGAACACTTAATAACTTGTTAACAATCACGGGATTCGAGCTGATCCCGAGGCTTCGAGGATTTTTTTTTATCTTCCGTCCGACCACCGACGTAATTTTTAAGCTATTTGTGACTACTCACTTGGTAATATTTATTAATAATAACAAGTTGGATTTGTGCAATTATTCATGAAATGTAACATTCACACAAGTAATACTTGTAACTGAAGGGAAAGAATCATATATATTCGTTATATGTACACTCAGAAGTAAATGGCCAGGGTGGGTGGATGGGTGGTGGGGTATCTACGGATCAAGATATTACTGAAATACGATATGATTTAGGTTGTGTATTACCCTTCTCTTCAGTAACAAACAGATCTGATGTTATATCAGTGGTTATCTAAAATTAAATATTCATGTACAGTCAACTCGTTTAATCCGCAGCGTCTCTGACTATTATGTAGGCTTATTAGAAGCTTAAAAGTCAATGTATAAAATAAGTGTGCAATATATAAAGTGAAAAAGGGATAAATCAAGAAATATATAAGCAATACTGTTTCCTACAACAACCTGAACAATTATAATGGCATAACTACAATCTCTGAGACTCGGCGGATTAAACGAGTTGACTGTACCTGGTATCATAAATCCTAAGGTCTTATCTCACTAAACAGAACCGCAGTTTTGTTAACTTAACTAAACTTTTAGCTATTGATTCAGCTTACTAATTATTGATTCAGCTTACTAATTATTGATTCAGCTTACTAATTATTACAGTGCAGTACAAGGTGGGTTACAAAAATGATCATACATGTTTAAGCCAACGTTCGCTTTTGGCTACCGTGAGAACAAAGATTAGTGTTCGGTTTGTCGGCTACATTATCATTGGAATGGCTTTGGCTGTTTATGCTATTTTACTTCAGTTCTCTATTTCTAATGATATATGCATTTTCAAGCAAAAACTCATGAAAGACATTATTCTCTATTGTATTCACATAATTTACCCTGGAAATGTGTCAGAGTTTTGAATCACCCTGTATATACTGCCAATTATGGTGGGTTAAGAAGAGCCCTATTAGCGGACCCTATGGTAAAAAAATTGAGTCAATCCAGGTGTCCAAATGAGTGTACCCCTTCTCAGGCACCTGTCATCTTAAGTCAGGAAGAGACGTCAACCTTGGTAGATACATACGATAATTTTATGGAGTCAGTATTTAATGCGCAAAATAAATATATCCCCAAAAGAAAATTTAGATCAACACAGAACCAACCCAAATGGATGAATAATAGACTACTAGATCTTCTACGACAAAAGAGAGGAATATATAGAAAAATTAAGAAAGGCGAAATTCACCTACTTGCTTACTATCAGAATCTATCAAGACAGGTAAAAAAGGATATTAGGAAAGAAAAAAGAAATTATGAAATTCTATCTATCTATCTATTGCCCGACGCCGTGATCCCCGAAGGAGTGGCCACGAACGAACCGCCCCCATGCACCTCTGTCCCCAGTCAGTCGACGCCCCTCCCCCCAACCAGCACCACCTTCGTTCATATACTTCTTCACTCCATCCTTCCACCTCTCTTTCGCTCTACCTCTCCCTCTCTGTCCCTCCACCTCGCTCTCGTACACCCTCTTAGTCATTCTCTCGCTTTCCATACGTTCCATATGGCCGAACCATCTCAAGTTATTCCTTTTCACACTTTCCAGCACATCTACCTCCACACCACACCTCCTTACTTCCTCATTAGTCTGTCTATCCCTCCATGGAACTCCGCACTCACTTCTTAAGTAATTCATTTCCACTGCTCTCACTCTTGGTCTGAGTCTCTCAACCAACGTCCATGCTTCGCTTCCGTAAATCAGTGTCGGGATTACCACACTGTCATGCAAGGACTTCTTCACTTCCATACTGACCACCCTATTTCTTGTTACTGCTTTCAGCATTCCTACAACCCTCTTCCCCTGTTGTACCCTCTCCCGCACTTCTTCATCCATAGTCCCATCTTTACTCAACACACTGCCCAGATACTTAAAAGAGTTGACGATCTCCATAGCCTGACCGTTCAACTTCACCTCACACTCTGTGACTTCACCCCTTTCGAAGACTATAACCTTGCTCTTCCCCGCATTTACTTTCAAATTCCGTTTTTCGCACACTGTTCCAAACTCATTTACCAGACCCTGCAACTCCCATTCATTATCACTCATCAGAACTGTATCATCCACAAACAGCAGTATAGGTAGCTTCCACTTAATTCCCTCCCTTTTCAGCGATACACCAACATCCACTGCTCTTGATAGTATTTCTTTCATGACTCCATCCATATACAGTAAACAACCACAGGGACATCACACACCCCTGTTTCAAACCAACATTCAGGTCATAGAACTCGCTCTGCTCACTCTCCACACGTACTGCCACCTTTGCACCCTCATACATGCTCTTCACTGCTTTCAGCAACTTGCCATCTACTCCCTATATTCGAAGTACTTTCCACAAACCTTCTCTATCCACTCTGTCATAGGCCTTCTCCAAGTCCATAAAGGCAACATACACCTTTTGCTTCTTCTCCAGATATTTCTCCGCAACACAATTCAGGGTAACAATCTGATCTACACATCCTCTTCACTTCCTAAAACCTCCCTGCTCGTCGCCTATCCATTTCTCCGTTCTCACTCTCACTCTCTCAATCACTACCCTACTGTATACCTTCCCTACTACGCTTAGAAGACAACAAAATATGTATATGTTATGAAATTAAGGTTGCCAATGACTCAAAAAATAATCCTAAAGCTTTTTACCAACTATATAAATCCAAGGTTAGAGATGTAATTGGTCCCCTTAAAACTTCGATAGGAGAAATGACAGAAAATGATTTAGAAATGTGCAGTACATTAAATAGTCAATTTCTTTCCGTTTTCACTAATGAAAATTTGGCACAGTTTCCAGAAGTCCGTAAGGTATATAGCGATAGTATAGAAAATAGGTTAAGTACGGTTACTATAAGTAGAAATTATGTGCTTAAGGAAATTGACAGACTGAAACCTCATAAATCGCCTGGTCCTGATGAGGTATATGCTAGAGTATTAAAAGAATGTAGAGATGAGTTAAGTTACCCATTAACATTTTTATTTAACAAGTCAGTAGAGACAGGTATAGTTCCAGAAGCCTGGAAGCTTGCAAACGTAGTTCCGATCTTCAAAAAAGGTGATAAGTCAATAGCATCCAATTACCGTCCCATTAGTCTTACATCAATCATAGGAAAGCTACTAGAGTCAATTATTGCTAGTAAAATTAGAAACCACTTAGACACATTTAATTTAATAAATTCTTCTCAGCATGTATTCACTCAGGGACGTTCTTGCCTTACTAATTTGCTTAGTTTTTTCTCAGAAGTATATGAAGCAGTAGATAATGACAAGTCATATGATATAATATATATAGATTTCAGTAAAGCTTTCGACAGAGTCCCCCATGAGAGATTGATGAGAAAGGTTGAGGCGCATGGAATAGGTGGGGCGTTGTTGGGATGGATTAGATCATTGCTAATTGGTAGGAAGCAGAGAGTCAGCATAAATGGTACAAAGTCAGAATAAGGAGCAGTCAAAAGTGGTGTCCCCCAGGGATCTGTATTAGGTCCTCTGTTGTTTTTTATATACATAAATGACCTTGATTTAGGTATAACTAGTAGGGTAAGTAAATTTGCAGACGATACCAAAATGGGGAGAAAAATTTATTCAGATAGAGATATAGAGTGCCTCCAAAGGGATCTAGATACCTTACACGAATGGTCAGTAAATTGGCAGATGAAGTTTAACATTGACAAATACAAGGTATTAAAGATAGGGAAGATGCATACAAATGATAAATATAAACTAGCTAATATGGAATTAGAAAACTCAGATTGTGAGAAAGATCTAGGTGTGTTTGTTAGCATTGATTTGAAGCCTAGAAAACAGTGTATAAGCGTTCGTAACAAGGCAAACAGGATTCTCGGGTTCATCTCTAGGAGTGTGAGTAACAGAACTGCTGATGTTATCTTAAAACTTTACTTGTCATTAGTGAGACCCCATATGGATTATGCTGTTGAATTTTGGTGTCCTTATTACAGAATGGACATAGATTCATTGGGGAGAGTACAACGTAGAATGACCAAAATTATCCATAATATTAGAAATCTTCCGTATAAAGAAAGATTGAAGAAATTAGGCTTACATTCGTTAGAGAGACACAGAGTTAGAGGGGACATGATAGAGGTATTCAAGTGGGTTAGTGGGATTAATAAAGGGGACATAAAAAATGTACTAAAGCTCAGTGATAGCGAAAGAACTCGTACAAATTGTTTCAAATTAGATAAATTTAGTTTCAAGAAAGATATAGGCAAATATTGGTTTGGTAACAGTTGTAGATAGGTGAAATAGGCTACCAAGTGCTATAGTGGGATCAAGAACGATAGGGAGCTTTAAGATAAAATTAGATAGGCATATGGACGAGATGGGTTGGGTGTGAGGGCGATCTGTCAGGAGTGATCATTTAGCAGATCGATCATTTAGCAGTTGGCTCCTGACCTTTGACCAGTGAGGACGTCCCCAGTGACCGCTCGTGACATACCTGTTTATCCCCTAGTGAGGTGAACATTCTTAGTGATAGCTTGTGTTGATGAGATTGTCACCTCTTCCCATGTTCTCCAGCTTTGTCTTGCTTTGCAAGAAAGGCTGGAGAATGTTGAGCTCGAGGTCCAATCTCTCAAGGACGAGAACCTAGCATTGAAGATGGCATTAGAGGAAACGAAATATGCCACTGGTGTAGGAAAACCGGACTTTTCCTGGAAAGTGGTAGCTTCAAGCGGAACGAAGTGTACCTTGAAGAAGCAGTGTGTACCTGTAAACAACAAGTACAGCATCCTGGAGGACGAGTGTGATGGAAGTGAAGACGGAGTGAGGGGAGGAGATGACCCGTCTTACAGCGAGGCAGTGAGAGGGGAGGGGAGGAAGTCTGCTGCTGCTGCTACAACTGCTGCTACACGCCGACAAAAGGAAAAAGCTAAGTCTGTTTTCAATGTCGGTGATTCATTGGTTAGATACCTTGGCAGGGCAACAAACACTCAGGTTGGTAAAGTTGTCTGCGTGCCTGGTGCCGGAGTTGGGAGGGTGGCTGAGAAGATAGATGCTGTCCTGGAAGTGAGTGGGGAATATCCCATCATCTTTCTCAATGCAGGGATCAACGATATATGGAGATGCAGGACTGAGGAGTTGCTCTCCAAGTATTAGGAAATGTTGGAGAGGATCAAGGAAAAGGGTGGAGTTCCTGTGGTAAACAGTATCCTGCCAAGAAGAGGGGTAAGGAAGGAATGGTCCTCCAGGGCTATTGGTGTAAATAGCCGGCTGGAGAAGTATTGCAAGGCAAATACTATTCCATTCCTGGATAACTGGTCCCTCTTTTATGGTAAGGATGAACTGTATGCCCAGGATGGAGTACATCTCTCTCGACTAGGAGTTTTGACCTTGGCCAGCTCACTCGACAAGACTGTTGCGGGGTTTCGTTAAAAAACCCTGGGTGTGTAAGTAAAATACTGTCTCCATATGGAGCAGGTACTTCATGTGACAAACCAGTGAGTAAAATAGAAATAATCAGTCAAGATAGTGCGGATATAGTGATGTGTAATAGTAGTATCGATAACACTACACATGTAACTGATAGTAAAGATGAGAATACTGATAGAGTAGAATTTCCGTCTAGAGCTAGTAGTTCAACAGGATATAATTAGTTGCAAATAAAAGTAATAGGTTGAGGGTATATTATACAAATTGTAGGAGTTTATGTAAGAAAATGAACGAACTTAGAGCACTCGTTAGCACAGAAAATATAGACATAATAGCGCTAACTGAAACGTGGATTAATACAGAATCTAGGCATTTTTTAGCAGAATTTTATATTCCAGGATATAGTTTGTTTAAATATGACCGAACAAGTAGGAGGGGCGGGGGTATAGCAGTGTTTGTCAGGAGTACATTTTTTTTTATAAAAAGACCTCCGTCTACGTATTGTGAAAAACCTGTTATCCTCCGGCAAATTGTGGGGTTGAGTGAGTGAAGGGGGGGGGACAGTGAATGAAGGAGGATGCATGTTTTTCATAATACGTGTTGCTAGCCCCAAACGCGCGAGCAACTGTGGCTTTCAACCATTGACACATCCCCTTTTATTAATGTGCATCACACATGTTACATACAAATAAGGTTTATGTTTTGTTTTACCCTACTGTGGAAAGACTACGGATACACCACTCCTGCCGGGGCCTCACGCAGTGGCATGACTCAGTCCTGTCGAACTGAGCTCATGACGCTGGTGGCATTGCCCCGGAGGATAGCCATCCCTAGTCTCTGCTTGACCCAGAGGGTTTCCCGGGGTTCTCCTGAAACTTCTCTGATTTTACGGCCTATTTCATTCACCATCTTAAGGGTGGTGGGGCCGAAGACTCCTGAAGTTTCGAATGCCAGGGGCTCGAACTGATGAATTCTGGCGATGGCTTGATATTTATTCGCTTTTTATTTTCTGCTATCCGGGCGGCTTCACCTGCTTCGTCGGCGTTTCTGGCGGCGTTGGTTGTGGAGAAAGTGTCAACACATGTGGCATCCCACACGAGGCACCGGCCATTCTTGTAAGAGAAAGTGGTCATCCCATCTGGCCGTTTGCCGTCTTCTCTGTGAAGTCCATGTGGTTCGAGGATTGATGCACAGTTAGCACTCTGCAGGGCCCGTTTTATGACATCATTTAGTGCAGAGTGTCTTGGCAGGCGGCCTGCGTTGTAATTACATGACAAGGCATGGTGACCTTGAGCATCCATCCTCCCATCACACTTGCAAGTGTGTGGGTGACAAACTGCCGCACCCACTCTGAGCGCGATGGCGACCCGGAGTGCTTCAGCATCCAAGTGAGTTCCAAGAGGTGGGATGGGGATGTCGTGTAACCACAAGCCACTCTCCGAACGGGCGGCTGCCTGGAGGCGTGCTTTTGCAACCTGGTCTGCATTGGTTAGGAGATTTTCTTGAGTTTTCTTCGCCGAGATGGTATCCCACGCTTTCTGCTTGCTCCTGGAGGTACCCTGAGGCTCCTCCTTTACTCCTGTACTTCCCTTCCAGGTGTTAATCGCTGCTGTTACGTCCCCATTAAGTGTCATTCCGGGTACATTAAAAAGATGTATTAAATCAGGTATTAGACTAAATAATGATAATGAAAGTGTTTGGGTAGAGGTTAACGAAGGTAGTGAGACCATAGTTATTGGAGTTATATATAGACCGCCTAATATGAGTAGAAATGGCGGAACATCATTATGGGAGGAAATTAAAATAGCATCAAGGTTTAGCAATGTGTACATTATGGGGGATTTTAATTTTCCGAACATTGATTGGCAGCACCAAATAGGCGACTCCGATTCAGTAGAGTTTATTGAGGTAGTACAAGATAGTTTTTTTATTTCAATTCATAGATTTTTTTTTTTTTTCTATGTGATTGAGGGAGGCAAAAGGCATAACTGCCTATAGCGAGTGCCTCCCCCATAGTTGAAAGAGTGACAGGGCCAAAATCAAGGGACGTTCGAGCCAAAATGCCTGGACACACGAAGTTTGAAGCAATTTAAGTCATAGGAAGAGGGAAAGACTGATTCTGGGAGAGAGTTCCAGAGCTCAGCTGTTGAGTAGAAGAAAGTTTGAGAGTAACGTTTCACTCTTGGGTTGGAGAGTTGCACAGAGTAGGGGTGGGATTGAGTTGCAAGACGGGTACCACGTGCCCTACGTAAAGGAGGTGGTATGCACTGGGATAGCTCTGAGGAACACTGATTATTATAGTAGCGATAGAATAGCGAGAGAGATGCAACATTGCGGCGGAGAGAGAGAGATTGCAGAGAGTTGGTGATTGGACGGGAGTTAATGATACGAAAGGCCTTCCTTTCAACTTTGTCTAGGAGAGCGGTGTGAGAGGAACCTCCCCACACATGTGAACAATACTCAATACAAGGGCGCACTATGCCCCTCTACAGAGCAAGAAGCTGTGCAGTGGTAAAGGACCCCCTAAGGCGGTTGAGCACACCCAGCTTCTGGGAGGCTGCCTTAGCAAGACTGGTAATATGGTCCTTCCAAATGAGAGCAGAAGAAAAAGAGACACCAAGAATATTGAGAGAAGATGAAGGGTTGATTTTTGTATTGTTGAAGAATAAGGGATAGTCCGCTGGGAGATCCTGACGGGTAGATAGATGGAGAAATTGGGTTTTGGAAGCATTAAAGTTAACAAGGTTTTCTCTGCCCCAATTGGAAATAGTATTTAGATCAGAATTTAAGAGTTCTATGGCTTCATTACGTTTGTCGTTGAGGGATTGCTGGCTGGGGCGTTCTGAAAAACTAATTGGAGTAGTGTAAGGTTGAGTCGTCTGCGTATGAATGGATGGGAATTAAGGTACAGTTAAGGAGATCATTTATAAAAATTAGAAAGAGAATAGGAGATAGGACAGAGCCCTGAGGAACACCGGAGTTTATAGGGTGAGGAAGTGAACAATGGCCGTCCACAACCGCGGCTATGGAACGGCCGGAAAGGAAATTAGAGACAAAGGCACAGATAGAGGGATAGAAACCGAAGGAGGGTAGTTTAGAAATTAAAGATTTATGCCAGACTCTATCGAAGGCTTTCGATATGTCTAGTGCAATACAAAAAGTCTCACCGAAGTCCTGAAAGGAGGATGACCAAGAGTTAGTAAGATATGAAAGAAGATCACCAGTAGAGCGACCCTTAAGGAAGCCATACTGGCGATCTGAGAGCAGATTATGAGAAGAGAAATGCTTAAGAAATTTGGAAGCAAGAATAGTTTCAAAAACTTTAGAAAGACAAGAGATAAGAGCAATTGGACGATAGTTGGAGGGTTGAGAGCGGTCACCCTTCTTTGGGACAGGTTGAATGTGAGCAAACTTCCAGCATGAAGGGAAGACGTTAGAGGATAGAAAGAGACGAAAGAGTTTGCCGAGGCAGGGAGTCAGCACGGAAGCACAGTTTTTGAGAACAACAGGAGGAACACCGTCCGGACCGTACGCCTTATTAGTGTTAAGCCCAGAGAGGGTAGAAAGTACATCTTTAGAAGAGATTAGGATATTAGGCATAAGTAAGAGAGAGGAGGGTGGAGAGGGAGGAATAGCACCGGAATCATCCAAGGTGGAGTTTCTAGCAAAAGTTTGAGCGAAGAGTTTAGCTTTGTCAGAGGAAGAAGTGATGGTTGTGCCATCAGAGTGGGAAAGGGGAGGGAAAGACGAGGAAGAGAAATTGTTGGAGAGGTTTTTGGCTAGATGCCAGAAAGCTTGGGAAGAGCTAGAGTTGGATAGTTCAGTGCATTTATTATTGATGAAAGAGTGTTTGGCAAGTCGAAGAACAGATTTGGCTTGATTCCGGGCAGAAACATATGAAGAATGAGAGTCTTGAGTTTTAAGGCGTCGGTACCGTTTGAATGCTTCCTCCTTATTGCGGACAGCAGTAGAACAGGCGTGAGTAAACCAAGATTGTTTAGCATTAGTCTGAGAGAAAGAGAATGGAATGTATGCTTCCATGCCCGATACGCCGACTAGAGGTATTAATATTCTTGATTTAGTTTTCAGTAACAATGAACATATGATAAATAATGTAGAGATTGGTGACCACCTAGGAAATAGCGATCATAAATCTATATATTTTAATATACAATGGACAGGGAATGCTAAAGAGAATACGACACTTATCCCAGATTTCAGAAAAACCGATTATGGTGGGCTAAGAAGAGACTTAAGGGTGGACCCTATTGTTAAGCAATTAAGTCAGGATATGCCAGAGTTAAACTTGCCACCTACATATAACCAGTTTATTGCTTCACTCCACAATGCTCAAAATAAATATATCCCTAAAAGAAGATTTAGATCGACGCAGAACCAACCAAAATGGATGACTAATAAGCTAATAGATCTTATAGGAAAAAAGAAAGGAATATATAGAAAAATAAAGAAAGGCGAAAATCATCTACATATATACTATCAGACTCTATCAAGACAGGTCAAAAAGGAAATCAGGAAAGCAAAAAGAAATTATGAAATAAGGATAGCCAGTGACTCAAAAAATAACCCTAAAGCTTTTTACCAACTATATAAATCTAAAGTTAGAGATGTAATAGGCCCCCTAAAAACTTCAATAGGAAAAATAACAGAAAATTGTTTAGAAATGTGCAGTACATTAAATAGTCAGTTTCTTTCCGTTTTCACTAATGAAAATTTGGCACAGATTCCAGAAGTCAATATGGTATATAGTGATAGTATAGAAAATATGTTAAGTACAGTTAGTATAAGTAGAAATGATGTGCTTAAGGAAATTGACAGACTGAAACCTCAAAAATCGCCTGGTTCTGACGAGGTATATGCTAGAGTATTAAAAGAATGCAGAGATGAGTTAAGTATCCCATTAGCATGTAGTTCCGATCTTAAAAAAAGGTGATAAATCGATAACATCCAATTACCGTCCCATTAGTCTCACATCAATCATAGGAAAGTTGCTAGAGTCAATTATTGCTAGGAAAATTAGAAGCCACTTAGTAAAATTTCACTTAATAAATTCTTCTCAGCATGGATTCACTCAGGGACGTTCTTGCCTTACTAATTTGCTTAGCTTTTTCTCAGAGGTATATGAAGCAGTAGATAGTGACAAGTCATATAATATTATATATTTAGATTTCAGTAAAGCTTTCGACAGAGTCCCTCATGAAAGATTGATGAGAAAGGTTGAGGCATATGGAATAGGAGGGTCGTTGTTGGGATGGATTAGGTCATGGCTAATTGGTAGGAAACAGAGAGTCAGCATAAATGGTACCAAGTCAGAGTGGGGAGCAGTCAAAAGTGGTGTCCCCCAGGGATCGGTATTAGGTCCCCTGTTGTTTCTTATATACATAAATGACCTAGATTTAGGTATAACTAGTAGGATAAGTAAATTCGCAGACGATACTAAAATGGGGAGATCAATTGATTCAGATAGCGATATAGAGTGCCTCCAAAGGGATCTAGATACCTTACATGAATGGTCAGTAAATTGGCAGATGAAGTTTAACATTGACAAATGCAAGGTATTAAAGATAGGGAAGATGCAAACAAATGTTAAATATAAACTAGCTAATTTAGAATTAGAAAATTCAGACTGCGAGAAAGATCTAGGTGTGTTTGTTAGCAATGATTTGAAGCCTAGAAAACAGTGTATAAGCGTTCGTAATAAGGCAAACAGGATTCTCGGGTTCATATCTAGGAGTGTGAGTAACAGAACTGCTGATGTTATCTTAAAACTTTACTTGTCATTAGTGAGACCCCATATGGATTATGCTGTCCAATTTTGGTGTCCTTATTACAGAATGGACATAGATTCATTGGAGAGAGTACAGCGTAGAATGACAAAAATTATCCATAATATTAGAAATCTTCCGTATCAAGTAAGGTTGAAGAAATTAGGTTTACATTCGTTACAGAGACGCAGAGTTAGAGGGGATATGATAGAGGTGTTCAAGTGGGTTAGTGGGATTAACAAAGGGGACATGACAAATGTACTAAAGCTCAGTGATAGCGAAAGAACTCGTACCAATGGTTTCAAATTAGATAAATTTCGTTTCAGAAAAGATATAGGCAAATATTGGTTTGGTAACAGAGTTGTAGATGGGTGGAATGGACTACCAAGTGCTATAGTGGGATTAAAAACGGTAGGGAGCTTTAAGATAAAATTGGATAAACATATGGACGAGAAGGGTTGGGTGTGAAGGGGGATCAGCCGGGTTGGGCCAATCAGCGCTCTGCAGACCCCCGTAATCCTGCGTTAATCTCTAAGCGTTTTGGTAAGATGATCCTCAGGGTATTAGTGTGTTGTGCCTATAATTGGGCTTTGTAATTGGGGTTGTGTGGGACAGGGATCTGCCTTGCTTAGGCCAATCGGCTTTCTGCAGACTCCCATTTTCTTATGTTCTTATGTTCTTATGTGTGGGCCAGGTGTGGGGATCTGCAGATCCCCGTTTTTCTGACCTCTGACCGTTTCGGTGAGGTAAGTCCTAATGGTGTTTTTAAGCTGGGCTTATAATTAGGGTTGAGTGTGACAGGGATCTGCCTTGTGTAGGCCAATCGGCTTTCTGCAGACTCCCATTTTTTATGTTCTTATGTACTGTATATATATATATCAGAGGTGGGCACTTCCGTAATCACTTCCGTAAACCGCTAATTCCGCTAGAGCGGAAGTCCTAACTTAGTAAGCAGGTTATTTAAGGGATAAATTCGGCAAATATCCGTGGGTTAGAAAAGTTTAGCTACTTCCGCAATCGCTAGCGTCTAATGAAATAGCCAAGCTGAGTCGATCACTGAAGGGTGAGGTGTTAAACCTGTAGGATCAGGTGGGACAATGGAAGAGTCATTACATAAGAACATAAGAAAATGGGAGTCTGCAAAAAGCCGATCGGCCCATACAAGGCAGATCCCTGTCACACCCAACCCCAATTACTAGGCCCAACTCACTAATACCTTGAGTACTGATCCCACCAAAACGGTCAGAGATTAACACAAGATTACGGGGGTCTGCTGAGCGCCGATTGGCCCACACACGGTAGATCCCCCTCACACCCAACCCATCTCGTCCATATGCCTAATTTTATCTTAAAGCTCCCTATCGTTCTTGATTCCACTATATCACTCGGTAGCCTATTCCACCCATCTACAACTCTGTTACCAAACCAATATTTGCCTATATCTTTTCTGAAACGAAATTTATCTAATTTGAAACCATTTGTTAAAAGTTCTTTCGCTATCACTGAGCTTCAGTACATTTTTCATGTCTCCTTTATTTGTCCCACTAACCCACTTGAACACTTCTATCATATCCCCTCTAACTCTGCGTCTTTCTAACGAATGTAAGCCTAATTTTTTCAACCTTTCTTCATATGGTATATTTCTAATATTATGAATCATTTTTGTCATTCATCGCTGTACTCTCTCCAACGAATCTATGTCCATTCTGTAATAAGGACACCAAAATTGGACAGCATAATCCATAATAATTATGAGGTCTCACTAATGACAAGTAAAGTTTCAAGATAACATCGGCAGTTCTGTTACTCACACTCCTTGAGATGAACCCTAGAATCCTGTTTACCTTGTTACGTACGCTTATACACTGTTTTCTAGGTTTCAAATCGTTGCTAACAAACACACCCAAATCTTTCTCGCAGTCTGAGTTTTCTAATACAGCATTAGCTAGTTTATATTTTGCATTAGTATTCGTCTTCCCTATCTTTAATACCTTGCATTTGTCAATGTTAAAATTCATCAGCCATTTTACTGACCATTCGTGTAAGGTATCTAGATCCCTTTGGAGGCACTCTATGTCGCTATCTGAATCTATTGGTCTCCCCATTTTGGTATCGTCTGCGAATTTACTTATCCTACTAGTTATACCTAAATCAAGGTAATTTATGTATATAATAAATAACAAAGGACCCAATACAGATCCCTGGGGGACACCACTCTTGACTGATCCCCACTCTGACTTAGTACCATTTATGTTGACTCTCTGCTTCCTACCAATTAGCCATGACCTAATCCATCCCAACAACGACCCACCTATTCCATGGCCTCAACTGTTCTCATCAATCTCTCATGAGATGGTGCCGGGAGAGGGGGGGGGGGGGGGGAGAGGGGAGGCTTCTACTGGGAATTTCAAATCTATCCGAAGGAATATTTCGGAAATTTGCTGAAGTTTTACTCCACAAAATTAAAAGAAGTAAAATTTAGTAGAATATAAGTACAACTAATTCTTATAAATAATACTATCTTATGGATAGTATTTGTATTAGTGACCCTATCAATAGACTGATTACATAGTAACAATCTAAGACATCACCCAACCTAAACCATCATGGTGTCACTGGGGTAATTTTATTCCCTCTGAATTTAGTATTAAGTTTTGTTCTCAATTATCTCCATACATTATTACAAGTCTACTACCCTAGTACTCCTGAATTCCATAATAAATAAATAAGCAATATTATACAATATATAAGGAATATAAGAACATAAGAACATAAGAAAATGGGAGTCTGCAGAAAGCCGATTGGCCCAAACAAGGCAGATCCCTCTCACACTTACCCCTAATTATAAGGCCTAATTATAAGGCCTTAGAAGCTGGGCTTATAAAACCCAACTCACTAACACCATTAGGACTGACCTCACCGAACGATCAGAACGGGGGTCTACAGAGCTCCGATTGGCCCACACCTGACAAATCCCCCTCACACCCAACCCACCTCGTCCATATGCCTATCTAATTTTATCTTAAAGATCCCTATCGTTCTTGATCCCACTATAGCACTTGGTAGCCTATTCCACCTATCTACAACTCTGTTACCAAACCAATATTTGCCTATCCTTTTTTAAACGAAATTTATCTAATTTGAAACCATTTGTTCGAGTTCTTTCGCTATCACTGAGCTTTAGTAAATTTTTCATGTCCCCTTTATTTATCCCATTAACCCACTTGACCACCTCTATCATATCCCCTCTAACTCTGCGTCTCTCTAACGAATGTAAGCCTAATTTCTTCAACCTTTCTTCATATGGAAGATTTCTAGTATTATGGATAATTTTTTCATTCTACGTTGTACTCTCCCCAATGAATCTATGTCCATTCTGTAATAAGGACACCAAAATTGAACAGCATGATCCATATGGGGTCTCATTAATGACAAGTAAAGTTTTAAGATAACATCAGCAGTTCTGTTACTCACACTCCTAGAGATGAACCCGAGAATCCTGTTTGCCTTGTTACGAACGCTTATACACTGTTTTCTAGGCTTCAAATCAATGCTAACAAACACACCTAGATCTTTCTCACAATCTGAATTTTCTAATTCCATATTAGCTAGTTTATATTTAACATTTGTATGCATCTTCCCTATCTTTAATACCTTGTATTTGTCAATGTTAAACTTCATCTGCCAATTTACTGACCATTCGTGTAAGGTATCTAGATCCCTTTGGAGGCACTCTATATCTCTATCTGAAACCATTTTTCTCCCCATTTTGGTATCGTCTGCAAATTTACTTATCCCACTAGTTATACCTAAATCAAGGTCATTTATGTATATAACAAACAACAGAGGACCCAATACAGATCCCTGGGGGACACCACTTTTGACTGCTCCCCATTCTGACTTGGTACCATTTATGCAATTTTATGCTGACTCTCTGCTTCCTACCAATTAGCCATGACCTAATCCATCCTAACAACGCCCCACCTATCCCACGAACCTCAACCTTTCTAAACAAAGGTTGAAGCCAAACTCATCATGATCACTGTAATAAAGTATTGAAGATTAGCAATAAAAAACTAAAACTAAAAAATATATATATATACTGTATATACTGTATATATTTATTTATTTATATAAATACATAAATAAATAAATGGTTTCCCAAGCATATGTATTTGAAGATAAATTGTCACATAGTTATTAGGTTATTAGGCTATCAAATGTATCCTACTCATAATAATTCAAGGAATAGGTAAAATATAAATTAAAGGCATGCATATATAATTTGTACTAATTTATCCCGGTACTAATTTATCCCGGTACCCATCTCGGCATATGGACAAGATGGGTTGGGTATGAGGGGGGATCTGCCGGTTGTGGGCCAATCGGCGCTCAGTTGACCTCCGTAATCTTGTGTTGATCTCTGACCGTTTTTATGGGGTCGGTCCTCAGGATATTGGCGAGTTGGGTCTATAATTAGGCCTTGTAATTGGGGTTGGGTGTGACAGGGATCTGCCTTGTGTGGGCTGATCGGCTTTCTGCAGACTCCCATTTCTTATGTTGTTATGTACAATTAATAATATATTTTTTGTTTTAAATATAACGATATAATGAGTGAGGCCTGACTTATGGTGAAGTATGGGATATTTGTGAGGGTTAAGCATGTGATCAATAATAAGTAAACACATTTTTGCTACACTACCAAATGATTTACCCTCGTTTTTGCACCGTTTTAATTAAAAATTCCAATTCGGATTGCGTTTACGTTTACCGATAAGCGGAACCGTATTAATTGATTAATTAGCGATCTAGCGATTGCGGAAACCTACGGTTACGATATAAGAACATAAGAACATAAGAAAATGGGAGTCTGCAAAAAGCCGATCGGCCCATACAAGGCAGATCCCTGTCACACCCAACCCCAATTACAAGGCCCAATTATAGGCCCAACTCACTAATACCTTGAGTACTGCCTCCACCAAAATGGTCAGGGATTAACACAAGATTACGAGGGTCTGATGAATGCCGATTGGCCCACACCTGGTAGATCCCCCTCACACCCAACCCATCTCGACCATATGCCTATCTAATTTTATCTTAAAGCTCCCTATCGTTCTTGATCCCATTTTTTTTTTTTTCTATATTCCAACTACTCCCTCTCGGGCATAGGCTGAGAGCCTGTATACATTCTACCGCTCAACACGGTGAAGCCCGTGAGGTCTTGTTCCAGTCTGGGGAGTGAGGCAAGTGAAGCATCCATCATGACTCGAAGCAGCTCCATCTCTGAAGCGGCTGGTTGCTTCGCTCAAGTGCTTCACCGTCTCACCCTCCAGACTCAGACCCTCACTCTCAGAACGCCACCTATTGAGCAGTGAACTCACTAGGCATTGTCCCCCTGTAACATATTTTGAATATGGGAATATTCATACAGTGTTATTTAATCAGGGAACAATGAGGGTATTTTTTTGGCATTTCGGTGGGCTTTGTGGTAATGCACTGATACTAGGTACAGCACAAATTCAATCCCAATAATATCTTCCCATTGACATATCGGGATTTGAACCCGGGTCCATTGGATTACCAATCCAGTGGCATGACCACTCCACCACACCTCCCCTGAATCACTATATCACTTGGTAGCCTATTCCACCCATCTACAACTCTGTTACCAAACCAATATTTGCCTATATCTTTTCTGAAACGAAATGTATCTAATTTGAAACCATTTGTACGAGTTCTTTCGCTATCACTGAGTTTTAAGAACTATCGCCTATATGCGATATTGCGATTACGAAAGTGGATAATTGTTAGCAATGCCCACCACTGATAATATATATATATATATATACACGTGTGTGTGTGTGTGTGTGTGTGTGCATAATATATAATGGACGTGTATACGGTACAGTGGTAAGGCATACTGTACATATGAATGATATCGCCTGATTTTGTTTCCTATATTATGCAGACATAATTCCAGAATAACGTATTAAACATAGTGTTGTAATACAGCAACAGTAAAGAAGTGTTCTCAGTAAATATGTTGGCTGCATTTGATATTACAGGGAAAAACAAATTATATCCTGGTCAAAGCCGATGCATATTTTTCTATCTAGCTGAACTGAAAACATCCCTGTTTTTGTCATTTGTTTTAATAATTACTAGGAGACATAAAATGGTCTAAAAGCTTTAGAAGATTGATACCACGCTTACAACCATCAGAGTAGCTTAAGGGGGGGGGGGGGGGGGGGGACCGTTTATCTGGACCACATTTTTCCTAATATTTAGCCCCACTAGTTTTGAGATTACAAGACGTTCGGCCCATTATTTTGGCGATTTAAACAACTTTCGCCTCATTTCGTTGTCAATTTTAAGACCTTTCGTGCCATTTAGGTGTCGATTATTTCCTGGCGAGCGATAGCGAGCCTGCAATTTTAAGAGGAACATCTTCGGCCGGGACATTTTTCTACCGACAAATTTACAAATTTATCTTGAAGGGGGGTCTAGGGGGTGTTTTTCTAAGCTTGATGGAGGTCTAGGGAGGAAACAAAAACAATATATGAATAAATTAATTAATATACCAAACAAACGGTCTGTCTCTCCTTAAGAGGATTTCACACTATAGATCTTATTGTAAATCTTCGATGGATATCTATAATCGGGAAATATTTTGGGGCTCATTTGTATTGGTACCAAAAACTAATCTGAAGATAAGAGTATTTTAGGTGCCATAATTCCTATAAGAGTTGACTCATAAATTAAGCTACCTGATCAGGGTGGCCAAGAAAAGTTAAGGGGGAGTCAGTCGCTTTTTTCTGGACCCCCTTCTCCCTCATGTTTAGCATATCAGTTTTGAGATTTTAAGGCGTTTGTTCCGTTAGTTTGGCGATTTTGAGACCTTTCGCCCCATTTATTTGTCAATAATAAGACCTTTCGTGCCATTTGGGTGTCAATTGTTTCCTGGCGAGCCTGTAATTTTACCGAAAACTGTACAAATTTATCTTAAAAAGGGGTCTAATGGGTGTTTTTAAGCTTGATGGAGGTCTAGCGAGGAAATTTAAAAATAATGTTATTACATACATATATAGACCAGAAAACAAGCACTACCCCTTTCAAGGAAAACGCATGTGTTTAATACCGAGAAAATCGTTGCGTTGATTGCATATTGTTTCAGATTGTATTTTACCAGGAAAAGCGTACCTGTGAATTGGCTTTTATACAGTAAATAACAGAACCTACCTGTAAGCATTGCGAGGGAGAGGATCAGGATGAAGAATGGTATCATCAACAGAATGGACCTGAAACACAAGTGGGGCAGAACGTTATATTGTTGATATCATTGTAAACAACATAATATAATATATGCAGACATATTATATATAATATATATAGCATATGGATTATGCCGTTCAATTTTGGTGTCCTTATTACAGAATGGACATAGATTCATTGGAGAGAGTACAACGTAGAATGACAAAAATGATCCATAATATTAGAAATCTTCCGTATGAAGAAAGGTTGAAGAAATTAGGCTTACATTCGTTAGAGAGACGCAGAGTTAGAGGTGACATGATAGAGGTATTCAAGTGGGTTAGTGGAATTAATAAAGGAGACATGAACAATGTACTAAAGCTCAGTGATAGCGAAATAACTCGTACAAATGGTTTCAAATTAGATAAATTTCGTTTCAGAAAAGATATAGGCAAATATTGGTTTGGTAACAGAGTTGTAGATGGGTGGAATAGGCTACCAAGTGATATAGTGGGATCAAGAACGATAGGGAGCTTTAAGATAAAATTAGATAGGCATATGGACGAGATGGGTTGGGTGTGAGGGGGATCTACCATGTGTGGGCCAATTGGCGCTCAGCAGACCCCGTAATCTTGTGTTAATCTCTGACCGTTTTGGTGGGGTCAGTACTCAAGGTGTTAGTGAGATGGGTCTATAATTGGTCCTTGTAATTGGGGTTGGGTGTGACAGGGATCTGCCTTGTATGGGCCGATCGGCTTTTTGCAGACTCCCATTTTCTTATGTTCTTATGTTCTTATGTATATATAAAAAGGCAAAACAATTTGAAGACCAAGGTATATTCTCTACTAGCTACGGTATATACTGTATATATATTATTTAATATTTCTCTTTTTTTGTATAATTTAATCACTCATATTACACATTTTGAGAAGGTATGAACGATATGTTAATCTTCATATTTATTGTAATGCATTTTATGCACTAGACGTTTCATGCACCATTGCACATCTTCCGTAGTTATTATCTGTGAGAAACACAAATATATATATTAATACAAGTTTGTTACAAATGTTGAGAATTAAATGGATTTTTATACACGATAGTTAGTGGTTGACATTGGAACGGTGTTAAAATATATGCTTTCACATATCACTACAATTAATGTTGATAGTCCTGACTTACGAAACGATTGTTAGCTCGAAATTTTTAGTTAGCTAAAAATAGGACTGCAGAGGCTATCAACCCTATTGGATTATATAGCCAGCACACTGCAAGTCAAGAACAGCGTCAATACCGGAGCCCCTTTTCGATAACCCCAGTCCCTTGGGAGTATTAAGGGACCCCACCTAGCTTTTTTTCTCTTTCTCTCCCTCTCTCTTTGGCTTGTATCCATTCGGCCCCATTCAGCCTACTGTTTTAAGACGTTTACCCCCATCCATGTGTCAATATTTTCCTGGCGAGCGGTAGCGAGCCAGCATATATATAATTTTGTTTCACAGCAAGCTAAATTTGTACATTTGTCGATAGAAAAATGTGACCGGCGAAGCCGGATTTCTCTATACAATGCTGGCTCGCTATCGATCGCCAGGAAAAAATCGACACCTGGATGGGGATAAAAGTCTTAAAACAGTTAGCTAAATGGGGCCAAATGGATACAAGTTAGAGAAAGATGTGACGTCTACCAGCGTTGGCAGAATCGCCTCTCGTTAGCCACTAGCGCTCGCCAGGGACATCGAAATGGGCTACAGTTATCAGAGAATGTTGTTCTTTCTTTCCTAGTACTCGCATTGTCACAGGCAGTCCAGTGGTGGTCTTTATTTTCGTCTGTGACAACGGGAAGTATTTTATATCATTAATAGATGCATTGTGTAGAGTTAAGGAGAGAGAGAGAGAGAGGCGAGAGTGTGGTGGTAAAATGTGCGTGTGTACGTATGTGCTGCCTCGCTCGGAGGAGTTTTCCCGCTCGCGCGGGCTTTCCCTCGCCTTTGATTGGCTGGTGGATCCTGGCGCGTCCTAGGGGCCTGCTGCCTTGTGACATCTCGGCCCGTGATTGGCCGACCATCGCGGCCTTGCGGGCTCCTGTGTAACTAACCTCCTCCATGAGGGTTCCCAGGAGCTGCCCTCCTCACGACAGGCTTGGCGCGCATGCTTCTAACATCCCTTTGCATAATCTCTCCCGATCACCCCCTTTACCACTGTCTCTCTCTCTGACCTTCTTCTTTTCCATTACTTCTCATCTTTATTCAATTACTTATCCCCTTGGGTTCTGCATACGGTTTCCATAGCCGGCCCATTGTATTGCATGCGCCGTCCTCTGAGATATTTACATATACTTAGAATAGGTTTGAGGGTTCTTAGTTAGTATAGGTTAAGAACTCTGGGTGTCTCCATTATTGATTTAGTGTTTCTGCTCTTTTATTTAATGCTAGACTGGGATAAGTTTTCTGTAGTCGTTGTCTCCGATGTGTGTACGGTTTGCTTATACCTACACGACTTCGACCGGTCCTGTGGTAGCCTGGGTTGTCTTTTCGGCTGCGTCTTTTGCGAGTGCAGCATTGTGTTGACTGAGGGCTTTGGCCTGTTCCAGTTCCACACTTTGCTTCCTCTTTGCTTGTCTTTTGAGGGTCGCCAGGATAGAACCAGATGCTTGTGATCTGGATCTATCAATTAACGTAACTTAAAGGATGCAGTCTTAAGGACATCGCTAGGCTACGAGCCTGTCTTGCTCAACCCCAGTTCCTTACCTAGAGTATCCAAGCTAGACATTATTAATTGAGTAGACACTTGTTAGTATTTAATATAAGCTCTTTGATATGTACGCATTATTATTCACAGCATTTATTAGTCTAGGTTGTTGCTGAGCCGCACAACCATAGCAGACTGTTTCGTTGATGAGGAAGTACTTCTTTTAGTGTCTAGCATTACTACCGTTGCGCATTTATAGTATTCTTGTGTCAGTTAACATTATATGTCCTATCTTTTAGTGTACTCAGTTTACACGTGTGGTGTCCTGCCTCCTGCCTTTATATAGTTTAAGATATGAGCATCTTATTAGCATCAGACTTTCTTCAGAAGTTTTCAGGTCTATGCTGTAGGACTATACTTCACTTTCTTTCAGATAGGAGTGAAGAGTTTATTGTTGTTTAGAGTAACTGTATTGAAGCATCTTTTTATTGTATTAAATCTTGCAGTGATTTAATTGATCATTCCATAGATTCCTTTTTATGCATTTTAACGTAACTTGCATCTTGTTTGTTATCAGGCTATACCAGTGTGGGTTAGCCTGAAGTAGAGTACATTTATGCCCAGTTAAGGATACCCCGTTATCGCAGATTAACTCTGGAGGGTATAGGTGTTTTTGTTCGCCGGCATATAAGTTCGAGGGTTTGGATCTAGCGTACCGTTGTTGCATAGTGCCCTATTACTAGTCCAATCATTAAGTGCCCTTGTTTTATTCGTAGCCCCGGTCGTAACAAAGAGAGAACAGGAGAGAAAGATAGAAAAGGAAGGTGACCCCCCTTAAGCTTTTCGAGAACTCCAGGCCCTTGTTAGCTTGAATGTGACTGATGTCTTTAAAATGTGTATGGGTGGCTCTCTGTGCGAGTGTTTGTGCGTGTGTGAGTGTGGTTGCTGGAAGTGTTCATTGTCTCAGAATGGCATTCCTGATGTGGTATTTGTTTGTTGTGGTTAAGGGGACCGACCTACTTTTTCTCTCTCGGTTTTATAGATTCGGCCGCATTCAGCCTATTGTTTTAAGAAATTTCTCCCCATTCAGGTATCGATTTTTTCCTGGCGAGCGACAGCGAGCCATCATTATATGGAGAAATCTTAAAACAGTAGGCTGAATGGGGTCCAATGGCTACTACCCAGAAAGAAAAGAAAAAAAGCGGGTCGGTGCCATTAAAAAGCTTCAATGTTCTGTCTAAGCCCTGTGGTTTACTTGTTCAGTGTCGGTTGTTTGTTTATGATTAGACTTCTGTTATTTGGAGTCGTGCAGTGTTCTGGCAAATAACTGTGTTGGTGGTTACTCAGTTACTCAGTTACTCAGTTACTTGTTCGTCAAGGGGAATCCACGCAATGCGACCTAAGCTCATTATTATCGCGCCTCCTTAACTGGGAATGTATTGCGTGAAATGCATGTTAAGTGTTTTATGTACTGTTTATGTCTGTATTTAGCCAATTGGCGACATCGGAAACGAAGGCTTAGGATGGATCTGTATGGTACCATTCTCACTATAGACGGTACCGTCTCGCCCGAAGGCTTAGGTAGCCATCAGCTTAGGTGAACCATATGATACCCATCTCGCCTTGTACCATTTTTTGGTGTAATGGTTTAGATGCTCATGTTCTGGGTGTGGTGTCCCGAGTTCGAATCCCGGGAGGATCATATATATGCTTTCATTAGTTTATTCAAGTGCATTGGGGTTTGTAATGTTAATAACGGGGTGTTACTTAATACTTAAAATTGTTCGTGTTGTCTGTTAATTCCTTTCTGTTGAGGATAGATTTGTATTGATTCATATGATCCTTTATTGAGCCAGATTGTAAATGAACAGTGAGTCGTATGTTTAGAGTAATTGTTGTCATGCCAATGTAGTTCATGTTTCGAGGATTACAACCTTTGTTTGGGCAAGAGAATAATAATAATAATAAAATATAAACATTGCTGTAGGTTGCTTGTAATAAGGTTACTGACATTCTTTTTCTTATAGTATATTAGGCTTGTACTCTCGTTCGAATTGTTACAAGAGATGTTACGTTTGACTGTCTCGCAAAAATCTCATATTTGTGTATGCTTGCGTCATCTGGTTGCACAAATGACTGGAGCTCTCGAATAGGGGTTCCAGTCCTGACGTTATTCTTGACTTTGTGTGCTGGCTTAATAATCCAATATGGTTGATAGCCTCTGAAGTCCTATTTCAACTAACTATGTATCAGGGCATTCACTACAAGTATTGAGGCTCCTTACTACGTCGGTGTTTAACGGTAGACAATCGTTACATATTCATTATTGTTATCAAATATTATTAGGCTGGGGTCTATTGTATTGTTAGCTGCCTAACACTGTCCATGCTCTAACCAATGTGAAGACTAACAATATTACGTAACCTGGTTGAAGTAACGTTACATAACCTATCCGTAGCCTTAAGTTGAACACTTTTGTACCCTTAGTTGAACACTAGATTTGCCCAGGAAGAATAATAACTATTTATTCTGTAGTTAAATATAGGTAAGTAGTGTATTATCAATAACTTACACTACTGTGTTGTCTATTAGTAGCCTACAAAGGTAATATAGGTAATATAGGTAATATAGGTAAGTAGTGTATTATCAATAACTTACACTAGTGTGTTGTCTATTAGTAGCCTACAAAGGTAATATAGGTAATATAGGTAAGTAGGTAATATAGGTAAGTAGTGTATTATCAATAACTTACACTAGTGTGTTGTCTATTAGTAGCCTACAAAGAGTATATAATGGGATGATGGCCATACATTTCCCAACGGCATTGCGCTTGCTCAGGTAAACAAATTAATGACGGACTTTAATTTGATCTTGGGCCCTCTCTCTACAGTATTTGCAACCTCCGTCCTGTCAACAACTTCCACCTATACTTTCACCTTTTCATACAGTTAAGGGGGGGTTTTTTTTTTTGTTTTTTTTTTTATCTTTCTCTCCTTTTCTCTCTTTTTCTGGCTTGTATCCATTCGGCCCCATTCAGCCAACTGTTTTAAGATGTTTATCCCCATCCAGGTGTCAATTTCTTCCTGGCGAGCGATAGCGAGCCAGCATTGTATGGAGAACTCCGGCTTTGCCGGAGAAATTTTTCTATCGAAAAATGTACAAACTTAGCTTGCCGTCATAACAAATATATATATGTATGCTGGCTCGCTACCGCTCGCCAGGAAAATATTAACATCTGGATGGGGGTAAACGTCTTAAAACAATAGGCTGAATAGGGCCGAAAGGATACAAGCCAAAGAGAGAGGGAGAGATAGAGAAAAAAAACGAGGTGGGCTCCTTTTTTTTTATTGGCCCTATATGGGGCAAAAAATATGCGTAAAACAGGTTATTCGCAAATATTTCACGGCCAGAGGCCGACGGCAAGAACTTAGGATGACGAGCAGTCAGTCCGCATCGTCCTACGACTGGGAGAGGGTGTGAGTCGACACTCTCTCTCTTCTCCTTTCCTGTACCAACCTGTCCGGTCACCATATGGGGTCCATAATATCAAATGTGTACTAAAAATTTCCCCTTCCTATCAATTTTTTGTTTAGCCCCAGAGTTCTGCCTTGTTGTCACCCAAGACCCTCAGCCATCCCCTCCATGGCCCTGTGACCAAATTAATCCAGCTTATGTAATGTATGAGATATGCCTCACTTTTGTTGACCTTTTTTTTCACTACTTTTTTTTTTTTTTTTTTTTTTAAGACTTAATATTTACAGTAGTGTAATTTGCTCTTAACATAATATTAAGAATTAATTGTAGTTTCTATTGGTAACAAGAAATTTAAAATCCATCAATCAGTTTTCGGGTGAGAGCCGTTTAAAGTGCCGGTCCCCATATGGGGCCACATTGCTAATTTCGCTTCACTTCTGGAACATTACCTGAGCAGGGTAACTTCTACCTATACTCTTACCCTTTCATATAGTTAGGTGTATTAGCTTCACTATCCATCCCATCCATCATTACATAAATTATAATACAAAATTACTCTAAGCCAAAAATCAGATTATTAGCTTTAGCTTGGGGACCCACAGAGGGCTGCACACGGGCAGCATGATATGTGGGGGTTGTGCTGGGAGTTAAGGGTCTAATGGGAAGGATGAGGATAAGGAGAACATTTTTTGGTGATCCTAGCTTTAACCCGTCCAGCACCAGCGACGCGTCTGGCGCGTCGGCGATGTATGTAACGCACAGCCCCAGCGACGCATCTAACGAGTCACCCTAATTGCTCCGACCGTAACCTCAGGTGTAGCTACTCGAGAGGGCTCAGATTTGTAAGGGAACTGTGTACGTATCCCACGCAACCGTGCCGATGGTTGAAAACTCTCAAAGTCCACGTGCGTGCGCGTGAGCGTGCAATAACCTGTTTTTGGGGGGAAATTGCCTTCAATTTTTTACTCTTGTAAAATACGTTTTCGGGGGCTCTGTAGGACCATTCTTTAAGCTTTTTGAGCGTTTTTTTGTGGTTTTTCCTTCATTCCTAACCCATTCGCTATTGTTTCTGGAATAAAACCATTTTATGAAAATGGGCCGGGTTCTGGTGAACAAAAAATACAAAACTAGCCGGGGCTCGACGGGTTAAAACTATCAAGAGTGGGACTGTTAACTATATGAGATGGAAGGTGATTCCACTCTTGGATGCTGCAGGGAAAATATGAGTACCCAAATATGTCAATGCTTGCCTGGTATGTGTGGTATTTTCGGTTGTGGCTGACTCTTGTGGATCGTATGTTTGTAGGGTGTAAATATGTATCTTTGTCAATGTCTACTAGATTGTTTGTGAATTTGTATAGCATTTGTTGTCTGTGTATTTGTCTTCTTGTTGCATGTGTGTCTGTAATCATGTCTGATCCATCTTGCCGCCTTATTTTGTATGGCTTCTAATTTATTAATGTTGTTGTGAGTGTGTGGATGCCAGACGGTGTCTCAGTATTCAATGTGTGGTCGAACTAGTGTTTTAAAAGTTAAAGTTTTAATGTCTGCGTTGCACCTCCTTAGGTTCCTGCGCAGGAACCCTAGGGATTTGTTGGCTTTTGCCCTGATGCTACTCACATGTGTGCTCCATCTCATGTTTGCTGAGAGGTGGACTCCCAAATACCTATGTGAAAGGACTGTATCAAGGTTGGTATTATGGAGTTTATAGGCAAAGGGGACAGGTTTCTTGGATCGGGTAAAACATATGTGGTGGCATTTGTCTGGTCTAAAGGTCATCTGCCACTTGGCTTCCCAGTCTTCAAGGGCTGGCAAGTCGTCTTGAATTCGAAGGCAATTGTCCCTATCAACTATTGGTCGGTATACTAAGCTATCGTCTGCAAAAAGTCTAGTAGTAGAAGTTAAAAATGATGGAAGGTCATTGATGTATGAGAGAAAGAGAAGGGGTCAAGGACGGTGCTTTGGGGTACCCCGAAGTTACAGGAACAGAAGATGAGTGGGAGCCACCGAGAACATCACGTTGTTCTCAATTGGTTAGGAATGTCTTAATCTAGTGAATAAGTGGTCCTCAGATTCCATAGTAATCCAGTTTAGCTAACAGTCTACGGTGTGGGACTTTGTCGAAGGCTTTGGCGAAGTCTAGGACTATGGCATCTACTTGTTTGATTTTAGGGTCATTTAGGAACTGGGATATGTCACGAGTCGTTACAAGTAATTGCCACTCGCACGAGCGCTTGGGCATACCCTCGTGTGAAATCATAATAATGTTACTGGAAAGAGGGAATGTAGTAAGTGTCACACAAGCGGTTTTTCCGTCAATTTTCGATGAGCAAGTTTGTTCTCGTAGTGTTTTAAGGCTTTTTAACACTTACGCTGCAGGCCTATTTCCGCCATATTAGGGCTCATTCAGGCACTCCTGATTAATTAGGCAAGTGTCTGAATGAAATTAAATGTATTCAGCCAAAAACTAGAATAATAAAGCTTCAAAATGACACAAAAATGAGCTTCGTAGCTCGCGGAGTCCACCCGCAACACTACCATAGACATTTGCTAAAATGAGCAATTATCGCTAATGTCGCGCTACATTGGCAGCGCTGTATATCTCGCGAGACTCTGACTTAGTGTCTTCAGTGCCACGGCCGACTGGCTGGGGGAAGGATGTGTGGCCCGTCACGCTCCTGCTTCCTCGCACTCGATTCTACAGGCTTTAAGAGGCTTTAAATCCTGTAAATTGCTGTAAATAGCCATGGCTTTCCGGAATGTCTCCCGTCGGCAATGAGTTAACATAGGAATCGGAAACTAGACTGAATTTAGATTATGCTATGTGGCGATTTTTGATACAACTTGAATTTTGAAGCTGCCAGACTACAATTGCTCGTAAATATTGACGGAAACAGAGCTTGTGTGACACCGCCTTGAT
Organism: Paralithodes platypus; assembly: GCA_032716605.1. Classification (NCBI taxonomy): domain Eukaryota; kingdom Metazoa; phylum Arthropoda; class Malacostraca; order Decapoda; family Lithodidae; genus Paralithodes; species Paralithodes platypus. The sequence goes on from CM064566.1 coordinate 24,826,168, forward strand.
TTTATACTAACATGTAGGCGTGGTTGAGGCTCTTGCTGCTGCTGTAACGTTGGAAGGCCTGCTGGGTCACGCTGTACTGGGACAACTTGACCAAGAACATACCGACTATGATGTTGCTGACGGTGTGACGCTGGAACGGCCTGTACTCATACCTGTGTGGACATCACATAAAGTATTGATTTGTAATGCAGAGGCAGTTTCAGAAGTACAGAGGTTCTTGACATAATTTGGACACAAATTTCAAAGTACAAAATATAACATGACCATACATAAGACAACGTTTTGATAATATCCTATAGCTCCGCCACTTATCGTGAGTAATCATATGATCTTATTTGAATATATATGCCCACTTAACCCACAGAACCCCAGCGACGCAGCGTTTGCGTCCGCAATGAATGTAACGCTAAACCCCAGGGACGCATAAGGTGCGTCCTGGTTAATTACTCCGGTCCTATGGCACCTAGAGGGCTCAGATTTGTATGGGAACTATGTAAGTATCCCACGCAACAATGCCGATGGTTGAAAACTCTCAAAGTCCAACCGCGTGTGTGTGAGCATGCAAAAACCTGTTTTTGCCTACCCATTTCCCCATGTTAATTCCGACTTTCGGGCGCACTGTAGGACCCCTTAATGACGTAGGGGATCGTTTTTTTGTGGGTTTTCCTTCATTTCTAACCCATTCCTGGTGTTTTCTGGATTTTTTTTTTTTTACAACCTGCTGCTCCTGGGGTGTACATTTACTATTAATTAGCTGGGGTTCAGTGGGTTAATCACCTCATACGGAATATTTCAGAAACATCCCGTAATGCAAACTTGGTAGCATTTTTGTATATTTTCAGTTATTTTCATAACACTAACAAAATGTTTCAGTTAAGAGATCATATTAATTATATAAAATCGTAGGCTTGTACATAATTCTTTTAACAATCTTGATAGCGTAATGCCTAAATGCGCGGAATTTCGGGGCAAGTATCCTACGTTCGAGTCCTTGGAGTGCCACACGTATTTGTTGATTTCATTAATTGAATTTAGAAGTAAAGTAGGTTGGTGACAAAATATGAATATACTATTTACCCAAGAATGGCGACATTCCTTCCTGAATGTTTTACTGGGAAAATGAGACGTTCCTTTCAGTAGACGACACATAAAACCAGTATATAGAAATATAAAACGCTCCAGTGCCGTGAAGTTGGAGCAATATGTGATACTGATTATGAGGCATGTCTCCTCACCACCACCTCCTGTTCTCCCCTTACATGGGTCTTACACCCATCCCCCTCCCTCTCCTCCTCCCCCTTTCTCCCTCCACTTTCCCACTCCTCCTTTATTCTACTTTTTTCCTCCAATTACCCACCCTACTTCCTTCCTCCCACCTGAAATAATTCATCCTCCTCCACACTCCCCCTACCTCCCTCCACCCTCATACATGCACGAGAGATGGCTAGACTTGCCAGTGTCTTGAGAGACGTTCGAGAGAGCACATCTATGTCGCGCTCCCTCGTATGCATTCGTCACCTCTCCCGTCAGTTATAAGTTTTTTCATTGGATACTTGTTCTTTACACCTACGTTCTGGTTTGTCATTGTTCACGTGTTCATTATACAAGTAAAATATATGCGTATGATGCAGTACTATTGCTTTATATGGTAATATAACGAATTTGGTCCAAATTAACTTTTAAAGGTCCAGGACGTTTAAAGAACATGTCTGAGTTAAGCAGTGAAAAAATAACCTTTTCAGTAGGAAACAAAAAATATCAATACCCAATATATATTGTGGGGTACAATATATATATATATATATAATGTTTTTTTTCTTTTTTCTATGTGAATGAGGGAGACAAAAGTCATAACTGCCTGCAGCGAGTGCCTCCCCAGATTTCAAAGAGTGACAGGGCCAAATTCAAGGGACGTTCGAGCTAAAATGCCTGGACACACAGAGTTTGAAGCAATTTAAGTCATAGGAAGAGGGAAAGACTAATTCTGAGAGAGAGTTCCAAAGCTCAGCAGTTGAATAGAAGAAAGTCTGAGAATAGCGTTTCACACTTGGGTTGAACAGTTGCACAGAGTAGGGGTGGGATTGTGTTGCAAGGCGGGTACTACGTACCCTACATAGAGGAGGTGGTATACACTGGGAAAGCTCCGAGGAACACCAATTATTGTAGTAGCGATAGAATAGCGAGAGAGATGCAACATTGCGGTGAAGAGATAGAGATTGCAGCGAGTTGGTGAGTGGACGGGAGTTAATGATATGAAAGGCTTTCCTTTCTACTTTGTTCAGGAGTGCGGTGTGAGAGGATCCTCCCCACACATGCGAACAATACTCAATACAAGGACGCACTGTGCCCCTGTACAGAGCAATAAGCTGCGTAGGGGTAAAGAACCCCTTGAGGCAGTTGAGCACACCCAGCTTCTGGGAGGCTGCCTTAGCGAGACTGGTAATATGGTCTTTCCAAGTGAGAGCAGAAGAAAAAGAGACACCGAGGACATTTAGAGAAGATATAGGGTTGATTTTGTTATTGTTGAAGAATAAGGGATAGTCCTCTGGAGGTTCCTGATGGGTAGTAAGATGGATAAATTGAGCTTTGCAAGCATTAAGTGTAACAAGGTTTTACAAAACCAAACCGATAACCTCATCATCCTTAACAACATCCATCAACATACCCATATTCCTCACCAAGCCCTCTATAACCCATCATCTCCAGACATCACCTTTTGCTCCCCAGAACTCGCCCCCACAACATCCTGGAGGGTGGTCAGAACCTTAGGCTCTGACCACCTCCCGATCATTATCACCACCAAAACCAGACTCACCCCAGCTAGCCACAAACACACATACACCAATTATAAAAGAGCTAACTGGGAAGCATTCACAAATGAGACAGAACAACACTTCACAACTCTAAACAGTACACCCATCACTAACATCAACAATGCTGTACACATACTCAATAAAACTATCCAAAACGCTGACAAGAAACACATTCCATGAGGTAACAGAAAAAGACACAACCCCAACTTCACACCAGAAATTCAAAACCTCATCAGACAATGCGAGATACTGAAACACTCCCCAGCACCCCACACACAAGACATCACACAACAAATTCAAGCACTCAACACCCAAACTAACAACAAAATACAAGAACAACAAAAACTAAATTGGAATAACTTCCTACTAACACTTGATCACAAAACAAACCCCCAAAAACTCTACAAAACACTAAACAGCATCACACTTTCCAACAGCAACACAACACAATCACATGCTGCAATCACAACAACAGACTCTACTCCTTCATGTAAACAACAAGCAAACACTCTCATCAATCACTTCTCACATGTCAGCCACCTAAAACCTCACAAAGACGACCGACGTTTCATCCGTCGTAAGAGACAATTCCCCACAGACCCTGACTATACACCCTTCACCAATCACCAGACAAAGCATATCATCAACAATCTCAAGCACTCACCCGCCTGTGGCCTAGACAACATGAGCAACATACACCTCAGACACCTGGGACCACAAGGCATAGAAGCACTCACTAACATATCAAACTACAGCTATTCACACAACACAATACCAGACATTTGGAAGCATGGTATCATCATCACATTCCCCAAACCCAACAAAGACCCCACGCTACCCTCCTCGCACCGCCCCATCACACTCCTTTGCTCCCCCTCCAAAGTCATGGAACGCCTAGTATTACAACTAATTACACCTGACCTACCCCTAGCTCCAACACAACATGGCTTTAGGCCACTGCACTCCACAAACTGTGACGCTCACTGCTTCCCCCAGAACCGCATGGCTTACTCGCTAGGACTCGCCAGGGCAGAGAATGTAGCTACAGTCTACCAATCATTGTGTACTTTCCTTCTCGAGAAAGCTTGTGTTGCAGACAGTTCAGAACTGTTCTTTGTTTTCGTCTGTCACAATCCTTTCTATTTTATTTAGTCAATTGAAAGTATTGTGTTAAATAGTTGAATGATGGGAAGGCGAGCGGGAGAGAGAGAGAGAGAGAGAGAGAGAGAGACCAGGTGGTGTGACTTGGTGGTGAGTGTGGCGCGTGACCGGCCCCCTTACATAGGCCTCGCGGGATTCGTTGCCTCCTGCCTAACACGGCCTACTAGGCGGCTGCTTACTGGGCGACTGTCGCGCGCCCTCGTGCCATTCCTGCGAACTGGGACTCCACCCATGCGGTCCCTGGAAATATCCTGGTCAGATCCGTCCCAGACAGCATACTCTAAGCATCTCCTTTGAACTGTTCCACACTCTTGTCTTAGAATCTTTCTCTCCTACTGCCTCTATCATTTCCACTACTTCCTCACCTTGTATTAATATCAATCCCCCTCTGGTTCCCTGCATCCACACCTTGAATTGGTGGCCAGACTGTATTATATGCTGGATCTCACATTTCTTATGTACTAGGCTAAGGTTGAAGATAGTCATTGTCTTTTTGGGAGATTGTATTGCTCGGACTGTCTCCATCAATCACTAATGTTTTACAGGGTTAAATAATGCTAGACTAGGGATCAGGTACCTTGCTGTTGGTGTTTCACTGTGTGTAGGCTACTTTTGAGCTGCACGACAACTACGGATTATGTGGGTTACCTGGGTGGATCTTTTGTCTGTGTACCTTGGAATTTAGACTGTGTAGTGCGTGAGGGCTGCTTGCCTAATTCATCCAACACTGTTCTAACTCTATTTGCTTTTACTTTTGAGGGTCGCCAGGAGGATACTCGATACTTGGGATCGAGAATCCTCAAGAGAGCACCCCTTCATATTAACGTAATCAGGCCGCACAGACCCAAGGTCCACACTAAGCTAGGAGCTGCCTTGCTCCACCAGAATTCTGTACCTTTGCGCATCCCAGCTAGACTTTATTAACCCGGGTAGACATTAGCTGGATTAGATCATATACTCTTTTATGCATACCCATTATTTCTACACAAGCATTTTGAGGTCTAGGTTGCTGTAGAGAGACAACCAGCATAGACCGGTTTTGTTAATAGGAGTACTACTTTTTCGTGGCGAGCATTATTACTGTTGCACCGCTTATAATATTCTTGTGTCCAATAACATTATAGGTCCAGCCTTTTTGTGTATTTAGCCTACACGTGCATTGTCCTGCCTCCTGCTATTTTGTGGTTCCATTTCCGATACGTTCTTCTTAGTAGCATCCGACATTATTCAGAAGATTCCTTGTTCGGTGCTTGAGGACTTTACAACACTTTCTTTCATAAAGGAGTGACAGATATTATTGATTAAAGTAACGTTAAGTAAACCTTCTTCTTGTTTGCATTAGATCACTCTTGTGATTTAATTAAGTTAACTATCTTTTCCTTGTGTACCATAACTAAGCAACCATATGTTATAGGTAATAGGCTGTTTCAGAGAACATCAGCCTATAGTAGAAGCACATAGATACTGAGAGTTAAGATACCCCGCTATCGCAGATATAACTCTGGAGGGTATATGTGTTCTTTGTTCGACGGGATTATATATCAGGGGTTGGATCTAGCATTTCCGTTGTTGCATTTATGCCAGTCTAGTCCAATGTATAAGAGCCACTGATTTATACGAGACCCGATCGTAACAAAACACTCTTCTCACAGACCTTACACAAAGAGCTTTTGACGGCATCAACTCAGCTAGACCACCACACAGATCACTATTAGCCACACTCGACATTAGTAAAGCCTTCGATGCCATCGCCCGCCACAACCTAACAAACAAAATCTACAACACAAACATGCACAACAACACAAAAAGGTGGCTGGCCAACTTCCTAGCAGGCAGATGTGCACACGTATCTTTTGCCGGTCAGTCATCTAAAAGCAGAAACTTTCCAAACGGAACCCCACAAGGATCCGTTCTATTGCCCGCACTCTTCAATCTGTACATGCACGATATAACTACACCCAATACGCCCCAAATAAACTTAGCCTCCTATGCAGATGACATAACACTCACATGCACACACCATGACCCAAAAAGAGCAACAGATCTCCTTCAACCCTATCTCAACACACTACATGGCTGGTGCACTACAAACTGACTTAATCTAGCCCCAGCCAAATCCACCGCAAACCTACTCACAAGCTGGACAGGAGAACACGAATACATCCCTCAACTCACCATAAACAACACACCCCTAACACATACACACACACCCAAAATCCTAGGAGTAACATATGATACTCATATGACATTCAAACAGCACACCACAAACATTAAAAAGAAACTGACACCCAGACTTAACGCCCTCAGGTCACTTGCTCACACAAAATTTGGACACAACAAAGAAACTACCACCACAGTATATAAACAATACATAAGATCAGTGATGGAATACGCAAGCCCAGCCTGGGCTTCTAACCTAGCTGAAACACATCATAAGACCTTACAGACTATTCAAAACAAAGCCCTGAAGATCATTACAGGCTGCACAGCTACTGCACCCACAGATCACTTACATCAAGAACCAAAATCCTCAAAGTCAAAGACCATCTGGATATGAGAGGCACTCAATTCCTGGCAGCAGCCTCCACGAACCAAGACCACCCACTAAACTACATGGCAACACACCCACTGACACCAAGAAATATCAAAACAACACCCAGCACACGGTATCACACACAATTATTGTCCTCTCTCCCTCCCTGCCCACCCCGAACCAACTTCCAGAAGCACATCCATACTCATATCTCTCACCGATCCATCCACTCACTCACAGACAACACGCAGCTGCATGCACGACCTCCCGAAATCCATCCTTCCGAATTCTCCCTTCCACGCGAGGACAGAGTCCACCTGGCCAGGCTGAGATGCGGACACCATCCAGCTCTCCTGAGCTATCAGAAGAGACTGGATGACTCCGTTGTCGACGCCTGCCCGGGATGTAACACAGCACCCCATACCATTAAACACATCATAGAAGACTGCATTTCACACAACCACTTACGCCAACAACACAATCTACACTCAATGAGAGCTCTGTGGGAAAGCCCGATCGTGGCCATGGCCTTCCTCAGGGACTCGGGGCTGTTCGGCCAGGCAGCTTAGGGAACAACAACAACAACAAGGTTTTCTCTAGCCCAATTGGAAATAGTAGCTAGATCATATATATATATATATGTATATACAGTATATACTGTATAATATATATACATATATTTATATATATATATACAGTATATATATATATATATATATATATATATATATATATATATATATATATATATATATATATATATATATATATACTGTATATATGCATACATTCCATTTTCTTTTTGTCAGTCTAATGGGAAGTATCTTGGTTTACTCACGCTAGTTCAACTACTGTCAGCAATAAGAAAGGAGCATTCAAACGGTACAGTCACTTTCAAACTCAAGAATTTTGTACTTTCTATTAGTTTCTGCTCGAAATCAAGCCAAATCTGTTCTTCGACTTGCCAAAAACTCTTTCATCAATAATATATGTTCGGAACTGTTCAACTCTAACTCTTCCCAAGCTTTATGGGATCTAGCCAAAAACCTCTCGAACAATTTTACTTCATATAATTAATAATTATTGATGGAGAGGGAGGTTGGAAAACTAGAGGATATCATAATTTATGGGCCAAGGTCACTTACAGTACATAACTTGTGTCAGGAGGCAACTCCAGGCATATATTAGTCGTGTGAATTAACCTGAGAACGACGCGCCATTGGTTTTTAAAAGTGCGCGCCAGGCGAGCATATTTTGCTTCATTCTCGCCTAAAATCGTCATTATATATCCGATAAATATCATTATTACTTATTCATATGCGCTTATTTTACGTTTAATATGAAGATATTAACATGTAACAGCAATAAACCAAGTGAGAATAGTATTTGGGGAGTGAAAAAGAAAAATGATTGCCGACCCTCCAGTCATGAGGTAAGAGGGGCACAAGACATACACCCTCCTTCTTCGAGGCCTGAAGGCAGACTGATCTCTCTTTTTGCTGTCTTTCTCTTCCCACGCTCTCTCTATGCATCCCTGATGACCTTGAAAATGGGTGGGAGATATTGGCGCGGTAAATAAACCGATAAACGAGGGAACAAGAGGAAAAATAGGTGATAATTGAAGGAGGGAGGGGGTTGACACATGTGGAGGAGTGATAGGAGGCATGGAGGGGAATTATCTCACTTAATCACATATTCCTTTGTTTTGAGTGATTTTGGGGTCTTTTAAAAGGATTTTTGTTGGCCTTGGATATTAAGAGTCCCGTCACCTTCACCCAGTAAAACCTCTTAAGAGTCTCCTCGCCGTTTTTGGGTTAAGTGTTGGAATGTTTAGAGTTAGGTCTTAAGTGAAGCTGTGTGGTCCCGCTCTGCCATGCTCTACCGCCACCCGCCACACCTCCTGGAAGCTGCCCAGGTTTATAATGCCCTTGACCACCACAGCTGCCAGACCAGCGATCAGTATCAGCAACTGCAATACGTCCGTCCACACCACGGCTTTCAGGCCTCCCTGTAAATAAATAAGGGGGGATGGCTCACTTTTTGGTATATTAATTTGTTTATTCCATTATTTCTTGGTTTCCTCGCTAGACCTCCATCAAACTAAACAAAATAGCATCCATTAGATCCCCCTTCTAGATTAAGTTTTTACATTTTTCGGTAGAAAAATGTCCCGGCCAAAGGCCGATTCATCTTAATATTACAGGCTCGCATTGCTCGCCAGGAAAAAATAGACACCTATATGGCATGAAAGGTATTCCTGTCATAACATGTATAGATTTAACCCTTTCCGTACAGATGAAGTCTTAAGTTTATTCTAGCTATATTTAGATGAAAATGTGAAGTTTAAGAAGGATCTGTAGTGATCAATGTCAAGGAAATAGTGAATAGTGAAACTATTGACAACGCTGTGCGACGTTTTCTGAAGCACTCCATACCGACTCACAGGGCCCAGGAGAGGGAGCTGGTATCTCAGCATCAGATAAAATTAGATAGGCATATGGACGAGATGGGTTGAGTGTGAGGGGGATATGCCAGGTGTGGGTAAATCGGCGCTCTGCAGATCCCCGTCTTCTGACCTTTGACCGTTTTGGTGAGGTCGGTCCTCATGGTATTAGTGAGCTGGGCCTATAATTTTGCCTTGTAATTGGGGTTGGGTGTGAGAGGGATCTGCCTTATGTAGGCCAATCGGCTTTCTGCAGTCTCCCATTTTCTTATGTTCTTATCAGGGCCCGGTCTCATAGGGGGCCGGGGCATGGTGTGGGTTTTAATACAATTCAGAATTTATTAGGCAAATATTTGGAAATTCAATTATCCTCCCAAAAAGGCTGGTTGAAACACTGATTAATTAATTTTATTATATTCAATATTTCTTTACTTTGCAATATATCACGGTATCATGGGTGATTGGTGGCAACTGGTAATTTACTTCCAACTTGAACACATGCAGTATGGCACACGACTCACAAATTTCACTTTCGACCTCTCTGTGGGGAATATACTGTATATATAGATTAAATTATTCAATCACTGGTACATTAATTAATCCCGACAATAAGTTAAATAAGATAATTACCAATATGAAAGATGTAAATTTCGATGGGTAGATTCCAGTTACCTCACACCGCTAGTTCACAGGAATGATATGTAAGAATGTTCACATAATACAATATCAATACATTATGACTTAGCTTATTGAGGACTGGTGATGTTGGACTGAAGATAATATTAATAGCGGTAGCACATGGTGACTTCTAGGTTGAGCCAGAGCCAAAGGGAGGTGTTAGTTTTACGGCTGATTCTAAGAGACTACTGGCAAGTTCTTCCTCGCTTCGTGAAATTACAAATGGCTGCCGGCTCATAATATTTCGAACCTATGATTTGGTTTCATGATACATCCAGAGCTGATGTATATAGTTATGCACTAAAGCTAATAATTAACTTACAATTAATAATAAACTACAGTACATAAAGTACTAGCCGAAATCGTAATTACTATGCAATACCGCCAAATTCAAATACCCATTTAGACTCCAAACTGTCGGGGTCATCATACACTATTCCCGACACTCTCATTCATTGTGGTGAATAATTATGCTCTCACACTCACCTCAATTTCTAGGCTACCAAATACCTTGACACGGTTGACACCAAATACCTTGACACGGTTGACACCAAATACCTTGACACGGTTGACACCAAATACCTTGACACGGTTGACACCAAATCCTACCAGTAAGCTGCAAACCTAGTGTTATCTTAATTAAGGGGAGGCAGACCGTTTTTCTGGACCCCCTTCTCCCTAATATTTAGCCCCACTAGTTTTGAGATTATTAGACCGAACGTCTAATAATTAAGATAACGAAATGGGGCGAAAGGTGTTAAAATCGCCAAACTAATGAGCCGAACGCTCATTACTTTGGCGATTTTAACACCTTTCGCCCCATTTCGTTGTCAATTTTAAGACCTTTCGTGCCATTTAGGTGTCGATTATTTCCTGGCGAGCGATAACGAGCCTGCAATTTTAAGAGGAACCGGCCTTTGGCCGGGAAATTTTTCTACCGAAAAATTTACAAATTTATCTTGAAGGGGGGTCTAGGTTTTTTTCCTTCTAAGCTTGATGGAGGTCTAGGGAGGAAACTAAAAAGAGTCCCAGTGCTATCCCAGTGCATACCACCTCCTTTACGTAGGGCACGTGGTACCCGTCTTGCAACTCAATCCCACCCCTACTCTGTGCAACTCTCCAACCCAAGAGTGAAACGTTACTCTCAAACTTTCTTCTACTCAACATCTGAGCTCTGGAACTCTCTCCCAGAATCAGTCTTTCCCTCTTCCTATGACTTAAATTGCTTCAAACTCCGTGTGTCCAGGCATTTTGGCTCGAACGTCCCTTGATTTTGGCCCTGTCACTCTTTCAACTATGGGGGAGGCACTCGCTATAGGCAGTTATGCCTTTTGCCTCCCTCAATCACATAGACAAAAAAAAAAAAAAAATATATGAATACATGAATTAATAGACCAAACAAACGGCCAGCCTTCCCTTAACCCAATGTCTTAAGGAGATCCTTTCTGTAGGCAGCCTTTCAAAGACCATAACCTTACTCTTCCCCACATTTACCTTCAGGTTCCGTTTCTCACACATGGTTCTAAACATATTTACCAGAATCTGTAATTCCCATTCATTATTACTCATCAGAACTGTATAGTCAGCAAACAGCAGTACAGGTAACTTCCACTCATGTCCTTCCCTTATCAGCGATACACCAACATCCACAGCTCTTCCTTGTATTTCTTTCATGACTCCATCCATAAATATATTGAACAACCATTGGGACATCACATACCCTTGCTTTAACCAAACATTTAGATCAAAGAACTCGCTCTGTTCATTCATCACATGCACTGCCGCCTTTGTACCCTCATACATACTCTTCACTGCTTTCAGCAACTTACTACTAAAAAATATCTCACCATCATACCCTCAGCATCTCCCCACTCCATCAATCTCTGATGCTTTTCCCATCCTCACCCTTTACAAGGCCTCACTCACTTTTGACCTCCTCCTCCACTTCTTCTCCCTCCCATACCCCATCTAACTATGTTTGCCGGCTTTTAATTCCCTACATTCAACAGTTAATTGAAATGCTCCCTCCGTCTCTCAAATCCCTCTTGCTTCTCTGCTAACACTTGTCCATTCGTATATTTCACTCCCTTACTACTTCCTTTACCATCCTCCCATAGTTTGTTTACCTCTTTCCAGAACAATTTTTTATACTCCCTGCACTTTACACTAAAATATCTTCCAATTTCCTCATCTACTTTGCTCTTACTTTCCTTCACTACTCTCTTCACCACTCTCTTTTTCTCCAAGCACCTTTCCCTTTTCTGTCTCTTCAAATCTTCATTCCCTCTACTTCCCAACCATTCTCTATATGCTTTTGTTTTTCTCTTCAACTGGTAGTTTCACCTCTTCAGTCCACCATGCTGTTCTTTTTAATTCTCCCTCTTTTTTCTAACTCTACATACCTCCTCACATGCTGCACACATCTCTTCCTTAAACACTTTGCTCACCTCATCCACTTCCTCCATACCCTCCATGACAACCCTACCTATTCGTGTTTCTACTACTCTCTTGAACTCTTCACTGAATTTCTCTCCCTGTAGCCTTTCCACCCTCTTCACCACTCCAACCCCATCCTACCCTACTGGTAGGTGTGAAAAGGAAAAACCTTGAGATGGTTTGGCCATGTGAACAAATGGAAAGCGAGAAAATGGCTAAGAGAGCGTACAAGAGTCAGAGAGTGAGGTGGAAAGACATAGAGGGAGACGTAAACCGAGAGTGAGGTGGAAGTATTGAGTTGAGAGTTTATGAGTGAAAGCGGTGTTGGGTGGGAGGGAATACAAGTGCATTGGGGCGATTCATTTGTGCCCATCCATTCAGGGATCATGGTGTCTTGCAATAGATAGCTAGATAGATTATTATTATTATTATTAATTATAGTAGTAACGAAAAGCAACAACTCACTATGGCAGTATAGACGGAAGCAATAAGTCCCACTGTAACTATAGACAGCCAGACGGGGAAGGGCGAGACAGTAGCGAAGGCCAGAGCTGGAGCATAGATCACCACTCCAAGGTGTAACGACATCTGTACCATGACGATCACGGCCGCCACACACCGCAAAATACGGGACCTGAACCGGGACTCTAGGTACTGGTGGAGAGGGAAACAAAGTACTGGGTTAGCTAACTATATAATTATGAAGATAAATTACATATAATAATAATAAATATTATATAATTCAACAAGTTTATTGTCATGAAAATACTCAAATATATATATATATATATATATATATTTTCTTTCAGGCAGGTGAGATTAAAATAATAGGCACAGTTTGCATTATTGAGTTTTTTATTGATACTCTCAATTTTTCGTATAGTTTTTCTGGTATTTTCAGGAAGTTGGTAAAGGAGGTTTGCAAATGGTTCCGACGTTTCAATGGGCGCAGCCATCATTATCAAGGAGAAGTGAAGTTAGAAGGTGATAAGTCGAGTTTATATAGGCGATACAAGATCAAGAAAGGGATTATTGTGTGCTAGCTGCACGCTGGTTGGCTAACCTAAGACTAGCTCTGGTAGGCTGGCCGGACGCAGGAGTGGGCGGGGCCTCTGCATCGTTCATCTGCGTGTGTGGAGGGGGCATTCCTGGGGGAATCATGGGGGGCCTCGCTGTGGAAGGGCGTGCCGAGGGTAGGATCTGGCTGTATTCCGCTTGTGTGTTTAAAGTAGGTTGGTATGTTTGTATGTATATAGCTTCAAGAATGAATAGGCGGCGTGAGTCTATTTCTTTATCAAGAATAGAGGTGTGTTTATCTAAGTCGGGTCTGGTGAGTTCCTGATGGTGTGGGGATGTGTAGTAGTGGTCCTTGATAGCTCCGGCTTGAAGGTGGAAGGTAAGGCGACGTGACAGACGAGTCCTTGTCAAAAACCGACATAAGTGTGAGGTCCACAGTCCTCACTGTTACAGGTGTGTCGGTATATGACATGGTCCTGTTGTGACGGTTTCTAATTAGCGGTAGCCGGGCTGTTGCGAATGACTAGTTGTGATGTTTTCCTCGATTTGTAGTATATGGTGAGTTTAAGGTGTTGGTCAGGGTTCGTAGTTTTAAAGTTGGTGCTGATAATGTCTCTCATTATGTTTTCGTCTGTTTTGTGGTCTGGGCACATGGCCTCAGGTCACAAAAAAGACGGAAACAAAAAGAGAGACATTATCAGGCAACAACGTTTAAAACTACAAACCCTGACCAACACCTTAAACTCACCATATACTACAAATCGAGGAAAACATCACAACTAGTCATTCGCAACAGCCCGGCTACCGCTAAGAAACCGTCACAAGAGGACCATGTCATATACCGACACACCTGTAAACAGTGAGGACTGTGGACCTCACACTTATGTCGGTTTGACAAGGACTCGTCTGTCACGTCGCCTTACCTTCCACCTTCAAGCCGGAGCTATCAAGGACCACTACTACACATCCCCCCCCCACCAGGACCTCACCAGACCCGACTTAGATAAACACACCTCTATTCTTGATAAAGAAATAGACTCACGCCGCCTATTCATTCTTGAAGCTATATACATACAAACATACCAACCTACTTTAAACACACAAGCGGAATACAGCCAGATCCTACCTTCGCAAGCCCCTCCCACAGCGAGGCCCCCCCATGATGCCCCCAGGAATGCCCCCTCCACACACGCAGATGAACGATGCAGAGGCCCCGCCCACTCCTGCGTCCGGCCAGCCTACCAGAGCTAGTCTTAGGTTAGCCAACCAGCGTGCAGCTAGCACACAATAATCCCTTTCTTGATCTTGTATCGCCTATATAAACTCGACTTATTCCCTTCTAACTTCACTTCTCCTTGATAATGATGGCTGCGCCCATTGGAACGTCGGAACCATTTGCAAACCTCCTTTACCAACTTCCTGAAAATACCAGAAAAACTATACGAAAAATTGAGAGTATCAATAAAAAACTCAATAATGCAAACTGTGCCTATTATTTTAATCTCACCTGCCTGAAAGAAAATATCCTCCCTGGCTACACTAATATCATATATATATATATATATATATATATATATATATATATATATAATATATAATAAATATATATATATATATATATATATATATATATATATATATTAGTAACATTTGTCATTGTTTCATGACAAGGAGGGCTGATGCGAAATAGTATTGAGATACCACCCCTTTTTATAGGTGAGGAGGTATTTAGGGCTGCATAAACTTCATCGTCTGGATGTGGGTTCTGCTATGCTAGGGAGAGGTATTTGAGTGAATATTCGAGTCAGGTTTACACATTTATTATAAGTGGAAATAAGAGTAGTTGAATAATATACATAAAGACAGCAGTCCTAACATAATACTACAAATTATATGGTTTATAATTATAAGTCAGGTGCCTAACCTCAATGAGTACTCTATCGTAGTAGCGTGCAATATCAGTAATCAGGTTAGTAATTTATTTACAGCACATGTCTCAAGAACTTGGACAATAATTAAGAACAATATAGACAACTAAGGAATACACAGCGTACAGAGAAACATACAAAGATGATATATTGAATAACGTAATAGTGTTCGTGAGTGTGGTAGGAATGTTTGGGGGAAAACTACCTTGATTCTAGTATGATGTGTGTAAGGCAGAGTTAGTCATCTATAGGTAGGGAGAGGTTAGGCGGCTGAGTGGCCAAACAAACTTTTAACAGTACTTATAGATGATGAATTTCGTTATTGGTAGCGGGTTGAGGGTTTAATATAAAGGAAACTGATCGGATATAAAATTATGTTAGAGAGGTACTGACAGACAGACCACGGACAATATATATCTAGCAGTATCTTCTACAGTGAGGCTGACAGAGATACTAGGATATATTTAATACGCCTTTACGTCCACTAGCAGTATCTTTTGCAGTGAGGCTGACAGAGATACTAAGAGATGTTAAATACTCCTTACGTTCACTAGCAGTATCTTCTGCAGTGAGGCTGACAGAGATACTAGGAGATGTTAAATGCTCCTGACTAAACACTTACTACCACACTGAGTCTTTTGGGCATTGGAGCACCTAGAGAGGTATTAGAACACTCAGACTCGGGAGGGAAAACGAGATACTTTCCCTAACCTGGTCTGAGCACCTTTTCACTTTCTAGGTACTTCCCGGCCCTTTTTGGCTGCAGGAAAAAAGGGTGACCTTGGCCCTTTCTACTGTCGACATAGGCCCCTGTTGCTCCGGCAAAGGGGGAGAGTAACGGTAGGGCCCTCAGGATTCGCTTTCGGATCCCCTCCCAGGACCAATCAGTAGGTAAGCTGGGTGGTGGCGGCGTCGGTCACCAGGGTTGGCTGAGGTGACCCGAGAGCTGGCCAATCCCAGGTCAGCCTGTGTGGGTGACGTCACTTCCGGTGGCACGGGATCGTAGCACCGCCTTTTCGGTAACCAAGTAGTCCGCAGGAGTTTGCTTTGGTTCAGACTGTGAGAGGGTGATGTTCTTTTTCTATGGGGGACTTGTGATGGGCTTGTTCTGCATGTGAGGAAACGGGCAAAGGGGAGACCCTACCATTGTGTGGTCCAAATGGACGGTACTGCCCTTGGTTTGTGTGGGGCGAGAGGTGCGGCGTCAGAGTGACTCTAGACGGTGCAGGGGAAACCCTCTGGTACCGGAAGGGAGGGTGGCTGTATGTGGGTGCCCTTCACCTGTCGGGGCATGGTACTGGCATGGTAGAGCTGTTGGGGTGTCCGGCCAGGGGCATTAGGGGCTCCCATTGTCTGATGTCTGGTAGTGGTGGTAGGGGTTCCCTGGTACGCTCTGGTACGTGCAGGCGGCTGAGTGTCGAGGGTGGTTTGCCCAATCCTCGGCATAACAGCACCCCCTCCATTACATAAGTCACGACCTCGTGGTAGGAGAAGGAACTTCTCTCAGAAGCCGTGACGGCGAAGGGCTGAAGGTGCTGGAGCAAGTAGTACCAGCGGCGTGGGAATTCGCTGCAGGGCCCATCCCTGGTTAGAATGGTTAGAATGGTGGATTGGTCTGCAGACATTAATTTGTCTATTAGTTGGCCTGGGCCATTAAGGCAGCACTTTCTTCCCTCCACTGAGGTCCACAGAACAAAGAGTATAAACATGTTTGGGAATCTGAGGCTCTCTTAGGTGTGCTTTGTGTGGTAGTAGGTAGGTAACTAGTGACCTTTGACCTGCGTGTGTCCCTTTTGTTAGTCGCTGAGGACGTAAAAGTACAATTAACTCCTAGCCTAGGTGGTGGGTGGGAAACTCTGCCTGAGTGAAAGGTTGTGTTCGTGGTGAGCACTTCATGGGGGCTTAATTGGGGGTTGGTGATGGTGGTGGAGGTGTAAGTGGGTTGGTAGGATTGGTTGATGGAAGGTACAGTATGTAGCGAAGTATGAGAGTCAGGGGTAGAGGGATTAGGAGGCAATAGCGCAATTTGTGGCATTTGGAGAGGTACCACCTGTATCTGTGGAAGGTTTTCGGAGGTTTGCGAGGTTGTTGAGGTTTGTACTGGGTTGGAGTTTAGTGTGAGGGGTACACGGTGAGTTGGATGAGGTTTGGAATGGTAGGGTTCGTGTGGTTGGATGTCGTAGGGGTGGGGTTAGGCGAATGGGGTGTGGGTGAAGTTTGGGGCTGTGGTGTGTTAGGACGGGTTTAGGATAGGAGATTGAAGGGGTGGAAGGGAAGGGGGAGGGTAGGTTAGGGCTGTGGTGTGTGAGGACGGGGTTGGATAGGAGGTTGGGGGGGTGGAAGGGGAGGGGGGTAGTTTGATGTCGGAAGGGGATGGGGTTTTAGGTCAGACGGGTGATGGTGGTTTGTTTGGTGGCGTGTGGGGTTGATTTTGTGGTAGTGGTGGATGAGGAGGGCATTGGTCAGGAGTGGGGGGAGGTGTGTGGGGTGGATACGGGGAAGGAAGTGGCACGGGCAGCCAGGCTGGGTAGCCGGGGTTGAATGTGGGGGGCTGGGGGGCTCGCTTGATAACATGGACCTTTCTCACGTGGCGGTTCTTAAAAATTCCGGTTTCCCCGTGATAGTCGACCACCACTTGGCATACTTTCGGGATTTTCATGATCTTGAAAGGGCTGTAGTTTATTTGACTGGGCAAATTCATCACCATGACATTGTCACCAACTTTGAAGGGGTTTCTCGCATTTTATTTGTCCCGTGACAGGTCTTGGCAGGCTTGTAATTGACGTAACCTTGCTTTTATGTGTGTGATAGTGGGGTGAGCGTCAGCGGTGGGGGAGGGGCGGGGGTGTATTAAGTGGCGTAGGGGGAGTAAGATGGGCACAACCCCGAATATTTTCTTGTGGGGAGATGCAGTCTTCCCTTGGGGTGGAATCCAACCCCCACTGAATCATTCTAATCTGAATGGGCCAGTCTTTTGACTGGCTGGCGAAGAGTTTTGTGTGTATCTGATTATTTATGCTCCTGTGACTCCTTTCACAGATGGTGTTGCCCTTGGGCCAATAGGGGGACGAGTGTGAAATGGAATATCCCACCACTTTTGACAAGGCTGCCCCGATCTGCCCAGAGAATTCTGGCGCGTTGTGTGTGTGTAGGGCCTGGGGAAGGCCGAAGTGGGGGAAAATGTGGTTCAGCATGGCGTCGGCGACTGTTTTAGCATTATGATCTTTGACGGGAACGGCAATGAGGAACCTCGAGTAGGTGTCAACAAATGTTGGTACGAAGTGAAATGAGTTAAATGCGGGGAAGGGTCCTACGTTGTCAAGGGATAGGAGTTGCCAGGGCATGGTGGCGGTAATGGTGCCGGAGGGACCTGGGGTTCGTGAGATATCTTTACCGCCTGCGCAGGCAAGGCAGGATTCTATGGTAGTCTTGGCAAGGAGATTTGGATGGGGGGTCCAGTTCGTTGTTTTAAAAGTTTGTAATAACTTTTTATAACCAAAGTGGATTCCGTTACCATAGTGAAGGAGGGCGAAGGTTTATTTGGCCTCGTCAGGGCTTAACTCATACACTGCGCAGCTATGGTATTTGATAGTGCCCGCCATGCAAAGGTATTTGCTTTATTCCTGATGAAAATCGTCAATTTACCATACATATAATTAATACTTATCCATATGCGCTTATTTTACTTTTAATATGAACATATGAACATTGGAAAGCAATAAAACAAGTGGTAACAGCAATTGACTGGTGAAAATCGTATATTTTAGCCCCACGGTCGTAATCTGACCTTGACCTGCGAGAGAGAAACACCCTCACGCTCTCTTGCCTCGCATGGTACTGAGAGACAAGGGGAGCTCTCAGACTGGCTTAGAGGGTCGGAGATAGACTCCTCCATCCTCTCCCCTCTCTCCCAGCCATCCTCGCACAAAAATACTTGATAAATATTGGGAATAATAGGGAAAATACTGGATAATTGAGGAGGGGGAAAAAGGGGGGGGGAGGGGGGGGGACACATGTGTAGGAGTAGTAGATAGTAATGGAGGGAAATTATCTCACCTAATCACAAATTGCTTTGTTTTGAGTGCCACTGGGATGTTTTGAATGTTTTTTTTTTTGCTTTGGATTTTAAGAGTCTGGCCGTATTCGCCTAGTAGAACCTCTTAAGAGTCAGGCGGCAGTCCCTGGGTTAATATGATGTGGCCGGAATCAGTAAAGAACGAATCTCCTATGCACGTGAGAGTGGTAAATATGTCTGGTGGTAGCCAGTCGGGCTTGTTATTCTTGTCCCACGTGATAATACTGGCTATGGATGTGACAGGCGCGGCTGATGAAGGGGGGGTGGGGTGCGGCCTGAGGAAAGGGGGGGACGTGGGTAGGCGAGACAGTGCATCAGCGTTCGTATGAAATTTCCCGGGTTGATAAGCTATTTCAAAATTGAATACTTCGAACATCTCTCGCCACCTTATTATTAATGCGTTCGCGGTTTGTGATGTCCGGAGCCATTTAAACAATGCAGACCGTGATGGTTAGTAATAATGATGGTGATTTTGGCACCCAAAAGATATGATCTAAAGTCTTGCAGGGCCCACACTAGCCATAAATACTCCCTTTTGGGGGCCGCATAGTTAATTTCGGATTGCGTAAGTGTGCGACTGGCGATGCTATGATGTTTTCCTTATTATCTGTGGTTTCGGCCAGCACGGCACCGATTCCCATCAAGGACACGTCTGTGTATAGGCAGAATGGTTGACTGTAGTCAGGAAAAGCTACTAGGTGCCAAAGTTAGGGCGTCTTTAAGATTGTTGAAAGCTTCCAGACGGGTTTCCATCCATACACATTTTTCATCTTTCTCTGTCAGCTCATGTAAGGGCTTAGCAATGGAAGCGAAACCTTGGACGAAATGTAGATAGTAGTAGGCTAACCTGAGGAACGACCGTACGGCTTTAACACTCTCCGACTCATATGACGCTAGAGCGTCATACTCATATGGCGGTTTTGCCAAAATACTCATATGACGCTAGAGCGTCATATGAACTTATCTTAATATCTCTCTAATAAGTTATATGATGCTCTAGCGTCATTAAGTTAGATCAGAATCTGTTGAATGGTGGCAACCACAAGTTCCTCCGACTTCTAACGGTCCCTCAGTGAGATTTTGACTGTTGTGGGGATAATACCGTGCGGTCCGCCTCCTCGTCAGTAAGTTAACTATTTCAGTTTGAGGGGGTTAACTGATTGATGTGGTAAAATGTTTCGAATCGCTGCTAATTTGTCAAGGTCAGGTGCAATGTCTTGTTTCAATGTTATGTGCCCCAGGTAAAGGTCATTGCACACTAACACGAAATCCCCTCAAGGCGAGTTCCCGACTCGAAATTTCAGCTTGATACGGCGAATCGGCAACATAATCGTGGATATCGGAAATTAGCCGTGGGTGACTCTCACGGTCCAAGTGACGTATCGGGGGTCGATACGAGATTTTGAGCTGTTCAAAAGTTCATGGGAATCCCCCGGCAACTGTAAAAAATCGTCTGAGTCTGGTCTCCATCACAAACTCGCCGTATCACAATCGTGTGGTCCGTATCAAAGACGTATGGTCCGTATCAAAGCCGTATGGCCCGTATCAACGTCGTCTGGTCCGTAAGCCTGCCGTGCGGACCGTATCTCTTCCGTGCGAAAAATTGGCAACCGCGCGTCTAGATTCAATCAGGTTGCACTTCTCACGGCGTCGATACGGCGTCGATACGATTCTTCTGAGTTGTATCGCAGTCTTTTGGGTCGTATCTTTTCCGTGGACCAGTCGTGTACCCTTCGCACGACTTTTCCTATCTTCTTCGTAGCATTCGTTTCTCCACCATATCGGCATCGCTAGAGTCTTATCAAGTCGTGCGGAAGAGATACGGTAGAGATACGACTCTAACGATGCCAGCCATTTTCGCCGCGATCTCTAGTAAATTCGGCAAAACACAGGATTTGTATGTGTCGTGGGTGTTCGTGCCAGTCTTGAAGGGGCTGTCGTGTCAGTGTGCAATGACCTTAAAGGTGGGGGTGCATGGGTTGAGATAAACATGGAATAATAATCGCCAACCTACACATAATTATCCTGAAAAATGCAATAGCACTGAAATAATTATATACAATGGTATAAAGGATTTTGTGGATCGTCTACACCAGACCTGTGACGTCATAGTGACGTCACACCAGTATCCTCATCGTGGACTGGGTGGTGGGTTTACACTCCTATGACGTCACGTGGATCGTCTAAACCGGACCGGTTTAGACGATCCACAAAATCCTTTATACCATTGTTAATGATTATTTCGGTGCCATTGCAGTTTGCAAGATAATTATGTGTAGGCTGGCATTTATTATTCCATGCTTATCTCAACCCATGCACCCCCACCTTTAAGAGACGGAATCTTGGGCCAGGGTTCATTTGGAGGGTTTTAATTTTAGCCCGGTTTGTCGTATCTGCATGAAAACTTCCGTGAGGTGGGTGAGATGCTCCTCCCAAGAGCTGGCGAAAACAATGACGTCATCTAGGTACACTAGACATGTTTCCCAGGTGAGGCCTTAAAGGACGGAATCCATTAACCAGGAAGCCATTGCATAGGCCGAAGGCTAACACGTTGAATTCATAATGTCTGCTGCTGCTCGTAGAGAATGCGGTTTTCTGTGTGTGGTCAGGTTGTACGGTGACCTGCCAGTACCCGGCTTTTAAGTCGAAGGTAGAAAAAATGTTCGCTCCGTGTAAAGAGTCGAGGGAGTCATCTATACGCGGCAAAGAGGTGGCGTCTTTAATCATTAAGTCTTTCAATTGGCAGTAATCGACGCAGAACAGCAGAGAGCTGTCTTTTTTCCTTACTAGTATGACAAGGGAAGAACAAGGGGTTTACTAATCCTGCATCTAACATGTCTTGGACTTGCTTCTCCTCGCGATGCTGGATAGGGTTCTTACGATGCAGGGGCTGCCTGATGGGGGGCCCCGTGGTGTGTATGGGGTGGTTGAGGACCTTGGTGTGGCCAATGTCGTCCAGGGTTTGCTTTTTGCAAAGGTGAAGGGGTATTGAAGGTAATACAGGGGTGTCTGCAGGGGCGTAACAGGAGGGTTTTACATCATCGAACGTCTCAAACTCTTCTATCAATAGACCCTTTGGCAGGCTGATGGGGTGGTCGGATATGTTTGCGACCTTCAGGCAGTTGATGGATGGGGTAAGCAGTGGGGTGTGATATGAGAGGCAGGGGAAACCACCAAGGTGGGACGGATAATAGGTACCCAAGCCTGATGATGTGGGGGCATGGAGATGGTGTCGGTCGTGGTGGCTTGGGCAAGGAGGTGTGGCGTTTGAGGTTGGGCTTCGAATTGCAAGCGCCGGTGTTTGCAATTGATCTGTACGTTCAATATTTGTAGCATGTTTAACCCGGGGTACCCGGCATACGCGGCGTCATACGAGTCTAGCACAGCAAATTTGTGATCGACTGAGGACCCGTGGGGAAGCGTAATGGTGACTGGGTAAGTTTCTCCCTGTATTTGTAACAGGGTATTTCCGGCAATGATGAGTGTTAGTTACGACGGTCGTATGGGCCCAAATTTGTAGCGTAGTCGCTTGTAGAAACGAGTATGAAGGCAGGACCGTCCGGCGCCTGTATCTATGAGAAGACGCACTGGTAACCTGTTAAATTTTAACTTATGGTATATGGGTGGCTGGTGTATCAATGACTTAACCCCCACAACCTGAAAAGGTGTTGGGGGTGTTGCTAAAAATCCATCTTGTATTCGGCAAGAAAAGTAGTGGAGCTGGAAAAGAGAGGTTGGGGGGTGGCGGAAGGTGTTGGGGAGGGATACTGAGGGGGGGTAAGAATCCAATGGCGTTTTTAAACAAAAAATATTAAGACGAGATCATAAAATAAACTGGGAAGAGGCAAGATAACCTACTGGTCATGCTGCTATTATAAAAGACCTTTTGCCGAGTCCACCTTGATCAGAGTATATAGCAATACCCGGTACTATGAATATAAATGATGGTTTTTACGAAAGAACATAATTCTGAATCTCCTCCTTGAAAATTAAAGCAATAAAAGAGAAAAAACGTATGTCCAGATCATCAGACTGTAAATCAGAGCATCTGGTAGATTGACCTCTGACCTTTTTAATAAGGTCAATTAGCGAAATAGGGTTAAATATTCAAGTACATGTATTTTGTCTATTACAGTATATGAATGAATGTATGTGATCAAAATATTTGATTTGATAATGTATTCATAGTATGTATGGAGCTACAGTATGCTTAAACAAGGAAATTGCATGCCAAATTTGCCCAGGCGAACGGTGGCGGGAATATTTAAGGGGGTGGTTGTTATGCCACGTTTCAGAAGAAACGCGAGATATTCTGTTGCAACTTCTAACTCTCTGACTGGACAAAACTTACCTTAATTCCAATACGATACACTAACAACAGGCAATAAATAAAGACACATGACAAGTCAACACAATATTTTATTTATTCGTAGTGGAGGTTCATACTACACATAGGTCTTAAAAAGATTAAATATAATGGATGAGATAATAATAATAAAGTAATGGTTAATACAACATAGAGATCAGTGTTTCACAAACATAAATAATCAATATAAGACAATGCAAATAGTGAGATGATTAAATATACAATAAATTAATATGACAATATAGAGAAAATTATCCCCAAAGGTACAGATAGATCATTCAAATAGGATCACTTAATTGGATCCGCAGATGGTGCACACAAAGATAAAAATACCGTCCGGGCCCAACAGGCGTAAGTCCACGGTATATATTCACAGTTACTGAATGGTTGCAGTGAAACACATGAATGATCAAAAACATCAAAAGATGGACAAAAGTGATAAATATTCACTGACAAAGTATTTATAACAGATGGATAGCAAACATCCACAAAGATTTACTTACGTTAATATAAGATAGACTCAAATCATAACATAGAATCACAATTATATGAAGCACTCAACTCTGCTTGGCAAACGCTCGCTGATATTAATTATAAACCTGGCGACATAGACAAGTAATTCTCAGGTACAGTCGTCGGGATTAATTAGTTTCATTTTCCCTGTTAGTAGCACTGCACGGTAGAGAGGTATCCCCTCTACCCCCCTTCCTTGTTGGTTCCATACCCCCACCTAAACCCTCCCATTTTCTCTCCGACCCGAGAACTACACCCACCCTCCCTTCTCTCGCTCCTACCCAGCTAGGAACTACTTCTGGCACTTCACCGTTTACATTTATTCTGAACACCTGATGAAGGAATGAAGTATTTCACACACATATCTCGATCACCATCTCCTGCCCATTAAAAATCTGAAATAAACGAAACCTAACCTGAAGCTGTAAATTACTACCGTTACTACAAAGGAGTACAAAGGAAATTAAGCAACAACAGGTTAGTAGGGGACAGATGGGTTAGTAACTGAGGGGAGGATAAAATAAAGTTATTCATTTACAAACGCAGTCAGTCACGGGTTTGATGCGAGATATTTGTCTAGGCGAAGTTTAATAACATGCTGCAGTCTATAACATCTCGGGGAAGCCCATTCCACAAGTTGACAACTCGATTGAAGAAGACATTTTTAGCTTCGTGTGAGTTAAAAGATTTACCAATAATTTTGCACCCGTTTCCCCGGGTGTAATTAGATTGGTCGATAGTGAAGTACTTACTACAGTTCATATTGTCGATGCCTTTGATGATTTTGAACACTTTAATTAAGTCGCCTCTTAATCTGCGCTGGGTTAAAGGAAATATATTTAATTCTCTAAGACGCTCCTCGTATGGTTTGTTCTAGTAGGGTTAACTGTATAATGCTATTGATATACCATGTATGAGGGGTAGATATACACACTTATATAATTATATATAAGGTATAATAAGATTACGTGGTTATACACGAAACTGTTATACAGAGTGGTATTGTAGTAGAAGAATTATAGATCAGTTCAATATTATAACTCGTTGTAGTTAGTCTGGGATATAATAAATGAGCATTATATATATAGTTATTAAGTAATTATTCTTAACAGATGTGAATTCCAATTATCTTGAAAGCTATCTCAAGAGAATAAGCTTGAATAGGCGTGAAGCTTTCAATAGTATTATGTGGAATAGATACTCTATGTCTTGCCATTACTAAGGGAGTATTTAACACAATTTGCAATGTTTCAACCCATATTGCTACATAGCCATAGTAACTTGGTTACAACACAAGATACCTGATAAAATAGAGTAACCCTATGGCAAGGTTTTAAGGGTAAGGTGACAATACTGTCTGAATAAGTCCTTCCCTAATGTATGGGTGAATGTAAATGTTGAGGGAAAGGGAATTATTGGTTATCAACCATTCAGGATTATTTAGCCTGTTTAAATCAAGTAATATTTTCAAAGCTGGAGCCTCTTTTCAAAAACTACAGTACCTTGCCCGAGGGTAGTAAGATATGAAAGAAGATATATATATTATATATATATATATATACGGTATATATATATATATTTTTGTTTTTGTTTGGCCCTGTCACTCTTTCAACTATGGGGGAGGCACTCGCTGCAGGCAGTTCTGCCTGTTGTCTCCCTCACTCACATAGGAAAACAAAAATATATATATGCAAGGGTGTTTCAAAAATAGATGGCATAACTTCAGGATTGTGTTCCCTATATCTAAATAATGAAAATAGTTCCTATGAACATATGTCCGGAAACGCTTGGTTTCCGAGTTATAGGCTTTTAACACCTTACGAGCGGCCTATGCGGTTTATTTATATGTACCGCCCAGCGGGGTGTTTTTAGCCAAAATAGGGCTGTTTACGTGATCATTTTCATGCCTAAATAAGACCCAGAACGTAAAACAAGTACCTATCCCTGAAAGGGCATAAACAGAGCTTTCGAATGACACCATAACGATCCTTTTATGATGGCTAGTTTTCTTGCAATAACCATGCAACGCGAGTGCAAAAAGCATGTAATTAGCCACTTTCCCGATACAATTCCTTATATAGCGAGTGAGAGAGGGAGGAGGGAGCTGGGATTCGTGTCAGTATGTTCGCCGCGGTGGTCTGGAGCAGTCATACGCTCGCTACTCTCCTGCCACCACTTGTCTCTCTCTCTCAGCAACATTATGTGCTGAAATTGCCACTCGACCTATGTCGAGCGCCGCCACATAGTCCAGCTTTATTAAATACGACTTATGTGGTGAGCCGCTAATTAAGGGTTAAAGCATGTGCCAGCCAGAATACTTTTATCTCCCACAGGTTACGTCTTGCATCACAGGATTGTCTGGGTAGCGGTGCATGTTGAATGGACATGTACTCATTTCAGGAGAGAGCAGATATGCACTTCATGTATGGTTTGGCAAACGGTAATGCAGTACAGGCTCGTCGTCTGTACCAGGACTTGAAAACACTGTATGTGTCACATGTGGGAAATACCAATTATCAATTTATTACTGTAAAAACAAGAGGGGAGTTACAAAAATGTATTAAAAAAAATGTATTTAAAAAATGTATTTACAAACATGTGGGAAATAATTAAAGGCATTTTGGTTAGCACGTGTTTTAGATGCCTATAACTCGGAAACCACGCGTTTCCGGACATGTGTTCATAGGAACTATTCTCATTATTTAGATATAGGGAACACAGTCCTGAAGTTATGCTGCCATCTATTTTTGAAACACCCTATAACACCGTTATACGTATATCGTAATGTACAATAAATAGAATACCTAGTGGTGATATTTACCACCGATCTGAACCACACTGGCAAATATTGGGCTTCCCTGCTGATATAGCCACTTGAAATCAACAGCCTTGGGATCACTGTCTGTAACTTATTGACACTCAACAAAAAGCTAGCTATTTTTCACTCTTACGACACCCTAAATTCCATTGGTTATGAGGAATAGATGAAAGAAAAAATAATAAGGAAAAGTGGGGATTGGGCCTGAGTATATAGATAGATAGATAGGAATATTCTGTATTTCAGGTTGCTTTTGAGGGACTTGTATATGAACTACTAATACACACAACAAGCACGCAACAACTCTGCTATAGAATATCCCTTCTTTAACATATGTGATTATGCAAGGTTACTTCAGTAGTATAATTAGAACTGGCATTAGAGAACTATTATCAGTATCTAAGCAAGCTTTCTTCTGGGCCACGGGTAGTATATTGGCTAATGGCGTGTCGGAAGCGGCGACTAAATGACAATATGGAAACTCGCCAATAATGGGCATAAAAGGGGTGACCTAAAACTCTCAAACGTAGCTTATTATCTCTTTCACTATATCAATAATCGTTACAAGGAGATATAAGGGCATTCTTTCGAGTTAACGGTCTCCAGGTATTTCTCTGTTGCGGTAGACATATTAAAGGCATTCGATAGAGTCGGGCACAAATCCCTCATTTCCAAACTACCCTCCTTCGGTTTCTATCCCTTCATCTGTGACTTTGTCTCTAATTTCCTTTCCGGCCGTTCCATAGCTGCGTTTGTAGATGACCACCATTCACTTCCTCAACCTATCAACTCCGGTGTTCATCAGGGCTCTTTCCTATCTCCAATTCTCTTCCGATTATTTATTAACGACCTTCTCAACTGCACCTCCAGCCCCATTCACTAATCTGCTGACGACCCTACATTACACTATCCAACTAGCCTTCCACAACATAATTCACAGCAGGAACTCCAAAACTCACGTAAGGAGGCCATAAAGCACCTATCTTCTGATCTCTCTACTATCTCTAGTTGGGGAAGAGAAAACCTTGTTACTTTCAATGCTTCCAAAACTCAATTTCTCCATCTGTCTACTCGTCGCCCCCTTCCAGAAAACTATGACTTACTCTTCAACAACATACAAATTAGCCCTTCATCTTCTCTCAATATTCTCGGTGTTTCTCTTTTTCTGATCTCTCTTGGAAAGATCATATCATGGGTGTGCTCAACCGCGTCCGGGGGTTCTTTGCCTCTGCGCAGCTTCTTGCTCTGTAAAGTCTTGCAACACAATCCCACTCCTACTCTGTGCAACTCTCCTACCCAAGAGTGAAATGTTATTCTCAGTCTTTCTTCTATTTACCAGTCTTTCGCTCATCCTATGACTTAAATTGCTTCAAACTCCGTTTGTCCAAGCATTTTGGATCAAACGCCTTTGATTTTGGCCCTGTCACTCTTTCAACTCTGGGGGAGGCACTTGTCACAGGCAGTTCTGCCTTTTGTCTCCTCACTCACATCGAAAAAACCAAGGGGGAGAGCTTCTTGAATGAGATATCTAGTAAACACAAGGGAGCGGATATTACGGGTATATTCGCGCGATTCTAAGTTTGGTACTCAAGTGGGGTTGATCTATTGTGACCCTAGGGTCCTGGGTGCCTTGTAGCTCCTGTTGGATGGTGTCTTGCTGGGGCGCCGTATGTTCGTGGGTCGGCCACACTCAAGACCGACTTCAGTCGGTCTAGAGTCGTCTAGCCGTCTGGCTGGCTCAGTTGATAGTGTCCCTGCTTACCATCCCAGTAGTCTTCGCTCAGGTTGAAAAGTTTTTCTGGGATATAACCAGCGGTTACCATCTCCCCTTGAGCAAAGTAGATGGGTACTGGTCTCTGGTTGAATAAAGGTCAAGCGCTTGTTAATCCTCGAAGGAGGAGATATGGGCGCTATATAAGTAACCAGACGATAACTATTATTATAATTATTAATATTATTATAATAATATTAAGCCTGCCGAAATCAGCGTGTTCTTTTTTTTATCTGTGATGGGTTGTTGAAATATGGCTTATTACAAAGTAATTGTTTTTATGTTTTGCTTTCTTGCCTCATTGCTAATGATATTGAAAGGGTCTAACAAATCAAATCAAGAACATTAATGTAGTATCGACATTCAATACTCGTTATAAATTATTTTATGTATAACTTTCTCAAAATAAGATACAGTGTTATATATTCACTGTAAAATTACAAGAATAAAGGGTATGTCGGTAGGTTGATAAAAAAAACAAAAAAACACTGTACCTCATTGATGGACGTTAGCCGCAGCTTATAGTAGAAGGGTACGAAGACTACAGCCACCACAGGTAGTGCCAACTGACTAACACTCATGTACCACCACTCTATGCCATGGTAGTATGCCTCTGCTGGAGCACCTGGTGTATCAAATTATATGTATTAGAGAGCTTAGTAGTGAATAAAGTACTTCAGATTGGGTCCCATGGCATAGACTGACCAACCTGGTGAACAAGCCTACATCTATTCTATCCTTAACCCGGCATTTGCCGGAAGACTTTTAAGAGTTTCCCCGGTCGACTGCGGGAAGACTCTTAAGATCCTGGGCCTAAAAAAAATCCATTTAAAACACTCCAATTTTATTTTATTTTTTTTTGTTTTGCCCCTGGGCCATGCCAAATATCACTCCTCCACATCCCCTCCTTCCCCACTTCCCTTCCCTCCTACAGTTATAACCTCTCCAACAATTTTACTTCATCGTCTTTCCCTCCTCTTTTCCACTCTGACAGCACTACTGTCACTTCTTCCAGACAAAACTGAACTCTTCGCTCAAATTTTCGCTAAAAATTCCACCTTGGCTGATTCCGGTACGACACCTCCATCTCTATCCCATTCTCACTTACTTATGCCTAATATCATAATCTCTTTTAACCCTTAAAAAGCGGCTCACCACATAAGTCGAGTTGAAAAAACTGGCAAAAAACGGGTGAAAAAAGGGTGGAAATCGAGTGAGATAGTAATGATCCATACGTCCGACATCTGTGGCCTCCCGGCCCACACTAACTCCAGTTCCCCCACCACGCGTGAGGATGACAGTGTAACCAATAGTTCGCTAAAAGTGAGCAAGGTAGCAAAATCAGCTAAACTTCCATCTTCGTGGTAACACTGTCAGTGCTCCACGAGTGCTACGTAGCTGTATGTGGCGTCATTGTGTAGCGATTTCCACCTAGTTTTCGGCGCAATACAGTTCCTTTCATACTGATGGTTGATATAGCAGTCAGAACGGCCCAGAAAGGCCCAAAACGGCCACAGAGCACCCGCTAAAGAAGGGTTAAGGATGTACTTTCTGCCCTCTCTGGGCTTAATACTATGAAGGCGTATGGACCGGGTGGTGTTCCTCCTGTTGTACTAAAAAACTGTTTTTCCGTACTGAATCCCTGCCTGGTGACCTGTATTACAACGTAATCACTTCGTAGCCAAAACAAAGCACCAACATTTTCATGTATCTTTTAAGTAACTTATACACACTTAAATAACCTACTTACACACTTAAGCAATACATAGAGTTACATACTAAAGTATCTGACTTTACAAAAATACAGGTTCAATCCCAGGCAGATGGTTGGTCAATCTACATGTGAGATTATCACAGATTTGTTCTACGTCCCATATAGCCGTAACCAGAGCTCAGGATTTCAGCTGCGAGATACATTTCTCTAACAACTACACTCCAGACAATAGAAGCAGCAACATACTTACACTTCACATAAAATGTTACTGTCCTTATGATATTTAGAACATAGCTTAAGATACTTATGTTATAATTCTGTTCCTAAGCTCAAGAATCACTTGTTTTATCGACTCTGCAATACTACTCTTCCGTCCTGTATCAAGATTATTGTTCCTGCACATCTATGGCAATAAATGGTTGGATGGTTCCTGATTATTATTCTCATTACCTAAATTATATTAGTAATTGAGTGGTGGCGGTGTTGTCAATAATAGCACTAAATATTAACACAAATAATGAGTGCAACAACCCACCCAATTGTTTTGGCACCTTGCATCATCCAATGGAAATTAGTACGTGGAAACTAACACAAATGGAAGAAAGTAAGATAGGAAGCACAAAGGATCTCTCTCTCTCTCTCTCTCAATACACACAGGCCAACTTACCAAGAACCATGAGAGCAGACACCACCGTAGCCAATAGAGACATGGACACTGGGAAGCAGGTGAGACTCTTGGACCCCAGCAGGTACTCCGTGTTATCCTTCTTGCGGTTCTTGACACCATAGACGACCCCAACTGCCAACGAGGCTACAAGAGTTGCTGCCAGCACCATGTAGTCCACCCAACCAAGGGTACCTTGTGTCTCGATGCTCACTGTTGTATATTTAGGGGACTCCATCCTTCTGAGAGTCGTTTTCCTTTCACTAATTGTGAATACCGTAAACAGAACTACTCTTCTATTTTCTATCTGGAGAGAAGATAACAAATATACATTAGACATATATAACAGAGTTCTGATAGTCGTTTTCCTTTCACTATTTGAAACGAATTAACCACTTGGGAGTTTCAGGCTATAAGGAAGTTGGAGCAATAATAAGGAGAAATTCAATACTAATGTGGGTTTCTGATGGATAAAATTTATGGTAAATTTGGTTTTATGTATTTATATATGTATTATGACCGTATTTTAGCTGATAATTCTGCTAAATATTGATGGCCACAGCCCCAACTTCCCTATAGCCTGAAACTCGCAAGTGGTCAATTGCTAATACCATAAATAGAACAACTCATATGCTTCCTATCTGCAAGGAAGATAAAAATGTATATATATTAGACATATATAACAGTTTTGATAGCTGTTTTCCTTTCACTATTTGAAAAGAATTACGAATACCATAAACCGAACAACTCTTCTATTTTCTATCGGCAAGGAAGATACAAAACATATATATTAGACATGTATGAAAAAGTAATAGTAGTAGGAAGAAGCAAGAAGGTTAATAAACTAGATATGTATGGGTTTATATGTATCAATTAATATCTGGCGACCGATAGCGAGCCACCAGATTTTGGATAATGTGTTAGCCAGCTGGCTAAATTTGTACATTGTTCGATAGAAAAATGTCTCCGGTGAAGCCGGATTTCTCCATAAAATCCTGGCTCTCTATCGCTCGCCACCTGGATGGGGATAAATGTCTTGAAGCAGTAGGCTTAATGGGACTGAATGGATACAACCAAGAAAGAGAGAGAAAAAAAAAACAGGTGTTACGACCTGGCACTCGGGTACACAAGGGCTCTCAATCAGGACTCGAATACGGCTCGCTGCCACAACGGAAACACACGATCCCAACCCCTGAGTACTGCCAGCCGAACAAAAAACACCAATACCCTCCCGAGTTCAATCTGCTATAACGGGGTATACAAGAACTCGGTACTAGTGTTCAACAACAGACTAATAAAGAGACAGGAATTCTCTAGTCTGGTCAACAATCAAACAAAGAAGTAAGAAACAACAACACCAAAGAATAGTGTTGGCCGAAGCCGAAGTAATCCACCCTTGACTAAGAACTTAAGAAGTCCTCCACCCTCTACTTCGGATCGGCACTATTACGTTACGTTAATTAATAGTCCTTAAGCATCGAGCAAGGAATCTTCTGAAAAAAGTTAGATGCTTCTCGGATGCTCGTAAGAAGTACGTATCGGATTTTGAACAGTAATTCAATAAGCAAACACACTGGCAATTAATACTATTATCCCTTATTTAGCGGCGGGCAGCATAAGTCGAGTTAAATAAGCTGGACTATGTGGCGGCGCTCGACATAACTCGAGTGGCAATTTCAGCACGTAATGTGGCTGAGAGAGAGAGACAAGTGGTGGCAGGAGACTAGCGAGCGTATGACTGCTCCAGACCACCGCGGCGAACCTACTGACACAAATCTCAGCTCCCTCCTCCCTCTCTCACTCGCTACATACTCAATTATGTACTGAAAGTACCGAATTACCTGCTTTTTGCACTCGCGTTGCACGGTTATTGCAAGAAAACTATCCATCATACAAGGATCGTTATGGTGTCATTCGAAAGCTCTGTTTATGCCCTTTCAGGGATAGGTACTTGTTTTACGTTCTGGGTCTTATTTAGGCATGAAAATGATCACGTAAACAGCCCTATTTTGGCTAAAAACACCCCGCTGTGCGGTACACATAAATAAACCGCATAGGCCGCTCGTAAGGTGTTAAAGGTTTAAATTGGCATAAGAATAATTAAAAGAATATGCAATAGTAAATGGCAAACATTAAAAAGAAGTACTCCGCAAATGCAACGGCAATAGCCTACTCGGATTGTGCTCGTGAGCCACTAATCACTAAAGTAGCCAAGCTTGCAACACATGGAATCAATAGTGCATAAACAATATCATACATAAGGAAAGCTTCAATACTATTCTGTATCTACTAATCGAGTAAAGTCTAGCTGGGGTACTGTGGGCAAAAGGTAGCAGTGACTGAGCAAAAACGGCTCGTAGCCTAGCGAAGTCCTCACAACTGTTTAAAGTATTACGTTAAAACTAACAAGTGCACTTTGAGAAATCCAGATCCCTTGTATCTGGTTTTCTCCCGGCTCCTTGACAAAGTAAAAACAAACTGTTAATAAAATACAGGGTGGTTAGGCTCTTGCCCTCATGCACTGTAAATTATTAACTCAACACAGTCAGCCGCGAAGACAACCTAGGCTTCACTGAACCGAAACGAGTATGCAGGTTTATCGCTTAACCACTGCATCAAACAACAACTCGTAACACAGAAAAGCCTTACCCCAGTCTAGCATTACCTAGACTAGCAGAAAACAGGAATAATAATAATAACACACAGGGAAATGCATATACAAGTGCAACAAACATAAATCAATCCTATTCTAAGTTAACCCTTCCAAAAATAGGCTATCTAATAGGCAAGTATCTCTGAGAACTCAAGCGATAATACGTTGGCTGACTAGCTCTGCACCAACGGGACCATGGAAGTTAAACAGGCAGGGAAAAGAGGAGATAAGAATGTAAGGTAGTAGAGAAAGTTCACATCAGTCAGAAGAATATATATAGTTAGCAAGGGAAATGAGAAGTCGCTCTGCCTAATGAGTTCTGAAGAAAAAATGGCTAGACTTCCCTTTTTATACCCGGCCCTCTAGTGAGCCCAACGTGAACTACTAAGGACCGCCCACTGACAATCATTACGTAATTTCTCTCTCTCCTCTGGGATAGACAAAGGCTTTCCTAGCACTGAGGGGAGGGGGGGGAGTGCTAGTGAGTTAGGCCCACCTCCCGCATGGCGCACCCACTGACCCCCAACTGTGGCTGCCTCTCCCATCATTACAAATAAGTTTTACACACAATACTTATAACTAATGATATAAAATAGAACTCGTTGACTCAGATGAAAACAAAATACATATTCATATTACTTATAGTACAACGGCTCACATGAACTAAGTTAGGAAACTCTACATAGACTACAGCCAAAGTTGCTGCCCTGACGATCCTAGCGAGAGTGGGGCATGACTAGGCGTTCTGTACAGCATGCTCACACTGGACATGCGTCACACCTCCCCCAAGATTTTACTTGCTCAACCCTGAGCTAAAATCTGACAAACACAGAACCCCATCAAGCCCCTCACACCCAGCGACCGCATGGCACTAAAACAAAGCTGAGTTTATCACCAAAACACATCTTATTATTAAAAAAAAATCACATTTTATAACTCCTCCCAACAATAGCAAAGACACAATATCATGCTCCCAGAGCGAGCTTACAGCAGCTCAGCCGTTTGATAGTTCGTGGACTACTCAAACTCTATAGGCTATGACAAACTTATACGATTACCTATATCAAAAGAAAGTTTTTTATATGATTTTTATATTTTAATATGTTTTTCCCGGCTGCACTATAAGGGCAGCCTATTTTCCTCCACTCAAACCCACACCTGTGATAGCCTACGACTGATCATCCACCCTTGATAAACAATCCGCGATCACATTTTCACATCCAGCAATATGACGGATGTCCAGGTTATACTCCTGCAACATCAAAGACCACCTGGTCAGTCTCATATTGCGATTGTGAATTGATTCAGGAATCTCAAAGGGTGATGATCAGTGTAGATAACCACGACTGGGCCATAGGCTGGAACATACACCTCGAAGTGCCTGAGCGACAGCACAATCGCCAGTAATTCCTTTTCTATTGTAGAATAGTTCTTTTGTGCAGCATTGAACTTCTTAGAAAAGAAACTTACTGGGTGTTCCACACCTTCATTGTCTGTCTGTACCAAGACGGCACCAGCCCCTACACCACTAGCATCTGTTGCCAGCTGAAAAGGCCTGTTAAAGTCTGGGGCCCTGAGTATCGGGTGAGTACATAGCAAATGTTTCACCAAAGTGAAAGCCTTTTCACACTCAGGTGCCCACTATCGTATAAATACGATAGAATATGACTCTTTTGTGATCTCTTATGTCTCTGTGACGTCATAATCTCTCCTACAGAACGACGTAGGACGAGTAGATCGTATATTATAAGATTGTAAATAAGTTAAGTTATAAAAGGCCTAATATGCTATTAAGCAATATTGCCATGGTCTTATGTAGTATATATGAATTTATCGTATATATTAATATAATTTATCGTATAGAGCTACCTAAATGCGGTACGATAATTTGGGCTCCTGGCGGTTTGCCAAGGCAGCAAGGTGTGCTTTTGAGGTACGTCAGAGCCTTCACGAACACCAACCAGTTAACATCTAATTTTCCGCCCTCAGTTGATCGTGCTTTTGTGCCTCTAATCACAATACACATACAGCAATACACACAGCTACACCATCACGACGCTCTCATCGACATCATGACTGACTGATAGATAAGCATAATATTCATGTCCATTCCCATGTAATCATTTATTCTTTCTTTAACTTGACTCGTGTCTCGGGAACCGAAGTCTCGTTCCCCATTGTCCACCACCATATTGGGTAAAACGTTCTCCCTTGCCTCATTGCCACGTGGAACTATTGGTGAGTTAATTCCTGGCTAATATTAACCCTTATAACCTTACCCTATAATTATATACATTTATTATGTGAGACCTTTGGATATAAATTAGCTTGTTTCAGATTGAATTCAATTTAGATATAGAGTATTCATTTAGATTGATTTTATTTGATTCATTATAGCTTAGTAACATTTAACTTCCATTGATAGTTTACCACATTGGTGCCCAGACCCGGGAATTAGCTACCAGTAAGGGATTTTAAGGCAATGAACAAGGGGACATATAACAGGATGCAGGAACAACTCTATGATAAACTGGCAAGGCTAGCCAAGCGATGGTTAGAGCCAGAATGCAGGGTCACATCGTTGTGCCTGCCTAAGTCCTGCTTCCCACCCATCGTCTTTCCCCAATAATTTTCTTTTCTTCCTGTGACATATGACCTGACCTAACATTTTTTCTTGTTCAATATGATCCATTAGTAGGTATTGCTATTTAGTGTACTATTTGTTCTCCATAACATAGAAGTCCGCAGGTTGGCGTCTCTTAATTAGACTATTGATTTGCCGTTGTCCTTGTAACGTAACATTTAGATACATAGCCTATAGGCTCACATGCAAAATGGATAAAGACCATAAAGAGACACCGTCTAGTGGGGTGCTAAGCAAAGCCCCTAAAAATCAAAGGGCGGGACTTCGGGGAGTGTTAAATAGGCTAATTGTGGACTTAAAACACTTTCATCACTACTGCTGATCTAGAGGAATTGGAGGCTAGATTAGATAACGTCCAGGCTACCCACGGTCGTATTACGGCTCTGAGTGAGGTGATTGTGGCTGACATGATAGAGGAGGAAGAGATAGTTACAGAGTGTGATAATCGCGCCCTCTATGACGAACCTGTCTTTAGAGCGAAGCGCCTATTACAGCGTGCTGTCGCAAGTAAGAAGGGAGGCGATAATGAGGCCCATAGAAGGGCTGACCCAAAACATACTGTACACCTCCCAAAGCTCAATCTTCCTACATTTGGGGGCAAGTTAACCGAGTGGTTAGCTTTCTGGGACGTATTTCGATCTACGGTTCATGAATCCTCTTTGGATAATGTCCGCAAGTTTCACTATCTGAAGGGACAAATGGAAGGAGAGGCCTTACATTTAATAGAGGGTTTTGCAGTAGTAGGTGGTAGTTATCTTGAAGCGGTACACTTATTAGAGTCCACATACGGGGATAGAGAGCAGTTGAAGATGGCCCATGTCGTTGCCTTGTTGGGGCTCGCAGAACCACAGTATAAGGTTGATGAGTTGACAAACTTCAGGGCAAATATGGAGTGCCATACTCGATCGCTAGATACCCTAGGGCTTACCACGCAGGAAATGATAGTCATTATCTTGCGTCAGAAGCTTCCTATGGCAATACTTGATAAGGTAAGATCATTTGAGCTGGGGGAATTCAAAACTCAGTTCAGTAAGGAGATCAATAATCTACAGTTGAACAAAGGGAGAATGTATGAGTCGGGAGGGAGTGAGAATGTGGAGAAGAGGGGAACAGTAAGCATGACAGTGGGGACTAAAGTAAAGAAAGAGGGTGTGTATAAGAAACCTGCTCAGATTCTATGTAAGCTATGTAACAACAAACATAAATGGAGTTTCTGTGTAAAATACCCGACAAATGAGACAAAACTAGCACAGGCGAGAAGATTGAAGCTATGTGTAGGTTGTCTAAGTGGGGAACATGGTAAGCAGGGACAATGTAATGCTACATACTTAAGGCCCTGTCGGCACTGCAAAGGACATCACTTTGATAAGTTGTGTCCTACTGCAGATAAAGTCAAAGACGTCAAAAATGAGGGTACTACAACTGTGGCACTAGGTAGCACGCAAGACACCACTATATTGCCCACAATACAGATTCCCATGGAAGGTAATGACATTAACAAAGTTTGTCGGGTACTTCTAGATCAAGGATCTCAACGTTCCTTTATAAAGAGGTCCGTACTAGTGGGATTGAAGCACCGAATCGTAGGGGCTGAGACTCTTCGATTACAGGGCTTCACAGGGGTTACTGATAAACAAGACTACGAGATAGCGGAGATTTCATATTTCTATCGTAAAAACCGGTACTTTATGACTTGTATCGTAGTAGACACCCTACCAGAATATGTATCTGTGGGTGTGAAGAAGGTGGAACACGCATTACGTAGCAAAGGGGTTAACTTGTCAGATCCCATGGGAAATCAGAGTGAGGTGCATGTTCTACTTGGTGTGGATCATTATTATGAAGTAGTATACCCTGGATTTAAAAAGATGTGTGGTGTA
The DNA here is from genome assembly GCA_032716605.1 of Paralithodes platypus. Lineage (NCBI taxonomy): Eukaryota > Metazoa > Arthropoda > Malacostraca > Decapoda > Lithodidae > Paralithodes > Paralithodes platypus. The sequence continues at coordinate 24,864,275 of CM064566.1, forward strand.
ATTTTAATCCCCACTAAATTTGGATACTGCATGAGCGGAAAGGTGCATACTACACAGTCAAAGGTCCTGGTCGACACGGTCTCGATATATAGAGTCAATGTAACCGCGGCAGAGGAGTTGGGAAGGGAGGATTCCCAACCTAGTGACCCTAAGATGGCTGCCGAGTTCGACCTGGAACGACTGTGGAGATTGGATCACATAGGCATTAATCCTATGGAGACTGATTATGACTCGGAAGTTGCGCTACAAAGGTTTAACGAGTCTGTGTGCTACTGTGCCTCAGACAAGCAATATAAAGTTAGTTTACCTTGGAAGAACAGTGAGATAAGCCTACCTACCAACTATCGTTTGGCAGTAGGTCGCTTGCGCGCATTGCAGCGGAAATTGTCTAACGAACCGAGCACGCGCCAGGCGTATGACGATGTATTTCGGAGTTATGAGGATAGGGGTTTTATTGAGAGAGTCGATGTCAAGGAACCGTGTAAGAAGGGTAGGGTTCACTATCTGGCCCATCATGGGGTAAAGAAAGACAGCGTCACCACACCAATACGGGTGGTGTATGACTGTTCTGCCCACCAAGGTCAACAACCCAGTCTGAATGACTGCCTGTTGACAGGTCGGACCTGTCCCAACATCTATTGCGGTTTAGGCTGGGAAAGTACGCCTATACCAGTGACATCGAGAAAGCATTCTTGATGGTCAAGCTAAAGGAGGAAGATAGAGATGTTACCCGCTTTCTTTGGTTCGGCGACATTAGCGACTCTGAAAGTCCCATCATATTATACCGTTTTCGGGTTGTACTCTTTGGGGCCACTTGCTCGCAGTTTTTGTTAAATGCCACAATCAGAAAACATCTAGCTGACACTCATGAGGACACAAGTAAACTATCTCGCGGATTATACATTGACAATTTGCAGGGTACTAGCGATAGTCAAGATGATTTGTTGTATGCATACTGGCAAGCACGCAGATTGTTTGCAGATGCACATCTATTTCTCCGCGAGTGGGTTACTAATAGTGAAGATCTTCAGAGTTTAATACAAGTGGATGGTACGGCATCTCTTAACCAGGAAAAGTCCAGAAATTTGGGGATGATCTGGCAACCTAAACATGACATACTAACTTTTCAAATATGGTCTTTTGCTCAGCAGACAGGAGCGCACACAAAAAGAAGTCTGTTGAGCAAAGTTGTGCAATTTTTTGATCCTTTGGGTCTAGCATTACCTGTTACCATAAGAGCTAGGATTCTAATGCAGGAAGTTTGGAGACGTAAAATAGGATGGGATGACAGTTTGCCCGAGGACCTGAATGACCGAGGGACATTGTTGTTGAATGAATATGCCATCCTATGTACTAAACCTATACCTCGTAAAGTGGCGGCGTTCGGTGACGTTACGTTACACACGTTTTGCGATGCTAGCGCCACGGCATACGGGGTAGCCATATATGTTGTTACTTCATTTGGGGCACATTTAGTTACAGCCCGGGCCAAAGTAGCCCCGGTTAAGAAGGTAACTATCCCTAAAATGGAATTGACTGCCATGCTGCTATTAGCACGTCTGGTGCAACATGTACGCGCAGCATACGAGAGCGAATTAAATATTGAAATCGTTCACGTATGGTGCGATAGTCAGGTCGCACTCAACTGGATACATAGCAAGAAGTCTCTGCCAGTTTATGTGCGGAATAGGGTAGATGAGATTAGAGCCCTTTTGCCAGACGTTGCTTATCATTATGTAAATACAAAGGAAAACCCTAGTGATCTCATAACTAGGGGTATAACGGCTAGCCAGTTAATGAAGTCCGAATTGTGGTGGCATGGTCCAAAGTGGCTGCTCCATGAATGTGAATGGACGATATGGCATGCTGTTGGTGAGGGACTTCTGCCACTGGAAACAGTGGCAGTTACAGCCCAACCAAATGAGCCACCGGGTCCTATCATAAAGTGGGCAAGATTCGGTGACTATAATAAACTAGTCAGAGTTGTAGCTTGGGTATTGCGATATGTATCCAATCTCAAGCTTAAAGTAACGGGCCAACTCTGCAACAGGGGTCACAACATTGATGCTCGTGAATTTAAAGCAGCTGAAGTAACTTTGATCAAATGGGTTCAAGTAGAAACCTTTTCCAATGAATTAGAATCCTTGAAAGGCTCGAATAAGACATTAATGCCTAACATAGTGCGTCAACTAAGGTTGCACCTAGACAATGGCCTCATCAGGTGTGAGGGTCGCCTGAAGTGGTCGGGTGTACCAGACGGCACAAACCGACCTATACTTATGCCAACAAGACATCACGTTACTGATCTATTGATCATACGTGCACATAGGGAAGTAAAACACTACGGGGTATGTCATATTATATCAATTTTACGTCTCACATGGTGGATACCCAGAGTTCGACAAGTAGCTCGACGCGTAGTGAGAAAGTGTGTAATATGCCAGAGACTAAAGGGTAAACCATATGCAACTGGACCAGCTCCACCCCTACCTGAATGCCGTGTAAAGCACGTAGAACCTTTCCAAGCGGTAGGATTAGATTACACAGGGGCATTGAAGACGAGGGAGCATGAGAAAGTTTATATATTATTGTTTACCTGTGCGACGTCTCGAGCGGTACACCTAGAACTATGTGATAATATGTCTAGCGAGGAATTTATGCTGGCGTTCAGACGGTTTTGTGCCCGTCGTTCATTCCCTCAACTCATTCTTAGCGACAATGCTCCCACTTATGTCCAAGCATCAAAATATCTAAAAGATATGAGTAGTGATCCTACTATCATCACTTTTTTGGGAGAGAAAAAGTGCGAATGGAGGTTCATTCCAGTTAAGGCACCTTGGTTTGGTGGAATGTGGGAACGGTGTGTCGGCATAGTAAAGTCAGGACTAAGAGCGGTTGTAGGACGTGCTCTATTAAAGAAGAGTGAGTTGACGACAGTCCTCACAGAGATAGAGGCAGTCGTGAATGATCGCCCGCTTACATATGTGTACACCGACCTGCAAGAACCACTACCATTAACGCCAGCTCACTTGCTATATGGAAAACCATTGACTGCGTTTCCATCTGATTTTCAGTCCATAGTAGAGTTAGAGGATCCCTCGTTGTACTCTGCGGTAGCGGTGTCTAAGAGATACCAGTATATATCCAGGATAATCGAGGATTTTAGGAAACGGTGGATTAGTGAATATCTGCTAGCATTGAGGGAAAGGAGTGTTACTCCCTCTGGTAGACCAACGGCCCCTACAGTTGGTGACGTTGTTTTAATTAAAGAAGATAGTCCTCGTTTATACTGGAAATTAGGCCGCGTATTGGAGGTATACAAGGGGGCAGACTCTGTAGAGCGGGTGGCGCTTTTAAAGACAGCCACTGGAACTACTGTTCGTCCTATCGCACGTTTGTACGCTTTGGAGCTCGATTCGGCATTGCAATCTGAGGCTCCACCTGTTATTGCTGGGTCCGAGAATTCTCTAAGGAACGACTCGCCTCTTACTGATGGTGATCATTCTCGGACCGGGACGCGTCCCAGACGCGCTGCTGCTGGCGCCGTCGACTTGTGGCGTCAGAAGATAGCCTCTGGGCAACTTTAGGTTTAAGGTGGGGTTCAGGTCTTTTTTGTGGGGGGAGTGTATCGTATAAATACGATAGAATATGACTCTTTTGTGATCTCTTATGTCTCTGTGACGTCATAATCTCTCCTACAGAACGACGTAGGACGAGTAGATCGTATATTATAAGATTGTAAATAAGTTAAGTTATAAAAGGCCTAATATGCTATTAAGCAATATTGCCATGGTCTTATGTAGTATATATGAATTTATCGTATATATTAATATAATTTATCGTATAGAGCTACCTAAATGCGGTACGATAATTTGGGCTCCTGGCGGTTTGCCAAGGCAGCAAGGTGTGCTTTTGAGGTACGTCAGAGCCTTCACGAACACCAACCAGTTAACATCTAATTTTCCGCCCTCAGTTGATCGTGCTTTTGTGCCTCTAATCACAATACACATACAGCAATACACACAGCTACACCATCACGACGCTCTCATCGACATCATGACTGACTGATAGATAAGCATAATATTCATGTCCATTCCCATGTAATCATTTATTCTTTCTTTAACTTGACTCGTGTCTCGGGACCGAAGTCTCGTTCCCCATTGTCCACCACCATATTGGGTAAAACGTTCTCCCTTGCCTCATTGCCACGTGGAACTATTGGTGAGTTAATTCCTGGCTAATATTAACCCTTATAACCTTACCCTATAATTATATACATTTATTATGTGAGACCTTTGGATATAAATTAGCTTGTTTCAGATTGAATTCAATTTAGATATAGAGTATTCATTTAGATTGATTTTATTTGATTCATTATAGCTTAGTAACATTTAACTTCCATTGATAGTTTACCACACCCACAAACACTTTTTGTCTTTAGATAACAAATCTGTGAGAGGTGCCAACACCGTTGAGTAACCTTTTATGAAGCGTCTGTAGTAGCCTATCATACCCAAGAATCTCATAATCTGCTTCTTGGTTGTTGGGTGCGGAAATTTATTGATAGCCTGTACCTTGTTCTGAGGAGGGCACACCTGTCCCCTTCCCACTACAAACCCAAGGTACTGCACAGTGGCTTTTACGAAGTCACACTTTGCCAAATTTACTACCAGACCTGCTTCACTAAGTTTCCGGAACAAGGTCTCAAGGTGCTCACAATGGCTCTCAAAGTCGTCATCATAAATGATTAAATCGTCCAAATATACGGTGCAATTTGGAATGTCCTTTACAATTTAATTCATCAGGTTCTGAAACGTTGCTGGTGCATTCTTAAGTCCGTAAGGCATAACATTGCACCGGTAGGTACTCCCGTCCACAACAAAACCACATACCTCTTTAGCACGCTCGGACAAAGGTACTTGCCAGTAACCTTTTACTAAATCTACTTTAGACAAAAAACGAGCATTACCAATTTTGTCAACACTGTCATCAACCCGAGGAAGAGGATATGGGTTAGTTGGAGTCAAACCGTTTAACCTACGGAAATCAATACAAAAGCGTACCTTGCCATCTGGTTTAGGCTGCAGTGTTACGGGGGAAGTCCACTTAACTGTGCCCTTCTCTATCAACCCTCTACCGAGCATATACTCCAACTCATCCCTCAGAGCTGGTAGTTTTATGGGGGGCACACGGTACGGGATTGACTTAAAGGGTAGATGGTCCCCCACGTCAACATCATGCATAGCCTGAGTAGTGAGGCCTGGGTGTTCAGCAAATACAGTGGGGTATGAACCGAACAACTGACGGATAGCATCAAACTGCGGCTCAGGCAAATGAGGTATAGCCTCGTCAGCCCTTAGGCTCGAGTTCCCCGCCCACTGATCCGCTGAAACATGTTGATCCCAGCTATCCTCCTCTGAAGCTTGACTGTCCCCCTCTCCTTCTCCACCACGGCCGCAACAAGCCAACACAGGGACAGTGAGAGGCTCAGAGGGGCGCCTCACATACTCTTTAATAAGGTTCACGTGACATAACTGGTTCTTTTTCCTCCTGTCTGGAGTGGCAACAAGGTAATCCAAGTCTGAAATTTTTTCCACAATTTTATAAGGTCCAGTGTACTTCGCAGAGAGGGGGTTACCAACCAAAGGCAACAAAATTAATACCTCGTCCTACAGTGAACTTCCGGAGCCTCACTTTGCGATCATACCTGTCCTTCATCAAAGCTTGTGATTCTGTCAAATTTCTACCTGCCATCTCCAGACTCTTAAGCATGCGCTCATGGCTTTCAAGCACATACTTTAATAATGGACAAGGCTGCACAGTCCCCTCCCAAATTTCTTTCAGCATGTTAAGGGGGCCCCTGACACGGTGTCCAAAAATCAGCTCGTTTGGACTAAATCCCAGGCTCTCACCAGGTACCTCCCGAGCAGCAAACAGCACATAAGGCAATCCAAGATCCCAATCCATACCGTTGTCAGCACAATAACACCTGAGCATGCTTTTAAGTGTAGCATGCCACCGCTCAAGCACCCCTTGACTCTCAGGGTGATACGCTGACGATACTACTGTTCGTATCCCATGCTGTTGCATTGTTTGCTTGAACATGTTGGAGGTGAAATTAGATCCCTGATCAGACTGAATCTCCTCCGGGTACCCATACCTTGAGAAGTACCACAACAAGTTACTGACTACCGTCTTAGCCATTCCATTTTTCATAGGGTATGCATCGGGGTATCTAGTAACAACATCCATTATGGTTAACAAAAATTTATTTCCCGCCTTAGTGGGAGGGAGTGGACCAACCATGTCAACAATAATTTTACTAAAGGGTGGCCCAATCACAGGAATAGGGTGTAACGGAGCCTTAGGAATAACTTGGTTCGGTTTCCCGACACGTTGACAAATATCACACGAGTTTATCCATGACTGCACATGAGACTTCATCCCCGGCCACCAAAACAATTTCCCCAAAGCTGCCACCGTTTTTCTCACCCCTAGATGTCCTGCCAGTGGTGTGTCATGCGCCAACCTCAGTAGGCTATCCCTGCACTCCCGTGGCACCACCAACTGGTCCACTACTCCGGACCCCTTTTGCCAACTACGTTTAGGGTCTTGAAAACGCCTATAGAGGATGCCTTCTAAATAAAATAAACCTCCTGGCTGTGCATCGCCGTCCTCGTCGAGCTCTACAGCACCATTAGCACACGTTTGGAGCTCAGGGTCCTCTAGTTGCAACCGACGTATATCTGAGGGTGCCAAGCGATCTAACTGCTCCCGGAGCAATGCATGACCTTCCCCGATACTGGGCTGCTCCCTCGGTCTCTCTCGATGTACATAACGTTGCTGTCGTGGAGACTCGTCATGCCCAGCCTCATCACTCTCGATGACAGGCCCAGGGGCTACTCCAGAATTAAGTAATGGTGCTAATACTGAATCACCCAGGAGAGCCGCCGAGTCAAAACTCTTAAAACCAACTCCAGCTTTAGCCTCCTCCTGTTGATCGTTCCTCCGCTGGTCTGAAGACGGAGGACTAGGCTGTGACACTTTAGCTGCCCGAGCTCGGGTGACAACACACGCCATGGGTTGTGTCTGGCACCGCTCGACCCACTCTTGCTCTTCCCTACTCACGTCGGCCGGCCTCTCGCCAACGACTAAGGGTAGAACCTCAGAAGCGGGCATTGCAAAGTCGTTGCCGAGAAGAAGGTCGACGCCCTCCACTGGCAGTTTCTCCACAATCCCGACATCCAATTCACGTGCCACACCATCCACCTCCAACTCCAACCGCACCAGCGGGTATGACCGAGTTGCATTAATACCCTGCACCACTACCACCCGAGCCGCGTTTATAGGGTAGCCAGTCAAGTTTTTCATCAGTCTGGGAAGCACCTGTATCACGCAAGACCTCTACTCCATGCTTGCGCCCCGCCCACATCACGCAACCCCGCCCTCTATGGTCGCAAAAAACATCCTGAGCAGGGTTCGAGCCTCCCAGGTGCTTCTGCATTGGCTGTGCCTCAGCCTCTGACGAACTGCCCCGGGCAAACTCAGATGACTTCGGAGACACACCAATGTTGCAGGCCAAAGACACAGCTGCTGTAGGTGGTTTGCTAGGACAGACTCTTGCAAAGTGCCCCTTTTTATGACATTGATAACACTCCAACTCCCCTTTGGGCTTCCCTTGGTACTGGGAAGGGCCCGGCCCCTTCTTAAATGGGACGGTGCTAGTCTTGTGGTCAGTCTTTGTATCATGGCTCTTGTACTTGTTTGCATAAGGTATATCACTAACTCGGGGGGGTGGGGCGTCACGCCCCTTGTTACCTGCCTCACTACGCTGGGCAGACCCGCACCCATGAATTAGTGATAGCCGGAGGTCAGCCATCTCAGCTGCCTCCTGTAGAGTTTTTGGGTTCTTTTCTTTAATAGTTAAAGTCATTTCTGCACCAGTACACTTATAAAACTGCTCGAGCAGAAACAGCTCAGTCAACTGTTCGGCCGTCTCAGCTTTCTCAGAACGTGTCCAGTTTTTAAGTGCATCTTTGAAGTCCCGGGCATGTTCAAGAAAGGTCGCCTCCCTAGTCTTTGTAACACCCCGAAACTTCAATCGATATGTTTCCGGTTGCAACTCGTATGCCCGTAGGACAGCTCTCTTCAATTCTGGGTAGTCAATGCAAGACTCTAAAGGCAGTGCATCATAAGCCTTCAGACCCTTACCCGTAAGTCTTGAGGAGACTAGAGCTGCCCACTTCTCTTCAGGCCAATTATGCTCCCTACACTTCTTCTCAAAACGATTAAAAAATTCTGTGACTTCAGTTTCACTAAATACCGGCACCAATTTGACTAATGGGGCCAAGGACTGTTCTCTTACTTGGCCCTCACGGCCCATCCGAGTCCCTGTCGACTCTGCACGAGTCTTATCTAAATCTAATTTAGCACAATATTTCTCTGAGTCGTACCTAAGCTCAGCCTCATGCCTCCTGGTCTTATCCTCTTGCCTCCTAACCTCAATCTCATGCCTCCTACTCATTCTCCTGCTTCCTAGCCTCAATCTTAGCAAGCTCAAGTCTAAATACCATATCTGGAGACAGGCAGGAAGAGGGAGCTGCCACTACTGAAGGAGGGGGGTCAAAAACTGGGGAACCACCATGTGCACCACCCGAGGGCACTCCAATCTGCCAATTCTCATCCCTCTGTGGGAGAGTGCTAACCTCCGGTAACTGAGTGGACGGCACTGTGGGAGTCGAGTGAGAGGGGATCTGGGGAGGAACCCCCCCAAACGCCCTCTCCTCCGAAACCCCATGTCGCCCACGCAACACCCAGGAAATCAGCTCCCCCTTGGACATCCCTACTACATTGGAAATGCCCAAAACCTTGGCTATCAGGTGCAAGCCACAAACATCCACCCCAGTCAGCCTCTCCTCCGTCACGTGGTACCGCTTACTCACAAAAACTCTAGCATCCTCCTCACTGGTTACTAATGGCACACCTTCAAATGGCATCTCTCGCTCATCGTCAGTGCTAATGCACGACATACTGAAGTTCACAAAAAAATTCTCGAGACAAAAGTGTTAAACTTCCTATGCAAGCACTAATTACTAAATTAACTGGAGTCTCTTAAATGCTTTACTAATTGCCATACAAAAAAAAAAAATCTTCAATATGCACGCTAAAATACAAACAAACAAATGTTGTACAACTCTGCAAAAATTTATACTGTTCACAAAATCCTAAGCAAGGTCGCCATTTGTTACGACCTGGCACTCGGGTACACAAGGGCTCTCAATCAGGACTCGAATACGGCTCGCTGCCACAACGGAAACACACGATCCCAACCCCTGAGTACTGCCAGCCGAACAAAAACACCAATACCCTCCAGAGTTCAATCTGCTATAACGGGGTATACAAGAACTCGGTACTAGTGTTCAACAACAGACTAATAAAGAGACAGGAATTCTCTAGTCTGGTCAACAATCAAACAAAGAAGTAAGAAACAACAACACCAAAGAATAGTGTTGGCCGAAGCCGAAGTAATCCACCCTTGACTAAGAACTTAAGAAGTCCTCCACCCTCTACTTCGGATCGGCACTATTACGTTACGTTAATTAATAGTCCTTAAGGCATCGAGCAAGGAATCTTCTGAAAAAAGTTAGATGCTTCTCGGATGCTCGTAAGAAGTACGTATCGGATTTTGAACAGTAATTCAATAAGCAAAACACTGGCAATTAAATACTATTAAAGATTTAAATTGGCATAAGAATAATTAAAAGAATATGCAATAGTAAATGGCAAACATTAAAAAGAAGTACTCCGCAAATGCAACGGCAATAGCCTACTCGGATTGTGCTCGTGGGCCACTAATCACTAAAGTAGCCAAGCTTGCAACACATGAAATCAATAGTGCATTAACAATATCATACATAAGGAAAGCTTCAATACTATTCTGTATCTACTAATCGAGTAAAGTCTAGCTGGGGTACTGTGGGCAAAAGGTAGCAGTGACTGAGCAAAAAACGGCTCGTAGCCTAGCGAAGTCCTCACAACTGTTTAAAGTATTACGTTAAAACTAACAAGTGCACTTTGAGAAATCCAGATCCCTTGTATCTGGTTTTCTCCCGGCTCCTTGACAAAGTAAAAACAAACTGTTAATAAAATACAGGGTGGTTAGGCTCTTGCCCTCACGCACTGTAAATTATTAACTCAACACAGTCAGCCGCGAAGACAACCTAGGCTTCACTGAACCGAAACGAGTATGCAGGTTTATCGCTTAACCACTGCATCAAACAACAACTCGTTGGAAGCCAAAGCGTCACATTTTTCCCTTGCCCCTCAACTTTCTCTTCATAATTTCTGAGGGACACAGGGCCCTGGGTGGGGCTATGGTTTCCCGGGCATTTCCGCACCCTCCTCAGCTCCCCGCCATGGAGTGGCTTCGGTCACCCAGGCTTTATTGTGGTCGGCGGGGAGGGTTCTGTGGGGGCGCTCGGTTATGGCCTTGGCCTTGCTCGGGGCCTTGGGGCTGTTCGGCCAGGCAGCTTGGGGAACAACAACAACAACAACAACAACAACAACTCGTAACACAGAAAAGCCTTACCCCAGTCTAGCATTACCTAGACTAGCAGAAAACAGGAATAATAATAATAACACACAGGGAAATGCATATACAAGTGCAACAAACATAAATCAATCCTATTCTAAGTTAACCCTTCCAAAAATAGGCTATCTAATGGGCAAGTATCTCTGAGAACTCAAGCGATAAACGTTGGCTGACTAGCTCTGCACCAACGGGACCATGGAAGTTAAACAGGCAGGGAAAAGAGGAGATAAGAATGTAAGGTAGTAGAGAAAGTTCACATCAGTCAGAAGAATATATATAGTTAGCAAGGGAAATGAGAAGTCGCTCTGCCTAATGAGTTCTGAAGGAAAAATGGCTAGACTTCCCTTTTTATACCCGGCCCTCTAGTGAGCCCAACGTGAACTACTAAGGACCGCCCACTGACAATCATTACGTAATTTCTCTCTCTCCTCTGGGATAGACAAAGGCTTTCCTAGCACTGAGGGGAGGGGGGAGGGGGGGAGTGCTAGTGAGTTAGGCCCACCTCCCGCATGGCGCACCCACTGACCCCCAACTGTGGCTGCCTCTCCCATCATTACAAATAAGTTTTACACACAATACTTATAACTAATGATATAAAATAGAACTCGTTGACTCAGATGAAAACAAAATACATATTCATATTACTTATAGTAAACGGCTCACATGAACTAAGTTAGGAAACTCTACATAGACTACAGCCAAAGTTCCTGCCCTGACGGTCCTAGCGAGAGTGGGGCATGACTAGGCGTTCTGTACAGCATGCTCACACTGGGAATGCGTCACACAGGTCACTCCCCTTAACCTGACAAGCGCGATATAGACCTAGGTGCTAGGGTAGTTATTTGTGCATTTCTAGCCCTGGATTCTGACAGAATTCGTTATATTTACAATATAAACCATTATTTGTTTTCGGTATGATTTTATTTTACATATATGATGTATATATGAACCTTCAAGAGTGCTAAAATAAGTGGGAAAAGCATTTGGGTGGTGAAAAACGAAGATATTGGCCACCCGGTCATAATCTCAGGCGTAGAGAGGCAGCCCTCCCCTCGCTGTCTGGGAGTCAACTGAGACGGGGGCGGTGTGTGCCGGTGTCTGGGTGTTGCATAACGATCTTTTATGCAACCCACTTGTGCTACATTATCGCGGGAGAGAAAAAGTACCGATAAATGATGATAATAAGTGGATAAATATAATTGAGGAGGGGGGGAGGGGGAATAAGGTGGGGAAGGAGGGGAGGGGGAGGGGTGAGAAACACATGGATGAGTACTAGAGGGGAATTATCTCACCTAGAGACAAAATCCTTTGTTTTGATAGGCCCTTTTTTTTTTTGGAAGGCTTTTTTTATGGTCCTGCTTCCGTGAGGCCTATCGCGTTCCCTATAGGAAGCCTTCCGTGAGGCCTATCGCGCTTGCCGGGTTAACAATAATCTTTTACTCTATTGAGCACTATCAAACTTGTTATGTAATGATTTGGTTACCAATATCACTATTATCACGGCCCGTTTAGCAATAACACAGATTAATAACACACATAACAAAGCCACTCCAACAGCTTGCTCTCTCCAACAACCCTCTCTATACTATATACAGACTAATAACACTCATAATAAAGCCAGTCCAACAGCTTTTTCTCTGTTCAACACCCCTTCTCCCCTCTCTACAGACTAATAACACACATAACAAAGCCACTCCAACAGCTGCCTCACTCCAACACCCCTTCTCCCCACTCTATACTGTTTACAGACTAAAGTAATACACACATAACAAAGCCACTCCAACAGCTGCCTCACTCCAACACCCCTTCTCCCCACTCTATACTGTTTACAGACTAATAAGTAATAACACACATAACAAAGCCACTCCAACAGTTTCCTCTCTCTCCAACACCCTTTCTCCCCTCTCTACACTCTATATAGACTAATGACACATAACAAAACCACTCCAACAGCCTCCTCTCTCTCCAACACCCCTTCTCCCCTCTCTACAGACAAATAACACACATAACAAAGCCACTCCAACAGCTTCCTCTCTCTCCAACACCCCTTTTCCCCTCTCAACATCTTCAGAAAATAGGAAAAATAGAAAGTAGCTATGAGGTGCCGTTGTAAAGGCTTATTCCTCAATATCTTCACTATCACCATATACATACTAATAACACACATAACAAAGCCACTCCAACAGCTTCCTTTATCTCCAAAACCTCTTCTCCCCTCTCAACATTCTTCAGAAAATAGGACAAATATAAAGTAGCTATGAGGTGCCGTTGTAAAGGCTGATTCCTCAATACCTTCACCTGATCTAGTGGAGGCATATATATCATTTGTCATGATAGGCAATTAAGGGGACATGGGCCGGTTTTCTGGACCACTTTCTCCCTCGTGATTAGCCCCATTATTCTTCAGATGTTAAGATATCTGCCTTATTAGTTAGTTGATTTTAAGACCTTTCGCCCCATTTCTTCGTCAATCTTTAGACCTTTCGTGCTATTTATGTGTCGATTTTTTCCCTGGCGAACGATAGTGAACCTGTTATGTTGGAAGAATCGGTCTTCGGCCGGAACATTTTTCTACCGAAAAATTTACATATTAGTCTAGAAGGGGATCTAATGGATGTTTTTTAAATTTGATGGAGGTCTAGGAAGAAAACTTGAAAAATAATGAATACATGCAAATGTCGCCTAACAAGTGAACCATCTTCCCTTAAGGCTTATATAATAGATCTATGATGATGTCGGAGAGGCTGGGAGAGAGGTATCATGACCAGTTTCGAACTCACTCGCTTGGGTATGTTTAATCTAACTAATTAATTCCACTTTCAACACCGAACACCTCCCAATGAAATTAATGACAGTATGTGATCGTCCCCTTAATTGTAAATAGTAGAGTAGACTTTAATGTACAGGATAGTTAATAGTATATAGTATATTCTATCTATCTATCTATTTGCTCAGCCCCATTCCTTTTTTTTTTTTTTACTGGGGGTGGCCGACTCGAAATAGAGCCCGAATAGAGAAAAAACAAGTATACTGTACAGGATAGTTACATACGAACATAAGAAAATGGGAGTCTGCAGAAAGCCGATTGGCCCAAACAAGGCATATCCCTCTCACACCTAACCCTAATTATAAGGCCTTATGAGCTGGGCTTATACAGTCCAGCTCACTAACACCATTAGGACTGACTTCACCTAAACGGTTAGAGGTACGAAAACGGGGTCTACAGAGCGCCGATTGGCCCACACCGGACATATCCCCCTCACACCCAACCCATCTCGTCCATATGCCTATCTAATTTTTTCTTAAAGCTCCCTATCGTGCTTGATCCCACTATAGCATTCGGTAGCCTATTCCACCTATCTACAACTCTGTTACCAAACCAATATTTGCCTATATCCTTTCTGAAACGAAATGTATCTAATTTGAAACCATTTGTTCGAGTTCTTTCGCTATCACTGAGCTTTAGTACATTTTTAATGTTCCCTTTATTAATCCCACCAAGCCACTTGGACACCTCTATCAGGTCCCCTCTAACTCTGCGTCTCTCTAACGAATGTAAGCCTAATTTCTTCAACCTTTCTTCATACGGAAGATTTCTAATATTATGGATCATTTTTGTCATTCTACGTTGTACTCTCTCCAATGAATCTATGTCCATTCTGTAATAAGGACACCAAAATTGAACAGCATAATTCATATGGAGTCTCACTAATGACAAGTAAAGTTTTAACCCTTAAAGAGCGGCGCTCGACTTAAGTCGTGCACCAATTTGCAGCAAGTTAGGAGCATTATTAAGGCTTTTAAAGGGTTAAAATCGAGTGCAAATGGCCGGGAGAGCAGTGGGCCAGACAGCCGACTCCCAGGGCTTACCGCCGCCCATTAACTCATGTTCCCTGTGTTCTCGAGAGGCCGGCAGTGTAGCCAGTAGTGAGCATAGCTGGGAAAAATATACCGATATATGCTAAACTTCCATGTTCGTGGCACCACTATAAGAGAACCACGAGTGCTACGTAGCTCGTTTTGAAGCTTTTAGTGCCTAGTTTTTTGCTAAATATTTTTTTTTTTCATGCAGATGCTTGACTTATCATGCAGGAGGGCCTGAATATGCCCAAATGAGCCCAAAACACCCCGCTAGACAAGGGTTAAGATACCATCAATTGTTCTGTTACTCACACTCCTAGAGATGAACCCGAGAATCCTGTTTGCCTTGTTACGAACGCTTATACACTGTTTTCTAGGCTTCAAATCATTGCTAACAAACACACCTAGATCTTTCTCACAATCTGAGTTTTCTAATTCCATATTAGCTAGTTTATATTTAACATTTGTATGCATCTTCCCTATCTTTAATACCTTGCATTTGTCAATGTTAAACTTCATCTGCCAATTTACTGACCATTCGTGTAAGGTATCTAGATCCCTTTGGAGGCACTCTATATCTCTATATCAATACATTTTTCTCCCCATTCTGGTATCATCTGCAAATTTACTTATCCTACTAGTTATACCTAAATCAAGGTAATTTATGTATATAACAAACAACAGAGGACCCAATACAGATCCCTGGGGGACACCACTTTTGACTGCTCCCCATTCTGACTTGGTATCATTTATGCTGACTCTATGCTTCCTACCAATTAGCCATGACCTAATCCATCCCAACAACGCCCCTCCTATTCCATGTGCCTCAACCTTTCTCATCAATCTCTCATGGGGGACTCTGTCGAAAGCTTTTCTGAAATCTAAATATATTATATCATATGACTTGTCATTATCTACTGCTTCATATACCTTTGAGAAAAAACTAAGCAAATTAGTAAGGCAAGAACGTCCCTGAGTGAATCCATGCTGGAGAAAAATTGATTAAATTAAATGTTTCTAAGTGGTTTCTAATTTTACTAGCAATAATTTACTCTAGTAGCTTTCCTATGATTGATGTAAGACTAATTGGGCGGTAATTGGATGCTATTGATGTATCACCTTTTTTGAAGATCGGAACAACATTTGCAAGATTCCAAGCTTCTGGAACTAAGCTTGTCTCTAATGACTTGTTAACTAGAAATGTTAATTGATAACTTAACTCATCTCTGCATTATTTTAATACTCTAGCATAATACCTCATCAGGACCAGGCGATATTTTAGGTTTCAGTCTGTCAATTTCCTTCAGCACATTATTTCTACTTATAGTAACCGTACTTAACCTATATTCTATACTATCGCTATATAACTTACGGACTTTTGGAAACTGTGCCAAATTTTAATTAGTGAAAACGGAAAGAAATTGACTATTTAATGTACTGCACATTTCTAAATAATTTTCTGTCATTTCTCCTATCGAAGTTTTAAGGGGACCAATTACCAATAATAGTGTATAGTATATAATCGAGTATAATATACAGGATAGTTAAGGGTGCCCACCTCGTATTTTTCTCTCTCTCCCTCTCTCTCGGGGTTGTATCTATTTGGCCCCATTCAGCTTTCTGTTTTAAGACTTTTATCCCGATCCAGGTGTCGATTTTTTCCTGGCGAGCGGAAGCGAGCCAACATATTTAAAAACATGTTTTTTGACAGCAGGCTAAATTTTTAAATGTTTTCGATAGAAAAATGTTTCCGACGAAGCCGGATTTCTTCATACAAGGCTGGCTCGCTATCGCTCGCTAGTAAGAAATTGACACCAGGATGGGGATTAACATTTTAACACAGTAGGTTGAATAGGACCGAATGGATAGAAGCCAGAACAAGAGAGAAAAGGAGAGAAAAAAGCCGGTGAGCCCCCTTAATAGTATATAGACTATAGAGGGTAGAGTATAATGTACAGGACTGTGTAACAATAAGCCGGTGAGCCCCCTTAATAGTATATAGACTATAGAGGGTAGACTATAATGTACAGGACTGTGTAACAATAAGCCGGTGAGCCCCCTTAATAGTATATAGACTATAGAGGTATAGAGTATAATGTACAGGACTGTGTAACAATAGGGTGGCAGAGGGAGAGCATACCTTAAGGGGAGGCAGACCGTTTTTCTGGACCCCCTTCTCCCTAATGTTTAGCCCCACTAGTTTTTGAAATTATAAGACGTTCGGCCCATTAGTTTGGCGATTTTAACACCTTTCGCCCCATTTCGTTGTCAATTTTAAGACCTTTCGTGCCATTTAGGTGTCTATTATTTCCTGGCGAGCGATAGCGAGCCTGCAATTTTAAGAGGAACCGGCCTTCGGCCAGGATATTTTTTTACCGAAAAATGTACAAATTTATCTTGAAGAGGGGTCTAGGAGTGTTTTTCTAAGCTTGATGGAGGTCTATGGAGGAAACTAAAAAAATATATGAATACATTAATTAATAGACCAAACAAACGGTCAGTCTCCCCTTAACCCCTTCTTTACCGGTGATGTTCTTTTAGCTTTACTCTGGCTACTATTAGACGATTGTATTCACTTTGTTAATGGGCCTTCAGTAATTAACAGCCTTAGAACTATCCCACTTAATTAACCCTTGTGACTACCACAGATTCTTCTGAAACTGCACAAAATCGTCTAAATATAGCTAGAATAAAATCACAAAGACGTCACCGGTACAGAAGGGGTTAAAGGGAGGGTTTTAGTTTGTTCCCTAGACCTCCAGCAACCTTAAAATTGCACCCCTTAGACCACCTTTCAAGATAAATTTGTAATTGTTTCTGTTCCTCTTAAATTACAGACTCGCTATCGCTCGCCAGGAAAAAATCGACACCTAAATGGCACGAAAGGTCTTAACATTGACAGATATGGGGCGAAAGTTCTTATAACCGCCAAAATAATGTGGTGAGCGTCTTATAATCACAAAAGCAATGGGGCTAAACATGAGGGAGAAAGGAGTCCAGAAATACAAAATCCCGCCAGTGGAATATCCCCTTAACCATGACGCAGGAGAGAGACACAAGGAAGGAAGGAAAGAAGCGGGGGGGGGGGGGGGGCGGCGGCAAGAAGATAGCCTACCTTATAACCTTGACGCTGGAGACACACACACACTTCAGAGAAAGAAGAGAGGTTGTTGTTTGTCTGCAGGGAACGTGATGCATACTAAGGGTAACTTACTACACTATCCCTCATACACACCTATACTATTGCTCTCTCTCTCTCTCTCTCTCTCTCTCTCTCTCTCTCTCTCTCTCTCTCTCTCACACACACTTAACTGTAACATTCTTCACCCACAGTATAATTAGTGAGTAGCACATATGATAACATATATTTTTTGTATCTTTAGAAAGAGAGAGAGAGAGAGAGAGAGAGAGAGAGAGAGAGAGAGAGAGAGAGAGAGAGAGAGAGAGAGAGAGAGAGAGAGAGTTATATGGTATCATGACTTCACGATAAATATATGAACTAATAGTAAGTGCATGATTAGTAACTGTAAACAGACAAATTATTTGTTATATAAAACATAGGACTACCATTAACATTTGTTATACCAGGTTTTTACTGGGGTTGTATTGACTAATTAGGTAGGTTCTTACTTGACTGGGGAATATGAGACTAACACGAACACAAATACGAAGGTAATAGAGGATAATATAACACAGAGTATAAACATAGATTGTTCCTATTTGACATACATACATACATACATACATACGTAACATTTTAAGACTGAGTGCTCCACACATACTTGCAGCTTCAATCTCTTGTCCCAATGGCGGCGTTTCAGGCAACCCTGTTAAGGGCTGCTTCCTTTGTCAAGTTTTTAGATTTGAGATCGGGACGTATAGTCCGATCCCAGGTCTTCCTCGGTCCACCCCTTGGTGCAGCTCCCTCCACAATCAAAGACCTGCATTTTGTCACCCAATTTTGTTCATCCATTCTCTCCACATGTCCATACTGTTACGTCCTGGGATATATAAACACTGGGCTCTTTCTATTGGACTAGGTATGCGGCAACAAGCAACAACGGAAAACGCTAGATCCAACCCTTATCTATAAACCCAGGCAACAAACCACCCTAAACCGTCAAGAGTCTTGCCTGGACAACGAGGTATCCTATATAGGCTTCGAATACCCGGGCTGAGCCACCTGCTCTAGCCTAGGGACGTTCCCAGGTCTGTGCGCCAAATTACTCTAATTGAAAGGGTGCTCTCTTGAGAGACTCAGATCGCAAGTATCTGACTCTCTCCTGGCGACCCTAAAACAAAAGCAAGACGTGCTAGCGCAGTGCTGAGTGGACTAGGCAAGGGCCCTCACACAACACCACAACACTAGACACCCAGGGACACAGACAAGAAAATGCCCCCAGACTCCCACGGGTATCCTAGTAAAGTCGTGCGGGTCCACAGGACTCGCACCAGCAGACTTTACTTAAAGGATCGCAAAAAACCTCCCCTCCGGTCTAGCCCCTGCTAACCTGACACAAGAACACACTAGCAAGCATGAAACCACCAAATATGAGACAACAAAAAAGCTTCCTAGGTCTCATTAACAATTTCGTCTCTGCATAAGGCCCAAAATCCTATCTAGTTATCTGAGAGCTCGTCGTTAATACAATAATAGATATAAGATGGGATAATTAAATAGATTGGTGAAGTAGTGGAAGGAAGGTATACAAAGTAAGAGAGAAAGTTTCTAAGTGGGGTTGAGAGGGATAGATATCAAGGGGGTCCGAAGGGTACGACAGTGAGGTGAGCTCTGAGTCTTGAATCTGTCTGGACCCCACCCTAGGCATGCGAAATACATCCCATGCTTGGCAACACTCAACACAGTTGCCGGGTCAAAATCCTCTACCCCTTGCGTGAGTCGAAACTAAGCCTAACGTTGCAATCAAATTGGCATCATCAGGCTCGTCCCAAGCTAGACTCTCCGCGCGAAGCAACGTCCCCCATCCGGTCTCTCTCTCCCGCTCGTCTCCTCCCACTCTCACTAGACTTACATCTTATATATTATAATGAAACAATTAACTATTGAGAATAAAATATACTAAGATGCGTTGGTTAAGAATAAGGGCAGCTTCAAGCTGTGAAACAACATAAGAATATCCCAGACATTAGTTACATTATCGTAGGATATATACTAAGGAAAAGCCGGCCGGCCGGCTGCCGCCAGCCGGTTTCTAAACGGCTGGGCAGCCGACGCGCGCGCATGCCCGCACGTGGCTACTATGCAGGAGCGTCACATAACACACATAACAAAGCCACTCCAACAGCTTGCTCTCTCCAACACCCCTCTCTATACTATATACAGACTAATAACACACATAATAAAGCCACTCCAACAGCTTTTTCGCTCTTCAACACCCCTTCTCCCCTCTCTACAGACTAATAACACACATAACAAAGCCACTCCAACAGCTTCCTCTCTCCAACACCCCTTCTCCCCTCTCTATACTGTTTACAGACTAATAAGTAATAACACACATAACAAAGCCACTCCAACAGCTTCCTCTCTCCAACACCCCTTCTCCCCTCTCTATACTGTTTACAGACTAATAAGTAATAACACACATAACAAAGCCACTCCAACAGTTTCCTCTCTCTCCAACACCATTTCTCCCCTCTCTACACTCTATATAGACTAATAACACATAACAAAACCACTCCAACAGCCTCCCCTCTCTCCAACACCCCTTCTCCCCTCTCTACACTCTATACAGACAAATAACACACATAACAAAGCCACTCCAACAGCTTCCTCTCTCTCCAACACCCCTTTTCCCCTCTCAACCTCTTCAGAAAATAGGAAAAATATAAAGTAGCTATGAGGTGCCGTTGTAAAGGCTGATTCCTCAATACCTTCACCTGATCTAGTGGAGGCAATTATATATCATTTGTCATAAGGGGACATGGGTCGGTTTTCTGGACCACTTTCTCCCTCGTGATTAGCCCCATTATTCTTCAGATGTTAAGATATCTGCCTTATTAGTTAGTTGATTTTAAGACCTTTCGCCCCATTTCTTCGTCAATGTTTAGACCTTTCGTTCTATTTATGTGTCGATTTTTTCCCTGGCGAACGATAGTGAACCTGTTATGTTGGAAGAATCGGCCTTCGGCCGGAACATTTTTCTACCGAAAAATGTACATATTAGTCTAGAAGGGGATCTAATGATTGTTTTTTAAATTTGATGGAGGTCTAGGAAGGAAACTTGAAAAATAATGAATACATGCAAAAGTCGCCTAAAAAGTGAACCATCTTCCCTTAAGGCTTATATAATAGATCTAATGATGATGTCGGAGAGGCTGGGAGAGAGGTATCATGACCAGTTTCGAACTCACTCGCTTGGGTATGTTTAATCTAACTAATGAATTCCACTTTCAACACCGAACACCTCCCAATGAAATTAATGACAGTATGTGATCCTCCCCTTAATTGTAAATAGTAGAGTAGACTTTAATGTACAGGATAGTTAATAGTATATAGTATATTCTATCTATCTATCTATTTGCTCAGCCCCATTCCTTTATTTTTTTTTATTGGGGGTGGCCGACTCGAAATAGAGCCCAAATAGAGAAAAAAACAAGTATACTGTACAGGATAGTTACATACGAACATAAGAAAATGGGAGTCTTCAGAAAGCCGATTGGCCCAAATAAGGCATATCCCTCTCACACCTAACCCTAATTATAAGGCCTTATGAGCTGAGCTTATACAGTCCACCTCACTAACACCATTAGGACTGACCTCACCTAAACGGTTAGAGGTACGAAAACGGGGTCTACAGAGCGCCGATTGGCCCACACCGGACAGATCCCCCTCACACCCAACCCATCTCGTCCATATGCCTATCTAATTTTATCTTAAAGCTCCCTATCGTGCTTGATCCCACTATATCACTCGGTATATATATAGGATATATACTAAGGAAAAGCCGGCCGGCCGGCTGCCGCCAGCCGGTTTCTAAACGGCTGGGCAGCCGACGCGCGCATGCCCGCACGTGGCTACTATGCATGAGCGTCACATAACTCATAACAAAGCCACTCCAACAGCTTGCTCTCTCCAACACCCCTCTATACTATATACAGACTAATAACACACATAACAAAGCCACTCCAACAGCTTCCTCTCTCCAACACCCCTTCTCCCCTCTCTATACTGTTTACAGACTAATAAGTAATAACACACATAACAAAGCCACTCCAACAGCTTCCTCTCGAACACCCCTTCTCCCCTCTCTATACTGTTTACAGACTAATAAGTAATAACACACATAACAAAGCCACTCCAACAGTTTCCTCTCTCTCCAACACCATTTCTCCCCTCTCTACACTCTATATAGACTAATAACACATAACAAAACCACTCCAACAGCTTCCCCTCTCTCCAACACCCCTTCTCCCATCTCTACACTCTATACAGACAAATAAAACACATAAAAAGCCACTCCAACAGCTTCCTCTCTCTCCAACACCCCTTTTCCCCTCTCAACCTCTTCAGAAAATAGGAAAAATAGAAAGTAGCTATGAGGTGCCGTTGTAAAGGCTTATTCCTCAATATCTTCACTATCACCATATACATACTAATAACACACATAACAAAGCCACTCCAACCGCTTCCTTTCTCTCCAAAACCCCTTCTCCCCTCTCAACATTCTTCAGAAAATAGGACAAATATAAAGTAGCTATGAGGTGCCGTTGTAAAGGCTGATTCCTCAATACCTTCACCTGATCTAGTGGAGGCAATTATATATCATTTGTCATAAGGGGACATGGGTCGGTTTTCTGGACCACTTTCTCCCTCGTGATTAGCCCCATTATTCTTCAGATGTTAAGATATCTGCCTTATTAGTTAGTTGATTTTAAGACCTTTCGCCCCATTTCTTCGTCAATGTTTAGACCTTTCGTTCTATTTATGTGTCGATTTTTTCCCTGGCGAACGATAGTGAACCTGTTATGTTGGAAGAATCGGCCTTCGGCCGGAACATTTTTCTACCGAAAAATGTACATATTAGTCTAGAAGGGGATCTAATGGATGTTTTTTAAATTTGATGGAGGTCTAGGAAGGAAACTTGAAAAATAATGAATACATGCAAAAGTCGCCTAAAAAGTTAACCATCTTCCCTTAAGGCTTATATAATAGATCTAATGATGATGTCGGAGAGGCTGGGAGAGAGGTATCATGACCAGTTTCGAACTCACTCGCTTGGGTATGTTTAATCTAACTAATTAATTCCACTTTCAACACCGAACACCTCCCAATGAAATTAATGACAGTATGTGATCCTCCCCTTAATTGTAAATAGTAGAGTAGACTTTAATGTACAAGATAGTTAATAGTATATAGTATATTCTATCTATCTATCTATTTGCTCAGCCCCATTCCTTTTTTTTTTTTTTACTGGGGGTGGCCGACTCGAAATAGAGCCCAAATAGAGAAAAAACAAGTATACTGTACAGGATAGTTACATACGAACATAAGAAAATGGGAGTCTGCAGAAAGCCGATTGGCCCAAACAAGGCATATCCCTCTCACACCTAACCCTAATTATAAGGCCTAATGAGCTGGGCTTATACAGTCCACCTCACTAACACCATTAGGACTGACCTCACCTAAACGGTTAGAGGTACGAAAACGGGGTCTACAGAGCGCCGATTGGCCCACACCGGACAGATCCCCCTCACACCCAACCCATCTCGTCCATATGCCTATCTAATTTTATCTTAAAGCTCCCTATCGTGCTTGATCCCACTATAGCACTCGGTAGCCTATTCCACCTATCTACAACTCTGTTACCAAACCAATATTTGCCTATATCCTTTTTGAAACGAAATGTATCTAATTTGAAACCATTTGTTCGAGTTCTTTCGCTATTACTGAGCTTTAGTAAATTTTAATGTTCCCTTTATTAATCCCACCAAGCCACTTGGACACCTCTATCAGGTCCCCTCTAACTCTGCGTCTCTCTAACGAATGTAAGCCTAATTTCTTCAACCTTTCTTCATACGGAAGATTTCTAATACTATGGATCATTTTTGTCATTCTACGTTGTACTCTCTCCAATGAATCTATGTCCATTCTGTAATAAGGACACCAAAATTAAACAGCATAATCCATATGGGGTCTCACTAATGACAAGTAAAGTTTTAAGATACCATCAGTTGTTCTGTTACTCACACTCCTAGAGATGAACCCGAGAATCCTGTTTGCCTTGTTACGAACGCTTATACATTGTTTTCTAGGCTTCAAATCATTGCTAACAAACACACCTAGATCTTTCTCACAATTCTAGTTTTCTAATTCCATATTAGCTAGTTTATATTTAACATTTGTATGCATCTTCCCTATCTTTAATACCTTGCATTTGTCAATGTTAAACTTCATCTGCCAATTTACTGACCATTCGTGTAAGGTATCTAGATCCCTTTGGAGGCACTCTATATCTCTATATCAATAAATTTTTCTCCCCATTCTGGTATCATCTGCAAATGTACTTATCCTACTAGTTATACCTAAATCAAGGTCATTTATGTATATAACAAACAACAGAGGACCCAATACAGAGTCCTGGGGGACACCACTTTTGACTGCTCCCCATTCTGACTTGGTATCATTTATGCTGACTCTATGCTTCCTACCAATTAGCCATGACCTAATTCATCCCAACAACGCCCATCCTATTCCATGTGCCTCAACCTTTCTCATCAATCTCTCATGGGGGACTCTGTCGAAAGCTTTACTGAAATCTAAATATATTATATCATATGACTTGTCATTATCTACTGCTTCATATACCTCTGAGAAAAAACTAAGCAAATTAGTAAGGCAAGAACGTCCCTGAGTGAATCCATGCTGGAGAAGAATTGATTAAATTAAATGTTTCTAAGTGGTTTCTAATTTTACTAGCAATAATTTACTCTAGTAGCTTTCCTATGATTGATGTAAGACTAATTGGGCGGTAATTGGATGCTATTGATGTATCACCTTTTTTGAAGATCGGAACAACATTTCCAAGCTTCCAAGCTTCTGGAACTAAGCTTGTCTCTAATGACTTGTTAACTAGAAATGTTAATTGATAACTTAACTCATCTCTGCATTATTTTAATACTCTAGCATAATATACCTCATCAGGACCAGGCGATATTTTAGGTTTCAGTCTGTCAATTTCCTTAAGCACATCATTTCTACTTATAGTAACCGTACTTAACCTATATTCTATACTATCGCTATATAACTTACGGACTTTTGGAAACTGTGCCAAATTTTAATTAGTGAAAACGGAAAGAAATTGACTATTTAATGTACTGCACATTTCTAAATAATTTTCTGTCATTTCTCCTATCGAAGTTTTAAGGGGACCAATTACCAATAATAATGTATAGTATATAATCGATTATAATATTTTAAATTAAAATGTAAAACTTGCAAACTAAACAAACCAAAATTGGGACAAGGACAATATAAAGTCAAATTAAATTATCAAAATCGCTATGTGGAAACAACGCTTACTAAAATGAAAATTATTAAATAAAAGAACACAATCCACCACATAGGGTGTACATTACTACATGAGCAAGTTAATCTGTTTCCCATCAAACTAATCGCACATATAACAACGCACTATCGTCATGTTAAAGGAAGTAGTCAAGTTTGGGAAGTCCGGGACGTTCTGGCAAATTTTACTAAACTCTGCATGAATAAAGAAACTACATGTTAAATGTCAAAATAATATTTATACAGGATAGTTTAGGGTGCCCACCTCGTACTTTTCTCTCTCTCCCTCTCTCTCGGGGTTGTATCTATTTGGCCCCATTCAGCTTTCTGTTTTAAGACTTTTATCCCCATCCAGGTGTCGATTTTTTCCTGGCGAGCGGCAGCGAGCCAGCATATTTAAAAACACGTTTTTTGACAGCAGGCTAAATTTGTAAATGTTTTCGATAGAAAAATGTTTCCGGCGAAGCCGGATTTCTTCATACAAGGCTGGCTCGCTATCGCTCGCTAGTAAGAAATTGACACCAGGATGGGGATTAACATTTTAACACAGTAGGTTGAATGGGGCCGAATGGATAGAAGCCAGAACAAGAGAGGAAAGGAGAGAAAAAAGCCGGTGAGCCCCCTTAATAGTATATAGACTATAGAGGGTAGACTATAATGTACAGGACTGTGTAACAATAAGCCGGTGAGCCCCCTTAATAGTATATAGACTATAGAGGGTAGACTATAATGTACAGGACTGTGTAACAATAAGTCGGTGAGCCCCCTTAATAGTATATAGACTATAGAGGGTAGACTATAATGTACAGGACTGTGTAACAATAAGCCGGTGAGCCCCCTTAATAGTATATAGACTATAGAGGGTAGACTATAATGTACAGGACTGTGTAACAATAGGGTGGCAGAGGGAGAGCATACCTTAAGGGGAGGCAGACCGTTTTTCTGGACCCCCTTCTCCCTAATGTTTAGCCCCACTAGTTTTGAAATTATAAGACGTTCGGCCCATTAGTTTGGCGATTTTAACACCTTTCGCCCCATTTCGTTGTCAATTTTAAGATCTTTCGTGCCATTTAGGTGTCTATTATTTCCTGGCGAGCGATAGCGAGCCTGCAATTTTAAGAGGAACCGGCCTTCGGCCAGGATATTTTTTTACCGAAAAATGTACAAAATTATCTTGAGGAGGGGTCTAAGGGTGTTTTTCTAAGCTTGATGGAGGTCTATGGAGGAAACTAAAAAAATATATGAATACATTAATTAATAGACCAAACAAACGGTCAGTCTCCCCTTAACCCCTTCTTTACCGGTGATGTTCTTTTAGCTTTACTCTGGATACTATTAGACGATTGTATTCACTTTTTTAATGGGCCTTCAGTAATTAACAGCCTTAGAACTATCCCACTTAATTAACCCTTGTGACTACCACAGATTCTTCTGAAACTTCACAAAATCGTCTAAATATAGCTAGAATAATATCACAAAGACGTCACTGGTACAGAAGGGGTTAAAGGGAGGGTTTTAGTTTGTTCCCTAGACCTCCAGCAACCTTAAAATTGCACCCCTTAGACCACCTTTCAAGATAAATTTGTAATTGTTTCTGTTCCTCTTAAATTACAGACTCGCTATCGCTCGCCAGGAAAAAATCGACACCGAAATGGCACGAAAGGTCTTAACATTGACAGATATGGGGCGAAAGTTCTTATAACCGCCAAAATAATGTGGCGAGCGTCTTATAATCACAAAAGCAATGGGGCTAAACATGAGGGAGAAAGGAGTCCAGAAATACAAAATCCCGCCAGTGGAATATCCCCTTAACCATGACGCAGGAGAGAGACACAAGGAAGGAAGGAAAGAAGCGGGGGGGGGGGGTGGCGGCAAGAAGAGAGCCTACCTTATAACCTTGACGCTGGAGACACACACACACTTCAGAGAAAGAAGAGAGGTTGTTGTTTGTCTGCAGGGAACGTGATGCATACTAAGGGTAACTTACTACACTATCCCTCATACACACCTATACTATTGCTCTCTCTCTCTCTCTCTCTCTCTCTCTCTCTCTCTCTCTCTCTCTCTCTCTCTCTCTCTCTCTCTCTCACACACACTTAACTGTAACATTCTTCACCCACGGTATAATTAGTGAGTAGCACATATGATAACATATATTTTTTGTATCTATAGAGAGAGAGAGAGAGAGAGAGAGAGAGAGAGAGAGAGAGAGAGAGAGAGAGAGAGAGAGAGAGAGAGAGAGAGAGAGAGAGAGAGAGAGACAGAGAGTTATATGGTATCATGACCTCACGATAAATATATGAACTAATAGTAACTGCATGATTAGTAACTGTAAACAAAAAAATTATTTGTTATATAAAACATTGGACTACCATTAACATTTGTTATACCAGGTTTTTACTGGGGTTGTATTGACTAATTAGGTAGGTTCTTACTTGGCTGGGGAATATGAGACTAACAC
This sequence comes from Paralithodes platypus, assembly GCA_032716605.1. Classification (NCBI taxonomy): domain Eukaryota; kingdom Metazoa; phylum Arthropoda; class Malacostraca; order Decapoda; family Lithodidae; genus Paralithodes; species Paralithodes platypus. Next base: position 24,891,713 of record CM064566.1, read on the forward strand.
GAACACAAATACGAAGGTAATAGAGGATAATATAACACAGAGTATAAACATAGATTGTTCCTATTTGACATACATACTGTACATACATACATACGTAACATTTTAAGACTGAGTGCTCCACACATACGTGCAGTTTCAATCTCTTGTCCCAATGGCGGCGTTTCAGGCAACCCTGTTAAGGGCTGCTTCACTTGTCAAGTTTTTAGATTTGAGATCGGCACGTATAGTCCGATCCCAGGTCTTCCTCGGTCCACCCCTTGGTGCAGCTCCCTCCACAATCAAAGACCTGCATTTTGTCACCCAATTTTGTTAATCCATTCTCTCCACATGTCCATACTGTTATGTCCTGGGATATATAAACACTGGGCTCTTTCTATTGGACTAGGTATGCGGCAACAAGCAACAACGGAAAACGCTAGATCCAACCCTTATCTATAAACCCAGGCAACAAACCACCCTAAACCGTCAAGAGTCCTGCCTGGACAACGAGGTATCCTATATAGGCTTCGAATACCCGGGCTGAGCCACCTGCTCTAGCCTAGGGACGTTCCCAGGTCTGTGCGCCAAATTACTCTAATTGAAAGGGTGCTCTCTTGAGAGACTCAGATCGCAAGTATCTGACTCTCTCCTGGCGACCCTAAAACAAAAGCAAGACGTGCTAGCGCAGTGCTGAGTGGACTAGGCAAGGGCCCTCACACAACACCACAACACTAGACACACAGGGACACAGACAAGAAAATGCCCCCCGACTCCCACGGGTATCCTAGTAAAGTCGTGCGGGTCCACAGGACTCGCACCAGCAGACTTTACTTAAAGGATCGCAAAAAACCTCCCCTCCGGTCTAGCCCCTGCTAACCTGACACAAGAACACGCTAGCAAGCATGAAACCACCAAATATGAGACAACAAAAAAGCTTCCTAGGTCTCATTAACAATTACGTCTCTGCATAAGGCCCAAAATCCTATCTAGTTATCTGAGAGCTCGTCGTTAATACAATAATAGATATAAGATGGGATAATTAAATAGATTGGTGAAGTAGTGGAAGGAAGGTATACAAAGTAAGAGAGAAAGTTTCTAAGTGGGGTTGAGAGGGGTAGATATCAAGGGGGTCCGAAGGGTACGACAGTGAGGTGAGCTCTGAGTCTTGAATCTGTCTGGACCCCACCCTAGGCATGCGAAATACATCCCATGCTTGGCAACACTCAACACAGTTGCCGGGTCAAAATCCTCTACCCCTTGCGTGAGTCGAAACTAAGCCTAACGTTGCAATCAAATTGGCAACATCAGGCTCGTCCCAAGCTAGACTCTCCGCGCGAAGCAACGTCCCCCAGCCGGTCTCTCTCTCCCGCTCGTCTCCTCCCACTCTCACTAGACTTACATCTTATATATTATAATGAAACAATCAACTATTGAGAATAAAATATACTAAGATGCGTTGGTTAAGAATAAGGGCAGCTTCAAGCTGTGAAACAACATAAGAATATACCAGACATTAGTTACATTATCGTAGGATATATACTAAGGAAAAGCCGGCCGGCCGGCTGCCGCCAGCCGGTTTCTAAACGGCTGGGCAGCCGACGCATGCGCATGCCCGCACGTGGCTACTATGCAGGAGCGTCACATAACACACATAACAAAGCCACTCCAACAGCTTGCTCTCTCCAACACCCCTCTCTATACTATATACAGACTAATAACACACATAATAAAGCCACTCCAACAGCTTTTTCTCTCTTCAACACCCCTTCTCCCCTCTCTACAGACTAATAACACACATAACAAAGCCACTCCAACAGCTTCCTCTCTCCAACACCCCTTCTCCCCTCTCTATACTGTTTACAGACTAATAAGTAATGACACACATAACAAAGCCACTCCAACAGCTTCCTCTCTCCAACACCCCTTCTCCCCTCTCTATACTGTTTACAGACTAATAAGTAATAACACACATAACAAAGCCACTCCAACAGTTTCCTCTCTCTCCAACACCATTTCTCCCCTCTCTACTCTCTATATAGACTAATAACACATAACAAAACCACTCCAACAGCTTCCCCTCTCTCCAACACCCCTTCTCCCCTCTCTACACTCTATACAGACAAATAACACACATAACAAAGCCACTCCAACAGCTTCCTCTCTCTCCAACACCCCTTTTCCCCTCTCAACCTCTTCAGAAAATAGGAAAAATAGAAAGTAGCTATGAGGTGCCGTTGTAAAGGCTTATTCCTCAATATCTTCACTATCACCATATACATACTAATAACACACATAACAAAGCCACTCCAACCGCTTCCTTTCTCTCCAAAACCCCTTCTCCCCTCTCAACATTCTTCAGAAAATAGGACAAATATAAAGTAGCTATGAGGTGCCGTTGTAAAGGCTGATTCCTCAATACCTTCACCTGATCTAGTGGAGGCAATTATATATCATTTGTCATAAGGGGACATGGGTCGGTTTTCTTGACCACTTTCTCCCTCGTGATTAGCCCCATTATTCTTCAGATGTTAAGATATCTGCCTTATTAGTTAGTTGATTTTAAGACCTTTCGCCCCATTTCTTCGTCAATGTTTAGACCTTTCGTTCTATTTATGTGTCGATTTTTTCCCTGGCGAACGATAGTGAACCTGTTATGTTGGAAGAATCGGCCTTCGGCCGGAACAAATTTCTACCGAAAAATGTACATATTAGTCTAGAAGGGGATCTAATGGATGTTTTTTAAATTTGATGGAGGTCTAGGAAGGAAACTTGAAAAATAATGAATACATGCAAAAGTCGCCTAAAAAGTGAACCATCTTCCCTTAAGGCTTATATAATAGATCTAATGATGATGTCGGAGAGGCTGGGAGAGAGGTATCATGACCAGTTTCGAACTCACTCGCTTGGGTATGTTTAATCTAACTAATTAATTCCACTTTCAACACCGAACACCTCCCAATGAAATTAATGACAGTATGTGATCCTCCCCTTAATTGTAAATAGTAGAGTAGACTTTAATGTACAGGATAGTTAATAGTATATAGTATATTCTATCTATCTATCTATTTGCTCAGCCCCATTCCCTTTTTTTTTTTACTGGGGGTGGCCGACTCGAAATAGAGCCCAAATAGAGAAAAAACAAGTATACTGTACAGGATAGTTACATACGAACATAAGAAAATGGGAGTCTGCAGAAAGCCGATTGGCCCAAACAAGGCATATCCCTCTCACACCTAACCCTAATTATAAGGCCTTATGAGCTGGGCTTATACAGTCCACCTCACTAACACCATTAGGACTGACCTCACCTAAACGGTTAGAGGTACGAAAACGGGGTCTACAGAGCGCCGATTGGCCCACACCGGACAGATCCCCCTCACACCCAACCCATCTCGTCCATATGCCTATCTAATTTTATCTTAAAGCTCCCTATCGTGCTTGATCCCACTATAGCACTCGGTAGCCTATTCCACCTATCTACAACTCTGTTACCAAACCAATATTTGCCTATATCCTTTTTGAAACGAAATGTATCTAATTTGAAACCATTTGTTCGAGTTCTTTCGCTATTACTGAGCTTTAGTAAATTTTTAATGTTCCCTTTATTAATCCCACCAAGCCACTTGGACACCTCTATCAGGTCCCCTCTAACTCTGCGTCTCTCTAACGAATGTAAGCCTAATTTCTTCAACCTTTCTTCATACGGAAGATTTCTAATACTATGGATCATTTTTGTCATCATTCTACGTTGTACTCTCTCCAATGAATCTATGTCCATTCTGTAATAAGGACACCAAAATTAAACAGCATAATCCATATGGGGTCTCACTAATGACAAGTAAAGTTTTAAGATACCATCAGTTGTTCTGTTACTCACACTCCTAGAGATGAACCCGAGAATCCTGTTTGCCTTGTTACGAACGCTTATACATTGTTTTCTAGGCTTCAAATCATTGCTAACAACACACCTAGATCTTTCTCACAATTCTAGTTTTCTAATTCCATATTAGCTAGTTTATATTTAACATTTGTATGCATCTTCCCTATCTTTAATACCTTGCATTTGTCAATGTTAAACTTCATCTGCCAATTTACTGACCATTCGTGTAAGGTATCTAGATCCCTTTGGAGGCACTCTATATCTCTATATCAATAAATTTTTCTCCCCATTCTGGTATCATCTGCAAATGTACTTATCCTACTAGTTATACCTAAATCAAGGTCATTTATGTATATAACAAACAACAGAGGACCCAATACAGAGTCCTGGGGGACACCACTTTTGACTGCTCCCCATTCTGACTTGCCGATTCAGATTGATAATTCAGATGTTCTAAGCAATATCACCGTTGCAGAGAGAGAAGTATTGAATTGTTTAGATAAACTCAAGGTAAATAAAACGCCTGGACCTGATACAATCTCGCCTAGAGTTCTAAAGGAAGCTAAGGATGAGCTCTCTAAACCACTGACATTACTATTCAATAAATCCTTGCAGTCTGGAACTATGCCCGATCAGTGGAAGCTAGCCAACGTAACACCGATATTCAAAAAAGGCAGCAAATCCCTACCCAGTAACTATCGTCCAATTAGCTTAACCTCAGTTGTATGTAAAATGCTAGAAACGGTCATACGAGACAGACTCGTAAATCACTTAGAGGAAAATAACATACTTAAAGATACTCAACACGGCTTTCGTAAAAAACGTTCCTGTTTAACAAACCTCTTAGACTTCTTCCACGATATCCTCAACCTCTACGATGAGAGTAAAGCTGTAGATATTATATACCTTGATTTTCAAAAGGCCTTTGACAAAGTTCCCCACAAACGTTTACTGCTAAAACTAAAAGCGCATGGAATACAAGACGGTGTGTTGAAATGGATAGAAAATTGGCTCAGCGACAGAAAGCAAAGAGTAGTCATAAACGGTAAGGCATCAAAATGGACCAATGTAAGTAGCGGGGTACCCCAGGGATCGGTACTAGGACCAATTCTCTTTCTAATTTACATCAACGACATAGATGAGGGTCTCACCTGTACAATCTCAAAATTTGCTGACGATACAAAAATTGCAAATAGCGTACTCTCAAAAGAACAAGTTGACGATATGCAACACAATCTAGATAAATTGTCATGTTGGGCCCAAATTTGGCAAATGAGTTTCAATGCGGATAAATGTAAAGTACTACATGTCGGATACCTAAATGAGAAAGCAAACTATTCGATGAATGGCACTCAGCTTAAGAATGTAAACAGAGAAACCGATCTGGGAGTAACAATATCGAGTAACCTAAAACCGAGTCAACAATGTTCAGAAGTTGTTAAGAAGGCAAACAAATAATTGGCTTTATAGGCAGGTCATTTGAGCATAAATCCAAAGAAGTTATCCTAACCCTTTACAATTCCTTAGTCCGCCCTCTTCTGGAATACTGCGTTCAATCCTGGTGCCCTTATTACCAAAAAGATATAAACAAGCTAGAACGAGTTCAACGTAGAGTTACCAAAATGATACCTACCCTAAAGAAACAAACCATACGAAGAGCGTCTTAGAGAATTAAATCTATTTCCTTTAACCCAGCGCAGATTAAGAGGTGACTTAATTCAAGTGTTCAAAATCATCAAAGGCATCGACAATATGAACTGTAGTAAGTACTTCACTATCGACCAATCTAATTACACGCGGGGAAACGGTTGCAAAATTATTGGTAAATCTTTTAACTCACACGAATCTAAGAATTTCTTCTTCAATCGAGTTGTCAACTTGTGGAATGGGCTTCCCCGAAACGTTATAGACTGCATCACCGTTGATTCATTTAAACTCCGCCTAGACAAATATCTCGCATCAAACCCGCGACTGACTGCGTTTGTAAATGAATAACTTTATTTTATCCCCCCCTCAGTTACTAACCCATCTGTCCCCTACTAACTTCCTAATCCTGCCACGGACATTAGTTCCAGGGCAGTAATTCCCTTTCCAATGTTCCCTTACCCACTCTAAACCACTGTTTGGACACTTGATCCTCAGTGTTTTGGAGGACAAACAACCTAGAAGGGTCACTAGATCTGTTGTTGCTTGATTTCCTTTGTACTCCTTTGTATCATTTATGCTGACTCTATGCTTCCTACCAATTAGCCATGACCTAATTCATCCCAACAACGCCCATCCTATTCCATGTGCCTCAACCTTTCTCATCAATCTCTCATGGGGGACTCTGTCGAAAGCTTTACTGAAATCTAAATATATTATATCATATGACTTGTCATTATCTACTGCTTCATATACCTCTGAGAAAAAACTAAGCAAATTAGTAAGGCAAGAACGTCCCTGAGTGAATCCATGCTGGAGAAGAATTGATTAAATTAAATGTTTCTAAGTGGTTTCTAATTGTACTAGCAATAATTTACTCTAGTAGCTTTCCTATGATTGATGTAAGACTAATTGGGCGGTAATTGGATGCTATTGATGTATCACCTTTTTTGAAGATCGGAACAACATTTGCAAGCTTCCAAGCTTCTGGAACTAAGCTTGTCTCTAATGACTTGTTAACTAGAAATGTTAATTGATAACTTAACTCATCTCTGCATTATTTTAATACTCTAGCATAATATACCTCATCAGGACCAGGCGATATTTTAGGTTTCAGTCTGTCAATTTCCTTCAGCACATTATTTCTACTTATAGTAACCGTACTTAACCTATATTCTATACTATCGCTATATAACTTACGGACTTTTGGAAACTGTGCCAAATTTTAATTAGTGAAAACGGAAAGAAATTGACTATTTAATGTACTGCACATTTCTAAATAATTTTCTGTCATTTCTCCTATCGAAGTTTTAAGGGGACCAATTACCAATAATAGTGTATAGTATATAATCGAGTATAATATACAGGATAGTTAAGGGTGCCCACCTCGTATTTTTCTCTCTCTCCCTCTCTCTCGGGGTTGTATCTATTTGGCCCCATTCAGCTTTCTGTTTTAAGACTTTTATCCCGATCCAGGTGTCGATTTTTTCCTGGCGAGCGGAAGCGAGCCAACATATTTAAAAACATGTTTTTTGACAGCAGGCTAAATTTTTAAATGTTTTCGATAGAAAAATGTTTCCGACGAAGCCGGATTCTTCATAAAAGGCTGGCTCGCTATCGCTCGCTAGTAAGAAATTGACACCAGGATGGGGATTAACATTTTAACACAGTAGGTTGAATAGGACCGAATGGATAGAAGCCAGAACAAGAGAGAAAAGGAGAGAAAAAAGCCGGTGAGCCCCCTTAATAGTATATAGACTATAGAGGGTAGACTATAATGTACAGGACTGTGTAACAATAAGCCGGTGAGCCCCCTTAATAGTATATAGACTATAGAGTGTAGACTATAATGTACAGGACTGTGTAACAATAAGCCGGTGAGCCCCCTTAATAGTATATAGACTATAGAGGGTAGAGTATAATGTACAGGACTGTGTAACAATAAGCCGGTGAGCCCCCTTAATAGTATATAGACTATAGAGGGTAGACTATATTGTACAGGACTGTGTAACAATAAGCCGGTGAGCCCCCTTAATAGTATATAGACTATAGAGGGTAGACTATAATGTACAGGACTGTGTAACAATAGGGTGGCAGAGGGAGAGCATACCTTAAGGGGAGGCAGACCGTTTTTCTGGACCCCCTTCTCCCTAATGTTAGCCCCACTAGTTTTGAAATTATAAGACGTTCGGCCCATTAGTTTGGCGATTTTAACACCTTTCGCCCCATTTCGTTGTCAAATTTAAGACCTTTCGTGCCATTTAGGTGTCTATTATTTCCTGGCGAGCGATAGCGAGCCTGCAATTTTAAGAGGAACCGGCCTTCGGCCAGGATATTTTTTTACCGAAAAATGTACAAATTTATCTTGAAGAGGGGTCTAGGGGTGTTTTTCTAAGCTTGATGGAGGTCTATGGAGGAAACTAAAAAAATATATGAATACATTAATTAATAGACCAAACAAACGGTCAGTCTCCCCTTAACCCCTTCTTTACCGGTGATGTTCTTTTAGCTTTACTCTGGCTACTATTAGACGATTGTATTCACTTTTTTAATGGGCCTTCAGTAATTAACAGCCTTAGAACTATCCCACTTAATTAACCCTTGTGACTACCACAGATTCTTCTGAAACTGCACAAAATCGTCTAAATATAGCTAGAATAAAATCACAAAGACGTCACCGGTACAGAAGGGGTTAAAGGGAGGGTTTTAGTTTGTTCCCTAGACCTCCAGCAACCTTAAAATTGCACCCCTTAGACCACCTTTCAAGATCAATTTGTAATTGTTTCTGTTCCTCTTAAATTACAGACTCGCTATCGCTCGCCAGGAAAAAATCGACACCTAAATGGCACGAAAGGTCTTAACATTGACAGATATGGGGCGAAAGTTCTTATAACCGCCAAAATAATGTGGTGAGCGTCTTATAATCACAAAAGCAATGGGGCTAAACATGAGGGAGAAAGGAGTCCAGAAATACAAAATCCCGCCAGTGGAATATCCCCTTAACCATGACGCAGGAGAGACACAAGGAAGGAAGGAAAGAAGCTGGGGGGGGGGGGGGGGGACGGCGGCGGCAAGAAGAGAGCCTACCTTATAACCTTGACGCTGGAGACACACACACACTTCAGAGAAAGAAGAGAGGTTGTTGTTTGTCTGCAGGGAACGTGATGCATACTAAGGGTAACTTACTACACTATCCCTCATACACACCTATACTATTGCTCTCTCTCTCTCTCTCTCTCTCTCTCTCTCTCACTTAACTGTAACATTCTTCACCCACAGTATATTTAGTGAGTAGCACATATGATAACATATATTTTTTGTATCTATAGAAAGAGAGAGAGAGAGAGAGAGAGAGAGAGAGAGAGAGAGAGAGAGAGAGAGAGAGAGAGAGAGAGAGTTATATGGTATCATGACCTCACGATAAATATATGAACTAATAGTAACTGCATGATTAGTAACTGTAAACAAAACAATTATTTGTTATATAAAACATTGGACTACCATTAACATTTGTTATACCAGGTTTTTACTGGGGTTGTATTGACTAATTAGGTAGGTTCTTACTTGGCTGGGGAATATGAGACTAACACGAACACAAATACGAAGGTAATAGAGGATAATATAACACAGAGTATAAACATAGATTGTTCCTATTTGACATACATACTGTACATACATACATACGTAACATTTTAAGACTGAGTGCTCCACACATACGTGCAGTTTCAATCTCTTGTCCCAATAGCGGCGTTTCAGGCAACCCTGTTAAGGGCTGCTTCACTTGTCAAGTTTTTAGATTTGAGATCGGCACATATAGTCCGATCACAGGTCTTCCTAGGTCCACCCCTTGGCGCAGCTCCCTCCACAATCAAAGACCTGCATTTTGTCACCCAATTTTGTTCATCCATTCTCTCCACATGTCCATACTGTTACGTCCTGGGATATATAAACACTGGGCTCTTTCTATTGGACTAGGTATGCGGCAACAAGCAACAACGGAAAACGCTAGATCCAACCCTTATCTATAAACCCAGGCAACAAACCACCCTAAACCGTCAAGAGTCCTGCCTGGACAACGAGGTATCCTATATAGGCTTCGAATACCCGGGCTGAGCCACCTGCTCTAGCCTAGGGACGTTCCCAGGTCTGTGCGCCAAATTACTCTAATTGAAAGAGTGCTCTCTTGAGAGACTCAGATCGCAAGTATCTGACTCTCTCCTGGCGACCCTAAAACAAAAGCAAGACGTGCTAGCGCAGTGCTGAGTGGACTAGGCAAGGGCCCTCACACAACACCACAACACTAGACACACAGGGACACAGACAAGAAAATGCCCCCAGACTCCCACGGGTATCCTAGTAAAGTCGTGCGGGTCCACAGGACTCGCACCAGCAGACTTTACTTAAAGGATCGCAAAAAACCTCCCCCCCGGTCTAGCCCCTGCTAACCTGACACAAGAACACACTAGCAAGCATGAAACCACCAAATATGAGACAACAAAAAAGCTTCCTAGGTCTCATTAACAATTACGTCTCTGCATAAGGCCCAAAATCCTATCTAGTTATCTGAGAGCTCGTCATTAATACAGTAATAGATATAAGATGGGATAATTAAATAGATTGGTGAAGTAGTGGAAGGAAGGTATACAAAGTAAGAGAGAAAGTTTCTAAGTGGGGTTGAGAGGGATAGATATCAGGGGGTCCGAAGGGTACGACAGGGAGGTGAGCTCTGAGTCTTGAATCTGTCTGGACCCCACCCTAGGCATGCGAAATACATCTCATGCTTGGCAACACTCAACACAGTTGCCGGGTCAAAATCCTCTACCCCTTGCGTGAGTCGAAACTAAGCCTAAAGTTGCTATCAAATTGGCAACATCAGGCTCGTCCCAAGCTAGACTCTCTGCGCGAAGCAACGTCCCCCAGCCGGTCTCTCTCTCCCGCTCGTCTCCTCCCACTCTCACTAGACTTACATCTTATATATTATAATGAAACAATCAACTATTGAGAAAAATATACTAAGATGCGTTGGTTAAGAATAAGGGCAGCTTCAAGCTGTGAAACAACATAAGAATATCCCAGACATTAGTTACATTATCGTAGGATATATACTAAGGAAAAGCCGGCGCCGCCAGCCGGTTTCTAAACGGCTGGGCAGCCGACGCGCGCGAGTAGCACGTGGCTACTATGCAGGAGCGTCACATAACACACATAACAAAGCCACTCCAACAGCTTGCTCTCTCCAACACCCCTCTCTATACTATATACAGACTAATAACACACATAACAAAGCCACTCCAACAGCTTCCTCTCTCCAACACCCCTTCTCCCCTCTCTATACTGTTTACAGACTAATAAGTAATAACACATAACAAAGCCACTCCAACAGCTTCCTCTCTCCAACACCCCTTCTCCCCTCTCTATACTGTTTACAGACTAATAAGTAATAACACACATAACAAAGCCACTCCAACAGTTTCCTCTTTCTCCAACACCATTTCTCCCCTCTCTACACTCTATATAGACTAATAACACATAACAAAACCACTCCAACAGCTTCCCCTCTCTCCAACACCCCTTCTCCCCTCTCTACACTCTATACAGACAAATAACACACATAACAAAGCCACTCCAACAGCTTCCTCTCTCTCCAACACCCCTTTTCCCCTCTCAACCTCTTCAGAAAATAGGAAAAATAGAAAGTAGCTATGAGGTGCCGTTGTAAAGGCTTATTCCTCAATATCTTCACTATCACCATATACATACTAATAACACACATAACAAAGCCACTCCAACCGCTTCCTTTCTCTCCAAAACCCCTTCTCCCCTCTCAACATTCTTCAGAAAATAGGACAAATATAAAGTAGCTATGAGGTGCCGTTGTAAAGGCTGATTCCTCAATACCTTCACCTGATCTAGTGGAGGCAATTATATATCATTTGTCATAAGGGGACATGGGTCGGTTTTCTGGACCACTTTCTCCCTCGTGATTAGCCCCATTATTCTTCAGATGTTAAGATATCTGCCTTATTAGTTAGTTGATTTTAAGACCTTTCGCCCCATTTCTTCGTCAATGTTTAGACCTTTCGTTCTATTTATGTGTCGATTTTTTCCCTGGCGAACGATAGTGAACCTGTTATGTTGGAAGAATCGGCCTTCGGCCGGAACATTTTTTCTACCGAAAAATGTACATATTAGTCTAGAAGGGGATCTAATGGATGTTTTTTAAATTTGATGGAGGTCTAGGAAGGAAACTTGAAAAATAATGAATACAGGCAAAAGTCGCCTAAAAAGTGAACCATCTTCCCTTAAGGCTTATATAATAGATCTAATGATGATGTCGGAGAGGCTGGGATCATGACCAGTTTCGAACTCACTCGCTTGGGTATGTTTAATCTAACTAATTAATTCCACTTTCAACACCGAACACCTCCCAATGAAATTAATGACAGTATGTGATCCTCCCCTTAACCCGGGAGCTGCCGGGAGACTCTTAAGAGTTCCCCCGGCGCACTGCGGGGAGACTCTTAAGAGTCAGAGAAAATAAAAATCAACTTTTGACATCGAAAAAAAAACCATACGAAGAGCGTCTTAGAGAATTAAATCTATTTCCTTTAACCCAGCGCAGATTAAGAGGTGACTTAATTCAAGTGTTCAAAATCATCAAAGGCATCGACAATATGAACTGTAGTAAGTACTTCACTATCGACCAATCTAATTACACGCGGGGAAACGGTTGCAAAATTATTGGTAAATCTTTTAACTCACACGAATCTAAGAATTTCTTCTTCAATCGAGTTGTCAACTTGTGGAATGGGCTTCCCCGAAACGTTATAGACTGCATCACCGTTGATTCATTTAAACTCCGCCTAGACAATATCTCGCATCAAACCCGCGACTGACTGCGTTTGTAAATGAATAACTTTATTTTATCCCCCCCTCAGTTACTAACCCATCTGTCCCCTACTAACTTCCTAATCCTGCCACGGACATTAGTTCCAGGGCAGTAATTCCCTTTCCAATGTTCCCTTACCCACTCTAAACCACTGTTTGGACACTTGATCCTCAGTGTTTTGGAGGACAAACAACCTAGAAGGGTCACTAGATCTGTTGTTGCTTGATTTCCTTTGTACTCCTTTGTATCATTTATGCTGACTCTATGCTTCCTACCAATTAGCCATGACCTAATTCATCCCAACAACGCCCATCCTATTCCATGTGCCTCAACCTTTCTCATCAATCTCTCATGGGGGACTCTGTCGAAAGCTTTACTGAAATCTAAATATATTATATCATATGACTTGTCATTATCTACTGCTTCATATACCTCTGAGAAAAAACTAAGCAAATTAGTAAGGCAAGAACGTCCCTGAGTGAATCCATGCTGGAGAAGAATTGATTAAATTAAATGTTTCTAAGTGGTTTCTAATTGTACTAGCAATAATTTACTCTAGTAGCTTTCCTATGATTGATGTAAGACTAATTGGGCGGTAATTGGATGCTATTGATGTATCACCTTTTTTGAAGATCGGAACAACATTTGCAAGCTTCCAAGCTTCTGGAACTAAGCTTGTCTCTAATGACTTGTTAACTAGAAATGTTAATTGATAACTTAACTCATCTCTGCATTATTTAATACTCTAGCATAATATACCTCATCAGGACCAGGCGATATTTTAGGTTTCAGTCTGTCAATTTCCTTCAGCACATTATTTCTACTTATAGTAACCGTACTTAACCTATATTCTATACTATCGCTATATAACTTACGGACTTTTGGAAACTGTGCCAAATTTTAATTAGTGAAAACGGAAAGAAATTGACTATTTAATGTACTGCACATTTCTAAATAATTTTCTGTCATTTCTCCTATCGAAGTTTTAAGGGGACCAATTACCAATAATAGTGTATAGTATATAATCGAGTATAATATACAGGATAGTTAAGGGTGCCCACCTCGTATTTTTCTCTCTCTCCCTCTCTCTCGGGGTTGTATCTATTTGGCCCCATTCAGCTTTCTGTTTTAAGACTTTTATCCCGATCCAGGTGTCGATTTTTTCCTGGCGAGCGGAAGCGAGCCAACATATTTAAAAACATGTTTTTTGACAGCAGGCTAAATTTTTAAATGTTTTCGATAGAAAAATGTTTCCGACGAAGCCGGATTTCTTCATAAAAGGCTGGCTCGCTATCGCTCGCTAGTAAGAAATTGACACCAGGATGGGGATTAACATTTTAACACAGTAGGTTGAATAGGACCGAATGGATAGAAGCCAGAACAAGAGAGAAAAGGAGAGAAAAAAGCCGGTGAGCCCCCTTAATAGTATATAGACTATAGAGGGTAGACTATAATGTACAGGACTGTGTAACAATAAGCCGGTGAGCCCCCTTAATAGTATATAGACTATAGAGTGTAGACTATAATGTACAGGACTGTGTAACAATAAGCCGGTGAGCCCCCTTAATAGTATATAGACTATAGAGGGTAGAGTATAATGTACAGGACTGTGTAACAATAAGCCGGTGAGCCCCCTTAATAGTATATAGACTATAGAGGGTAGACTATATTGTACAGGACTGTGTAACAATAAGCCGGTGAGCCCCCTTAATAGTATATAGACTATAGAGGGTAGACTATAATGTACAGGACTGTGTAACAATAGGGTGGCAGAGGGAGAGCATACCTTAAGGGGAGGCAGACCGTTTTTCTGGACCCCTTCTCCCTAATGTTTAGCCCCACTAGTTTTGAAATTATAAGACGTTCGGCCCATTAGTTTGGCGATTTTAACACCTTTCGCCCCATTTCGTTGTCAAATTTAAGACCTTTCGTGCCATTTAGGTGTCTATTATTTCCTGGCGAGCGATAGCGAGCCTGCAATTTTAAGAGGAACCGGCCTTCGGCCTGGATTTATTTGTTTACCGAAAAATGTACAAATTTATCTTGAAGAGGGGTCTAGGGGGTGTTTTTCTAAGCTTGGAGGTCTAGGGAGGAAACTAAAAAAAAAATATGAATACATTAATTAATAGACCAACCAAACGGTCAGTCAGTCTCCCCTTAACCCCTTCTTTACCGGTGATGTTCTTTTAGCTTTACTCTGGCTACTATTAGACGATTGTATTCACTTTTTTAATGGGCCTTCAGTAATTAACAGCCTTAGAACTATCCCACTTAATTAACCCTTGTGACTACCACAGATCCTTCTTAAACTGCACAAAATCGTCTAAATATAGCTATAATAAAGTCACAAGACGTCGCCGGTACAGAAGGGGTTAAAGGGAGGGTTTTAGTTTGTTCCCTAGACCTCCAGCAACCTTAAAATTGCACCCCTTAGACCACCTTTCAAGATCAATTTGTAATTGTTTCTGTTCCTCTTAAATTACAGACTCGCTATCGCTCGCCAGGAAAAAATCGACACCTAAATGGCACGAAAGGTCTTAACATTGACAGATATGGGGCGAAAGTTCTTATAACCGCCAAAATAATGTGGTGAGCGTCTTATAATCACAAAAGCAATGGGGCTAAACATGAGGGAGAAAGGAGTCCAGAAATACAAAATCCCGCCAGTGGAATATCCCCTTAACCATGACGCAGGAGAGACACAAGGAAGGAAGGAAAGAAGCTGGGGGGGGGGGGGGGGACGGCGGCGGCAAGAAGAGAGCCTACCTTATAACCTTGACGCTGGAGACACACACACACTTCAGAGAAAGAAGAGAGGTTGTTGTTTGTCTGCAGGGAACGTGATGCATACTAAGGGTAACTTACTACACTATCCCTCATACACACCTATACTATTGCTCTCTCTCTCTCTCTCTCTCTCTCTCTCTCTCTCTCTCACTTAACTGTAACATTCTTCACCCACAGTATATTTAGGAGTAGCACATATGATAACATATATTTGTTGTATCTATAGAAAGAGAGAGAGAGAGAGAGAGAGAGAGAGAGAGAGAGAGAGAGAGAGAGAGAGAGAGTTATATGGTATCATGTCCTCACGATAAATATGAACTAATAGTAACTGCATGATTAGTAACTGTAAACAAAACAATTATTTGTTATATAAAACATTGGACTACCATTAACATTTGTTATACCAGGTTTTTACTGGGGTTGTATTGACTAATTAGGTAGGTTCTTACTTGGCTGGGGAATATGAGACTAACACGAACACAAATACGAAGGTAATAGAGGATAATATAACACAGAGTATAAACATAGATTGTTCCTATTTGACATACATACTGTACATACATACATACGTAACATTTTAAGACTGAGTGCTCCACACATACGTGCAGTTTCAATCTCTTGTCCCAATAGCGGCGTTTCAGGCAACCCTGTTAAGGGCTGCTTCACTTGTCAAGTTTTTAGATTTGAGATCGGCACATATAGTCCGATCACAGGTCTTCCTAGGTCCACCCCTTGGCGCAGCTCCCTCCACAATCAAAGACCTGCATTTTGTCACCCAATTTTGTTCATCCATTCTCTCCACATGTCCATACTGTTACGTCCTGGGATATATAAACACTGGGCTCTTTCTATTGGACTAGGTATGCGGCAACAAGCAACAACGGAAAACGCTAGATCCAACCCTTATCTATAAACCCAGGCAACAAACCACCCTAAACCGTCAAGAGTCCTGCCTGGACAACGAGGTATCCTATATAGGCTTCGAATACCCGGGCTGAGCCACCTGCTCTAGCCTAGGGACGTTCCCAGGTCTGTGCGCCAAATTACTCTAATTGAAAGAGTGCTCTCTTGAGAGACTCAGATCGCAAGTATCTGACTCTCTCCTGGCGACCCTAAAACAAAAGCAAGACGTGCTAGCGCAGTGCTGAGTGGACTAGGCAAGGGCCCTCACACAACACCACAACACTAGACACACAGGGACACAGACAAGAAAATGCTCCCGACTCCCACGGGTATCCTAGTAAAGTCGTGCGGGTCCACAGGACTCGCACCAGCAGACTTTACTTAAAGGATCGCAAAAAACCTCCCCCCCGGTCTAGCCCCTGCTAACCTGACACAAGAACACACTAGCAAGCATGAAACCACCAAATATGAGACAACAAAAAAGCTTCCTAGGTCTCATTAACAATTACGTCTCTGCATAAGGCCCAAAATCCTATCTAGTTATCTGAGAGCTCGTCATTAATACAATAATAGATATAAGATGGGATAATTAAATAGATTGGTGAAGTAGTGGAAGGAAGGTATACAAAGTAAGAGAGAAAGTTTCTAAGTGGGGTTGAGAGGGATAGATATCAAGGGGGTCCGAAGGGTACGACAGGGAGGTGAGCTCTGAGTCTTGAATCTGTCTGGACCCCACCCTAGGCATGCGAAATACATCCCATGCTTGGCAACACTCAACACAGTTGCCGGGTCAAAATCCTCTACCCCTTGCGTGAGTCGAAACTAAGCCTAAAGTTGCTATCAAATTGGCAACATCAGGCTCGTCCCAAGCTAGACTCTCTGCGCGAAGCAACGTCCCCCAGCCGGTCTCTCTCTCCCGCTCGTCTCCTCCCACTCTCACTAGACTTACATCTTATATATTATAATGAAACAATCAACTATTGAGAATAAAATATACTAAGATGCGTTGGTTAAGAATAAGGGCAGCTTCAAGCTGTGAAACAACATAAGAATATCCCAGACATTAGTTACATTATCGTAGGATATATACTAAGGAAAAGCCGGCGCCGCCAGCCGGTTTCTAAACGGCTGGGCAGCCGACGCGCGCGAGTAGCACGTGGCTACTATGCAGGAGCGTCACATAACACACATAACAAAGCCACTCCAACAGCTTGCTCTCTCCAACACCCCTCTCTATACTATATACAGACTAATAACACACATAACAAAGCCACTCCAACAGCTTCCTCTCTCCAACACCCCTTCTCCCCTCTCTATACTGTTTACAGACTAATAAGTAATAACACATAACAAAGCCACTCCAACAGCTTCCTCTCTCCAACACCCCTTCTCCCCTCTCTATACTGTTTACAGACTAATAAGTAATAACACACATAACAAAGCCACTCCAACAGTTTCCTCTTTCTCCAACACCATTTCTCCCCTCTCTACACTCTATATAGACTAATAACACATAACAAAACCACTCCAACAGCTTCCCCTCTCTCCAACACCCCTTCTCCCCTCTCTACACTCTATACAGACAAATAACACACATAACAAAGCCACTCCAACAGCTTCCTCTCTCTCCAACACCCCTTTTCCCCTCTCAACCTCTTCAGAAAATAGGAAAAATAGAAAGTAGCTATGAGGTGCCGTTGTAAAGGCTTATTCCTCAATATCTTCACTATCACCATATACATACTAATAACACACATAACAAAGCCACTCCAACCGCTTCCTTTCTCTCCAAAACCCCTTCTCCCCTCTCAACATTCTTCAGAAAATAGGACAAATATAAAGTAGCTATGAGGTGCCGTTGTAAAGGCTGATTCCTCAATACCTTCACCTGATCTAGTGGAGGCAATTATATATCATTTGTCATAAGGGGACATGGGTCGGTTTTCTGGACCACTTTCTCCCTCGTGATTAGCCCCATTATTCTTCAGATGTTAAGATATCTGCCTTATTAGTTAGTTGATTTTAAGACCTTTCGCCCCATTTCTTCGTCAATGTTTAGACCTTTCGTTCTATTTATGTGTCGATTTTTCCCTGGCGAACGATAGTGAACCTGTTATGTTGGAAGAATCGGCCTTCGGCCGGAACATTTTTCTACCGAAAAATGTACATATTAGTCTAGAAGGGGATCTAATGGATGTTTTTTAAATTTGATGGAGGTCTAGGAAGGAAACTTGAAAAATAATGAATACAGGCAAAAGTCGCCTAAAAAGTGAACCATCTTCCCTTAAGGCTTATATAATAGATCTAATGATGATGTCGGAGAGGCTGGGATCATGACCAGTTTCGAACTCACTCGCTTGGGTATGTTTAATCTAACTAATTAATTCCACTTTCAACACCGAACACCTCCCAATGAAATTAATGACAGTATGTGATCCTCCCCTTAACCCGGGAGCTGCCGGGAGACTCTTAAGAGTTCCCCCGGCGCACTGCGGGGAGACTCTTAAGAGTCAGAGAAAATAAAAATCAACTTTTGACATCGAAAAAAAAAAAAAAAATGTATATTTTTTTTTTTTATTTTTTTATTTTTTTTTGGCCCCTGGGCCATGCAAAATTTCAGTCCTCTACCTCCCCTCCTTCCCCACTTTCCTCCTCTCCTTCAGTTATCACCTATTTTCCCTGTTATTCCCTTATTCTGAGGTATATTTTCGTGCTAACATTAGAAATCCGATTGGAGGGTGTGGTCATCACTGATAGCAAGCGAGTGCAAGAGAGAGAGAGAGAGTATCGATCGATCGACTGTGTCTCAGTGGCCTTGGGGGAAATTGGCGGGAAAGCAGATTGCCTCACCCATACATTATACAACTCGCGGGCTATATCTCCGATTTTGACCATCCAAACGCTGTTTTCACTCGTTTTATTGTTGTTTCAGGTTAATACCTTTATAATCAACCCATAATAGGCGCATATGGATAAGTATTAATGCTATTAATGGCACAATGAATATTTTAGTGGCGGAAACACCTCAAATACGTCAGCACAGGGGGACGTTTCCAATTACCCCCATGCGCACTTCAGAGGTTAATTGTAAATAGTAGAGTAGACTTTAATGTACAGGATAGTTAATAGTATATAGTATATTCTATCTATCTATCTATTTGCTCAGCCCCATTCCTTTTTTTTTTTTTTTACTGGGGGTGGCCGACTCGAAATAGAGCCCAAATAGAGAAAAAAACAAGTATACTGTACAGGATAGTTACATACGAACATAAGAAAATGGGAGTCTTCAGAAAGCCGATTGGCCCAAACAAGGCATATCCCTCTCACCCCTAACCCTAATTATAAGGCCTTATGAGCTGGGCTTATACAGTCCACCACACTAACACCATTAGGACTGACCTCACCTAAACGGTTAGAGGTACGAAAACAGAGCGCCGATTGGCCCACACCGGACAGATCCCCCTCACACCCAACCCATCTCGTCCATATGCCTATCTAATTTTATCTTAAAGCTCCCTATCGTGCTTGATCCCACTATAGCACTCGGTATATATATAGGATATATACTAAGGAAAAGCCGGCCGGCCGGCTGCCGCCAGACGGTTTCTAAACGGCTGGGCAGCCGACGCGCGCGCATGCCCGCACGTGGCTACTATGCAGGAGCGTCACATAACACATAACAAAGCCACTCCAACAGCTTGCTCTCTCCAACACCCCTCTCTATACTATATACAGACTAATAACACACATAACAAAGCCACTCCAACAGCTTCCTCTCTCCAACACCCCTTCTCCCATCTCTATACTGTTTACAGACTAATAAGTAATAACACACATAACAAACCCACTCCAACAGCTTCCCTTCTCCCCTCTCTATACTGTTTACAGACTAATAAGTAATAACACACATAACAAAGCCACTCCAACAGTTTCCTCTCTCTCCAACACCATTTCTCCCTCTCTACACTCTATATAGACTAATAACACATAACAAAACCACTCCAACAGCTTCCCCTCTCTCCAACACCCCTTCTCCCCTCTCTACACTCTATACAGACAAATAACACACAAAAAAAAGCCACTCCAACAGCTTCCTCTCTCTCCAACACCCCTTTTCCCCTCTCAACCTCTTCAGAAAATAGGAAAAATAGAAAGTAGCTATGAGGTGCCGTTGTAAAGGCTTATTCCTCAATATCTTCACTATCACCATATACATACTAATAACACACATAACAAAGCCACTCCAACCGCTTCCTTTCTCTCCAAAACCCCTTCTCCCCTCTCAACATTCTTCAGAAAATAGGAAAAATATAAAGTAGCTATGAGGTGCCGTTGTAAAGGCTGATTCCTCAATACCTTCACCTGATCTAGTGGAGGCAATTATATATCATTTGTCATAAGGGGACATGGGTCGGTTTTCTGGACCACTTTCTCCCTCGTGATTAGCCCCATTATTCTTCAGATGTTAAGATATCTGCCTTATTAGTTAGTTGATTTTAAGACCTTTCGCCCCATTTCTTCGTCAATGTTTAGACCTTTCGTTCTATTTATGTGTCGATTTTTTCCCTGGCGAACGATAGTGAACCTGTTATGTTGGAAGAATCGGCCTTCGGCCGGAACATTTTTCTACCGAAAAATGTACATATTAGTCTAGAAGGGATCTAATGGATGTTTTTTAAATTTGATGGAGGTCTAGGAAGGAAACTTGAAAAATATGAATACATGCAAAAGTCGCCTAAAAAGTGAACCATCTTCCCTTAAGGCTTATAATAGATCTAATGATGATGTCGGAGAGGCTGGGATCATGACCAGTTTCGAACTCACTCGCTTGGGTATGTTTAATCTAACTAATTAATTCCACTTTCAACACCGAACACCTCCCAATGAAATTAATGACAGTATGTGATCCTCCCCTTAATTGTAAATAGTAGAGTAGACTTTAATGTACAGGATAGTTACTAGTATATAGTATATTCTATCTATCTATCTATTTGCTCAGCCCCATTCCTTTTTTTTTTTTTACTGGGGGTGGCCGACTCGAAATAGAGCCAAAATAGAGAAAAAAACAAGTATACTGTACAGGATAGTTACATACGAACATAAGAAAATGGGAGTCTTCAGAAAGCCGATTGGCCCAAACAAGGCATATCCCTCTCACCCCTAACCCTAATAATAAGGCCTTATGAGCTGGGCTTATACAGTCCACCTCACTAACACCATTAGGACTGACCTCACCTAAACGGTTAGAGGTACGAAAACGGGGTCTACAGAGCGCCGATTGGCCCACACCGGACAGATCCCCCTCACACCCAACCCCTCTCGTCCATATGCCTATCTAATTTTATCTTAAAGCTCCCTATCCTGCTTGATCCCACTATAGCACTCGGTATATATATAGGATATATACTAAGGAAAAGCCGGCCGGCCGGCTGCCGCCAGCCGGTTTCTAAACGGCTGGGCAGCCGACGCGCGCGCATGCCCGCACGTGGCTACTATGCAGGAGCGTCACATAACACACATAACAAAGCCACTCCAACAGCTTGCTCTCTCCAACACCCCTCTCTATACTATATACAGACTAATAACACACATAACAAAGCCACTCCAACAGCTTCCTCTCTCCAACACCCCTTCTCCCCTCTCTATACTGTTTACAGACTAATAAGTAATAACACACATAACAAAGCCACTCCAACAGCTTCCTCTCTCCAACACCCCTTCTCCCATCTCTATACTGTTTACAGACTAATAAGTAATAACACACATAACAAAGCCACTCCAACAGTTTCCTCTCTCTCCAACACCATTTCTCCCCTCTCTACACTCTATATAGACTAATAACACATAACAAAACCACTCCAACAGCTTCCCCTCTCTCCAACACCCCTTCTCCCCTCTCTACACTCTATACAGACAAATAACACATAACAAAGCCACTCCAACAGCTTCCTCTCTCTCCAACACCCCTTTTCCCCTCTCAACCTCTTCAGAAAATAGGAAAAATAGAAAGTAGCTATGAGGTGCCGTTGTAAAGGCTTATTCCTCAATATCTTCACTATCACCATATACATACTAATAACACACATAACAAAGCCACTCCAACCGCTTCCTTTCTCTCCAAAACCCCTTCTCCCCTCTCAACATTCTTCAGAAAATAGGACAAATATAAAGTAGCTATGAGGTGCCGTTGTAAAGGCTGATTCCTCAATACCTTCACCTGATCTAGTGGAGGCAATTATATATCATTTGTCATAAGGGGACATGGGTCGGTTTTCTGGACCACTTTCTCCCTCGTGATTAGCCCCATTATTCTTCAGATGTTAAGATATCTGCCTTATTAGTTAGTTGATTTAAGACCTTTCGCCCCATTTCTTCGTCAATGTTTAGACCTTTCGTTCTATTTATGTGTCGATTTTTTCCCTGGCGAACGATAGTGAACCTGTTATGTTGGAAGAATCGGCCTTCGGCCGGAACATTTTTCTACCGAAAAATGTACATATTAGTCTAGAAGGGGATCTAATGGATGTTTTTTAAATTTGATGGAGGTCTAGGAAGGAAACTTGAAAAATAATGAATACATGCAAAAGTCGCCTAAAAAGTGAACCATCTTCCCTTAAGGCTTATATAATAGAACATAAGAACATAAGAAAATGGGAGTCTGCAGAAAGCCTATTGGCCTAAGCAAGGCAGATCCCTGTCCCACACAACCCCAATTACAAAGCCCAATTATAGGCTCAACACTCTAATACCCTGAGGATCATCTTACCAAACCGGTTAGAGATTAACGCAGGATTACGGGGTCTGCAGAGCGCTGATTGGCCCAACCCGGCTGATCCCCCTTCACACCCAACCCTTCTCGTCCATATGCTTATCCAATTTTTTCTTAAAGCTCCCTATCGTTCTTGATCCCACTATATCACTTGGTAGCCTATTCCACCCATCTACAACTCTGTTACCAAACCAATATTTGCCTATATCTTTTCTGAAACGAAATTTATCTAATTTGAAACCATTGGTACGAGTTCTATCGCTATCACTGAGCTTTAGTACATTTGTCATGTCCCCTTTGTTAATCCCACTAACCCACTTGAACACCTCTATCATATCCCCTCTAACTCTGCGTCTCTCTAACGAATGTAAACCTAATTTCTTCAACCTTTCTTCATACGGAAAATGTCTAATATTATGGATCATTTTTGTCATTCTACGCTGAATTCTCTCCAATGAATCTATGTCCATTCTGTAATAAGGACACCAAAATTGGACAGCATAATCCATATGGGGTCTCACTAATGACAAGTAAAGTTTTAAGATAACATCAGCAGTTCTGTTACTCACACTCCTAGAGATGAACCCGAGAATCCTGTTTGCCTTATTACGAACGCTTATACACTGTTTTCTAGGCTTCAAATCATTGCTAACAAACACACCTAGATCTTTCTCGCAGTCTGAATTTTCTAATTCTAAATTAGCTAGTTTATATTTAACATTTGTTTGCATCTTCCCTATCTTTAATACCTTGCATTTGTCAATGTTAAACTTCATCTGCCAATTTACTGACCATTCATGTAAGGTATCTAGATCCCTTATCTAATGATGATGTCGGAGAGGCTGGGATCATGACCAGTTTCGAACTCACTCGCTTGGGTATGTTTAATCTAACTAATTAATTCCACTTTCAACACCGAACACCTCCCAATGAAATTAATGACAGTATGTGATCCTCCCCTTAATTGTAAATAGTAGAGTAGACTTTAATGTACAGGATAGTTACTAGTATATAGTATATTCTATCTATCTATCTATTTGCTCAGCCCCATTCCTTTTTTTTTTTTTACTGGGGGTGGCCGACTCGAAATAGAGCCAAAATAGAGAAAAAAACAAGTACTGTACAGGATAGTTACATACGAACATAAGAAAATGGGAGTCTTCAGAAAGCCGATTGGCCCAAACAAGGCATATCCCTCTCACCCCTAACCCTAATTATAAGGCCTTATGAGCTGGGCTTATACAGTCCACCTCACTAACACCATTAGGACTGACCTCACCTAAACGGTTAGAGGTACGAAACGGGGTCTACAGAGCGCCGATTGGCCCACACCGGACAGATCCCCCTCACACCCAACCCATCTCGTCCATATGCCTATCTAATTTTATCTTAAAGCTCCCTATCCTGCTTGATCCCACTATAGCACTCGGTATATATATAGGATATATACTAAGGAAAAGCCGGCCGGCCGGCTGCCGCCAGCCGGTTTCTAAACGGCTGGGCAGCCGACGCGCGCGCATGCCCCCACGTGGCTACTATGCAGGAGCCTCACATAACACAATAACAAAGCCACTCCAACAGCTTGCTCTCTCCAACACCCCTCTCTATACTATATACAGACTAATAACACACATAACAAAGCCACTCCAACAGCTTCCTCTCTCCAACACCCCTTCTCCCCTCTCTATACTGTTTACAGACTAATAAGTAATAACACACATAACAAAGCCACTCCAACAGCTTCCTCTCTCCAACACCCCTTCTCCCCTCTCTATACTGTTTACAGACTAATAAGTAATAACACACATAACAAAGCCACTCCAACAGTTTCCTCTCTCTCCAACACCATTTCTCCCCTCTCTACACTCTATATAGACTAATAACACATAACAAAACCACTCCAACAGCTTCCCCTCTCTCCAACAACACCCCTTCTCCCCTCTCTACACTCTATACAGACAAATAACACACATAACAAAGCCACTCCAACAGCTTCCTCTCTCTCCAACACCCCTTTCCCCTCTCAACCTCTTCAGAAAATAGGAAAAATAGAAAGTAGCTATGAGGTGCCGTTGTAAAGGCTTATTCCTCAATATCTTCACTATCACCATATACATACTAATAACACACATAACAAAGCCACTCCAACCGCTTCCTTTCTCTCCAAAACCCCTTCTCCCCTCTCAACATTCTTCAGAAAATAGGACAAATATAAAGTAGCTATGAGGTGCCGTTGTAAAGGCTGATTCCTCAATACCTTCACCTGATCTAGTGGAGGCAATTATATATCATTTGTCATAAGGGGACATGGGTCGGTTTTCTGGACCACTTTCTCCCTCGTGATTAGCCCCATTATTCTTCAGATGTTAAGATATCTGCCTTATTAGTTAGTTGATTTTAAGACCTTTCGCCCCATTTCTTCGTCAATGTTTAGACCTTTCGTTCTATTTATGTGTCGATTTTTTCCCTGGCGAACGATAGTGAACCTGTTATGTTGGAAGAATCGGCCTTCGGCCGGAACATTTTTCTACCGAAAAATGTACATATTAGTCTAGAAGGGGATCTAATGGATGTTTTTTAAATTTGATGGAGGTCTAGGAAGGAAACTTGAAAAATAATGAATACATGCAAAAGTCGCCTAAAAAGTGAACCATCTTCCCTTAAGGCTTATATAATAGATCTAATGATGATGTCGGAGAGGCTGGGATCATGACCAGTTTCGAACTCACTCGCTTGGGTATGTTTAATCTAACTAATTAATTCCACTTTCAACACCGAACACCTCCCAATGAAATTAATGACAGTATGTGATCCTCCCCTTAATTGTAAATAGTAGAGTAGACTTTAATGTACAGGATAGTTACTAGTATATAGTATATTCTATCTATCTATCTATTTGCTCAGCCCCATTCCTTTTTTTTTTTTACTGGGGGTGGCCGACTCGAAATAGAGCCCAAATAGAGAAAAAAACAAGTATACTGTACAGGATAGTTACATACGAACATAAGAAAATGGGAGTCTTCAGAAAGCCGATTGGCCCAAACAAGGCATATCCCTCTCACCCCTAACCCTAATTATAAGGCCTTATGAGCTGGGCTTATACAGTCCACCTCACTAACACCATTAGGACTGACCTCACCTAAACGGTTAGAGGTACGAAAACGGGGTCTACAGAGCGCCGATTGGCCCACACCGGACAGATCCCCCTCACACCCAACCCATCTCGTCCATATGCCTATCTAATTTTATCTTAAAGCTCCCTATCGTGCTTGATCCCACTATAGCACTCGGTATATATATAGGATATATACTAAGGAAAGCCGGCCGGCCGGCTGCCGCCAGCCGGTTTCTAAACGGCTGGGCAGCCGACGCGCGCGCATGCCCGCACGTGGCTACTATGCAGGAGCGTCACATAACACATAACAAAGCCACTCCAACAGCTTGCTCTCTCCAACACCCCTCTCTATACTATATACAGACTAATAACACACATAACAAAGCCACTCCAACAGCTTCCTCTCTCCAACACCCCTTCTCCCATCTCTATACTGTTTACAGACTAATAAGTAATAACACACATAACAAAGCCACTCCAACAGTTTCCTCTCTCTCCAACACCATTTCTCCCCTCTCTACACTCTATATAGACTAATAACACATAACAAAACCACTCCAACAGCTTCCCCTCTCTCCAACACCCCTTCTCCCCTCTCTACACTCTATACAGACAAATAACACACATAACAAAGCCACTCCAACAGCTTCCTCTCTCTCCAACACCCCTTTTCCCCTCTCAACCTCTTCAGAAAATAGGAAAAATAGAAAGTAGCTATGAGGTGCCGTTGTAAAGGCTTATTCCTCAATATCTTCACTATCACCATATACATACTAATAACACACATAACAAAGCCACTCCAACCGCTTCCTTTCTCTCCAAAACCCCTTCTCCCCTCTCAACATTCTTCAGAAAATAGGACAAATATAAAGTAGCTATGAGGTGCCGTTGTAAAGGCTGATTCCTCAATACCTTCACCTGATCTAGTGGAGGCAATTATATATCATTTGTCATAAGGGGACATGGGTCGGTTTTCTGGACCACTTTCTCCCTCGTGATTAGCCCCATTATTCTTCAGATGTTAAGATATCTGCCTTATTAGTTAGTTGATTTTAAGACCTTTCGCCCCATTTCTTCGTCAATGTTTAGACCTTTCGTTCTATTTATGTGTCGATTTTTTCCCTGGCGAACGATAGTGAACCTGTTATGTTGGAAGAATCGGCCTTCGGCCGGAACATTTTTCTACCGAAAAATGTACATATTAGTCTAGAAGGGGATCTAATGGATGTTTTTTAAATTTGATGGAGGTCTAGGAAGGAAACTTGAAAAATAATGAATACATGCAAAAGTCGCCTAAAAAGTGAACCATCTTCCCTTAAGGCTTATATAATAGATCTAATGATGATGTCGGAGAGGCTGGGATCATGACCAGTTTCGAACTCACTCGCTTGGGTATGTTTAATCTAACTAATTAATTCCACTTTCAACACCGAACACCTCCCAATGAAATTAATGACAGTATGTGATCCTCCCCTTAATTGTAAAATAGTAGAGTAGACTTTAATGTACAGGATAGTTAATAGTATATAGTATATTCTATCTATCTATCTATTTGCTCAGCCCCATTCCTTTTTTTTTTTTTACTGGGGGTGGCCGACTCGAAATAGAGCCCAAATAGAGAAAAAAACAAGTATACTGTACAGGATAGTTACATACGAACATAAGAAAATGGGAGTCTTCAGAAAGCCGATTGGCCCAAACAAGGCATATCCCTCTCACCCCTAACCCTAATTATAAGGCCTTATGAGCTGGGCTTCTACAGTCCACCTCACTAACACCATTAGGACTGACCTCACCTAAACGGTTAGAGGTACGAAAACGGGGTCTACAGAGCGCCGATTGGCCCACACCGGACAGATCCCCCTCACACCCAACCCATCTCGTCCATATGCCTATCTAATTTTATCTTAAAGCTCCCTATCGTGCTTGATCCCACTATAGCACTCGGTATATATATAGGATATATACTAAGGAAAAGCCGGCCGGCCGGCTGCCGCCAGCCGGTTTCTAAACGGCTGGGCAGCCGACGCGCGCGCATGCCCGCACGTGGCTACTATGCAGGAGCGTCACATAACACATAACAAAGCCACTCCAACAGCTTGCTCTCTCCAACACCCCTCTCTATACTATATACAGACTAATAACACACATAACAAAGCCACTCCAACAGCTTCCTCTCTCCAACACCCCTTCTCCCATCTCTATACTGTTTACAGACTAATAAGTAATAACACACATAACAACCCACTCCAACAGCTTCCCTTCTTCTCCCCTCTCTATACTGTTTACAGACTAATAAGTAATAACACACACAACCAAGCCACTCCAACAGTTTCCTCTCTCCAACACCATTTCTCCCCTCTCTACACTCTATATAGACTAATAACACATAACAAAACCACTCCAACAGCTTCCCCTCTCCAACACCCCTTCTCCCCTCTACACTCTATACAGACAAATAACACACATAACAAAGCCACTCCAACAGCTTCCTCTCTCTCCAACACCCCTTTTCCCCTCTCAACCTCTTCAGAAAATAGGAAAAATAGAAAGTAGCTATGAGGTGCCGTTGTAAAGGCTTATTCCTCAATATCTTCACTATCACCATATACATACTAATAACACACATAACAAAGCCACTCCAACCGCTTCCTTTCTCTCCAAAACCCCTTCTCCCCTCTCAACATTCTTCAGAAAATAGGACAAATATAAAGTAGCTATGAGGTGCCGTTGTAAAGGCTGATTCCTCAATACCTTCACCTGATCTAGTGGAGGCAATTATATATCATTTGTCATAAGGGGACATGGGTCGGTTTTCTGGACCACTTTCTCCCTCGTGATTAGCCCCATTATTCTTCAGATGTTAAGATATCTGCCTTATTAGTTAGTTGATTTTAAGACCTTTCGCCCCATTTCTTCGTCAATGTTTAGACCTTTCGTTCTATTTATGTGTCGATTTTTTCCCTGGCGAACGATAGTGAACCTGTTATGTTGGAAGAATCGGCCTTCGGCCGGAACATTTTTCTACCGAAAAATGTACATATTAGTCTAGAAGGGGATCTAATGGATGTTTTTTAAATTTGATGGAGGTCTAGGAAGGAAACTTGAAAAATAATGAATACATGCAAAAGTCGCCTAAAAAGTGAACCATCTTCCCTTAAGGCTTATATAATAGATCTAATGATGATGTCGGAGAGGCTGGGATCATGACCAGTTTCGAACTCACTCGCTTGGGTATGTTTAATCTAACTAATTAATTCCACTTTCAACACCGAACACCTCCAATGAAATTAATGACAGTATGTGATCCTCCCCTTAATTGTAAATAGTAGAGTAGACTTTAATGTACAGGATAGTTAATAGTATATAGTATATTCTATCTATCTATCTATTTGCTCAGCCCCATTCCTTTTTTTTTTTTTTACTGGGGGTGGCCGACTCGAAATAGAGCCCAAATAGAGAAAAAAACAAGTATACTGTACAGGATAGTTACATACGAACATAAGAAAATGGGAGTCTTCAGAAAGCCGATTGGCCCAAACAAGGCATATCCCTCTCACCCCTAACCCTAATTATAAGGCCTTATGAGCTGGGCTTATACAGTCCACCTCACTAACACCATTAGGACTGACCTCACCTAAACGGTTAGAGGTACGAAAACGGGGTCTACAGAGCGCCGATTGGCCCACACCGGACAGATCCCCCTCACACCCAACCCATCTCGTCCATATGCCTATCTAATTTTATCTTAAAGCTCCCTATCGTGCTTGATCCCACTATAGCACTCGGTATATATATAGGATATATACTAAGGAAAAGCCGGCCGGCCGGCTGCCGCCAGCCGGTTTCTAAACGGCTGGGCAGCCGACGCGCGCGCATGCCCGCACGTGGCTACTATGCAGGAGCGTCACATAACACATAACAAAGCCACTCCAACAGCTTGCTCTCTCCAACACCCCTCTCTATACTATATACAGACTAATAACACACATAACAAAGCCACTCCAACAGCTTCCTCTCTCCAACACCCCTTCTCCCATCTCTATACTGTTTACAGACTAATAAGTAATAACACACATAACAAACCCACTCCAACAGCTTCCCTTCTCCCCTCTCTATACTGTTTACAGACTAATAAGTAATAACACACATAACAAAGCCACTCCAACAGTTTCCTCTCTCTCCAACACCATTTCTCCCCTCTCTACACTCTATATAGACTATAACACATAACAAAACCACTCCAACAGCTTCCCCTCTCTCCAACACCCCTTCTCCCCTCTCTACACTCTATACAGACAAATAACACACATAACAAAGCCACTCCAACAGCTTCCTCTCTCTCCAACACCCCTTTTCCCCTCTCAACCTCTTCAGAAAATAGGAAAAATAGAAAGTAGCTATGAGGTGCCGTTGTAAAGGCTTATTCCTCAATATCTTCACTATCACCATATACATACTAATAACACACATAACAAAGCCACTCCAACCGCTTCCTTTCTCTCCAAAACCCCTTCTCCCCTCTCAACATTCTTCAGAAAATAGGACAAATATAAAGTAGCTATGAGGTGCCGTTGTAAAGGCTGATTCCTCAATACCTTCACCTGATCTAGTGGAGGCAATTATATATCATTTGTCATAAGGGGACATGGGTCGGTTTTCTGGACCACTTTCTCCCTCGTGATTAGCCCCATTATTCTTCAGATGTTAAGATATCTGCCTTATTAGTTAGTTGATTTTAAGACCTTTCGCCCCATTTCTTCGTCAATGTTTAGACCTTTCGTTCTATTTATGTGTCGATTTTTTCCCTGGCGAACGATAGTGAACCTGTTATGTTGGAAGAATCGGCCTTCGGCCGGAACATTTTTCTACCGAAAAATGTACATATTAGTCTAGAAGGGGATCTAATGGATGTTTTTTAAATTTGATGGAGGTCTAGGAAGGAAACTTGAAAAATAATGAATACATGCAAAAGTCGCCTAAAAAGTGAACCATCTTCCCTTAAGGCTTATATAATAGATCTAATGATGATGTCGGAGAGGCTGGGATCATGACCAGTTTCGAACTCACTCGCTTGGGTATGTTTAATCTAACTAATTAATTCCACTTTCAACACCGAACACCTCCCAATGAAATTAATGACAGTATGTGATCCTCCCCTTAATTGTAAATAGTAGAGTAGACTTTAATGTACAGGATAGTTAATAGTATATAGTATATTCTATCTATCTATCTATTTGCTCAGCCCCATTCCTTTTTTTTTTTTTTACTGGGGGTGGCCGACTCGAAATAGAGCCCAAATAGAGAAAAAAACAAGTATACTGTACAGGATAGTTACATACGAACATAAGAAAATGGGAGTCTTCAGAAAGCCGATTGGCCCAAACAAGGCATATCCCTCTCACCCCTAACCCTAATTATAAGGCCTTATGAGCTGGGCTTATACAGTCCACCTCACTAACACCATTAGGACTGACCTCACCTAAACGGTTAGAGGTACGAAAACGGGGTCTACAGAGCGCCGATTGGCCCACACCGGACAGATCCCCCTCACACCCAACCCATCTCGTCCATATGCCTATCTAATTTTATCTTAAAGCTCCCTATCGTGCTTGATCCCACTATAGCACTCGGTATATATATAGGATATATACTAAGGAAAAGCCGGCCGGCCGGCTGCCGCCAGCCGGTTTCTAAACGGCTGGGCAGCCGACGCGCGCGCATGCCCGCACGTGGCTACTATGCAGGAGCGTCACATAACACATAACAAAGCCACTCCAACAGCTTGCTCTCTCCAACACCCCTCTCTATACTATATACAGACTAATAACACACATAACAAAGCCACTCCAACAGCTTCCTCTCTCCAACACCCCTTCTCCCATCTCTATACTGTTTACAGACTAATAAGTAATAACACACATAACAAACCCACTCCAACAGCTTCCCTTCTCCCCTCTCTATACTGTTTACAGACTAATAAGTAATAACACACATAACAAAGCCACTCCAACAGTTTCCTCTCTCTCCAACACCATTTCTCCCCTCTCTACACTCTATATAGACTAATAACACATAACAAAACCACTCCAACAGCTTCCCCTCTCTCCAACACCCCTTCTCCTCTCTACACTCTATACAGACAAATAACACACATAACAAAGCCACTCCAACAGCTTCCTCTCTCTCCAACACCCCTTTTCCCCTCTCAACCTCTTCAGAAAATAGGAAAAATAGAAAGTAGCTATGAGGTGCCGTTGTAAAGGCTTATTCCTCAATATCTTCACTATCACCATATACATACTAATAACACACATAACAAAGCCACTCCAACCGCTTCCTTTCTCTCCAAAACCCCTTCTCCCCTCTCAACATTCTTCAGAAAATAGGACAAATATAAAGTAGCTATGAGGTGCCGTTGTAAAGGCTGATTCCTCAATACCTTCACCTGATCTAGTGGAGGCAATTATATATCATTTGTCATAAGGGGACATGGGTCGGTTTTCTGGACCACTTTCTCCCTCGTGATTAGCCCCATTATTCTTCAGATGTTAAGATATCTGCCTTATTAGTTAGTTGATTTTAAGACCTTTCGCCCCATTTCTTCGTCAATGTTTAGACCTTTCGTTCTATTTATGTGTCGATTTTTTCCCTGGCGAACGATAGTGAACCTGTTATGTTGGAAGAATCGGCCTTCGGCCGGAACATTTTTCTACCGAAAAATGTACATATTAGTCTAGAAGGGGATCTAATGGATGTTTTTTAAATTTGATGGAGGTCTAGGAAGGAAACTTGAAAAATAATGAATACATGCAAAAGTCGCCTAAAAGTGAACCATCTTCCCTTAAGGCTTATATAATAGATCTAATGATGATGTCGGAGAGGCTGGGAATCATGACCAGTTTCGAACTCACTCGCTTGGGTATGTTTAATCTAACTAATTAATTCCACTTTCAACACCGAACACCTCCCAATGAAATTAATGACAGTATGTGATCCTCCCCTTAATTGTAAATAGTAGAGTAGACTTTAATGTACAGGATAGTTAATAGTATATAGTATATTCTATCTATCTATCTATTTGCTCAGCCCCATTCCTTTTTTTTTTTTTACTGGGGGTGGCCGACTCGAAATAGAGCCCAAATAGAGAAAAAAACAAGTATACTGTACAGGATAGTTACATACGAACATAAGAAAATGGGAGTCTTCAGAAAGCCGATTGGCCCAAACAAGGCATATCCCTCTCACACCTAACCCTAATTATAAGGCCTTATGAGCTGGGCTTATACAGTCCACCTCACTAACACCATTAGGACTGACCTCACCTAAACGGTTAGAGGTACGAAAACGGGGTCTACAGAGCGCCGATTGGCCCACACCGGACAGATCCCCCTCACACCCAACCCATCTCGTCCATATGCCTATCTAATTTTATCTTAAAGCTCCCTATCGTGCTTGATCCCACTATAGCACTCGGTAGCCTATTCCACCTATCTGCAACTATGTTACCAAACCGATACTTACCTATATAATTTTAAAGCTAAATGTATCTAGTTTGAAACCATTTGTTCGAGTTCTTTCGCTATTACTGAGCTTTAGTAAATTTTTAATGTTCCCTTTATTAATCCCACCAAGCCACTTGGACACCTCTATCAGGTCCCCTCTAACTCTGCGTCTCTCTAACGAATGTAAGCCTAATTTCTTCAACCTTTCTTCATACGGAAGATTTCTAATACTATGGATCATTTTTGTCATTCTACGTTGTACTCTCTCCAATGAATCTATGTCCATTCTGTAATAAGGACACCAAAATTAAACAGCATAATCCATATGGGGTCTCACTAATGACAAGTAAAGTTTTAAGATACCATCAGTTGTTGTGTTACTCACACTCCTAGAGATGAACCCGAGAATCCTGTTTGCCTTGTTACGAACGCTTATACATTGTTTTCTAGGCTTCAAATCATTGCTAACAAACACACCTAGATCTTTCTCACAATTCTAGTTTTCTAATTCCATATTAGCTAGTTTATATTTAACATTTGTATGCATCTTCCCTATCTTTAATACCTTGCATTTGTCAATGTTAAACTTCATCTGCCAATTTACTGACCATTCGTGTAAGGTATCTAGATCCCTTTGGAGGCACTCTATATCTCTATATCAATAAATGTTTCTCCCCATTCTGGTATCATCTGCAAATGTACTTATCCTACTAGTTATACCTATATCAAGGTCATTTATGTATATAACAAACAACAGAGGACCCAATACAGAGTCCTGGGGGACACCACTTTTGACTGCTCCCCATTCTGACTTGGTATCATTTATGCTGACTCTATGCTTCCTACCAATTAGCCATGACCTAATTCATCCCAACAACGCCCATCCTATTCCATGTGCCTCAACCTTTCTCATCAATCTCTCATGGGGGACTCTGTCGAAAGCTTTACTGAAATCTAAATATATTATATCATATGACTTGTCATTATCTACTGCTTCATATACCTTTGAGAAAAAACTAAGCAAATTAGTAAGGCAAGAACGTCCCTGAGTGAATCCATGCTGGAGAAGAATTGATTAAATTAAATGTTTCTAAATGGTTTCTAATTTTACTAGCAATAATTTACTCTAGTAGCTTTCCTATGATTGATGTAAGACTAATTGGGCGGTAATTGGATGCTATTGATGTATCACCTTTTTTGAAGATCGGAACAACATTTGCAAGCTTCAAAGCTTCTGGAACTAAGCTTGTCTCTAATGACTTGTTAACTAGAAATGTTAATTGATAACTTAACTCATCTCTGCATTATTTTAATACTCTAGCATAATATACCTCATCAGGACCAGGCGATATTTTAGGTTTCAGTCTGTCAATTTCCTTAAGCACATCATTTCTACTTATAGTAACCGTACTTAACCTATATTCTATACTATCGCTATATAACTTACGGACTTTTGGAAACTGTGCCAAATTTTAATTATGAAAACGGAAAGAAATTGACTATTTAATGTACTGCACATTTCTAAATAATTTTCTGTCATTTCTCCTATCGAAGTTTTAAGGGGACCAATTACCAATAATAATGTATAGTATATAATCGATTATAATATTTTAAATTAAAATGTAAAACTTGCAAACTAAACAAACCAAAATTGGGACAAGGACAATATAAAGTCAAATTAAATTATCAAAATCGCTATGTGGAAACAACGCTTACTAAAATGAAAATTATTAAATAAAAGAACACAATCCACCACATAGGGTGTACATTACTACATGAGCAAGTTAATCTGTTTCCCATCAAACTAATCGCACATATAACAACGCACTATCGTCACGTTAAAGGAAGTAGTCAAGTTTGGGAAGTCCGGGACGTTCTGGCAAATTTTACTAAACTCTGCATGAATAAAGAAACTACATGTTAAATGTCAAAATAATATTTATACAGGATAGTTAAGGGTGCCCACCTCGTACTTTTCTCTCTCTCCCTCTCTCTCGGGGTTGTATCTATTTGGCCCCATTCAACCTACTGTTTTAAGACGTTTATCCCCAACCAGGTGTCGATTTTTCCTGGCGAGCGGCAGAGCCACCATATTTTTAAAAACACGTTTTTTGACAGCAGGCTAAATTTGTAAATGTTTTCGATAGAAAAATGTTTCCGGCGAAGCCGGATTTCTTCATACAAGGCTGGCTCGCTATCCCTCGCTAGTAAGAAATTGACACCAGGATGGGGATTAACATTTTAACACAGTAGGTTGAATGGGGCCGAATGGATAGAAGCCAGAACAAGAGAGGAAAGGAGAGAAAAAAGCTGGTGAGCCCCCTTAATAGTATATAGACTATAGAGGGTAGAGTATAATGTACAGGACTGTGTAACAATAAGCCGGTGAGCCCCCTTAATAGTATATAGACTATAGAGGGTAGAGTATAATGTACAGGACTGTGTAACAATAAGCCGGTGAGCCCCCTTAATAGTATATAGACTATAGAGGTATAGAGTATAATGTACAGGACTGTGTAACAATAAGCCGGTGAGCCCCCTTAATAGTATATAGACTATAGAGGATAGAGTATAATGTACAGGACTGTGTAACAATAAGCCGGTGAGCCCCCTTAATAGTATATAGACTATAGAGGTATAGAGTATAATGTACAGGACTGTGTAACAATAAGCCGGTGAGCCCCCTTAATAGTATATAGACTATAGAGGGTAGACTATAATGTACAGGACTGTGTAACAATAAGCCGGTGAGCCTCCTTAATAGTATATAGACTATAGAGGGTAGACTATAATGTACAGGACTGTGTAACAATAAGCCGGTGAGCCCCCTTAATAGTATATAGACTATAGAGGTATAGAGTATAATGTACAGGACTGTGTAACAATAGGGTGGCAGAGGGAGAGCATACCTTAAGGGGAGGCAGACCGTTTTTCTGGACCCCCTTCTCCCTAATGTTTAGCCCCACTAGTTTTGAAATTATAAGACTTTCGGCCCATTAGTTTGGCGATTTTAACACCTTTCGCCCCATTTCGTTGTCAATTTTAAGACCTTTCGTGCCATTTAGGTGTCTATTATTTCCTGGCGAGCGATAGCGAGCCTGCAATTTTAAGACGAACCGGCCTTCGGCCAGGATATTTTTTTACCGAAAAATGTACAAATTTATCTTGAAGAGGGGTCTAGGGGTGTTTTTCTAAGCTTGATGGAGGTCTATGGAGGAAACTAAACAAATATATGAATACATTAATTAATAGGCCACAAACGGTCAGTCTCCCCTTAACCCCTTCTTTACCGGTGATGTTCTTTTAGCTTTACTCTGGGATACTATTAGACGATGTATTCACTTTTTTAATGGGCCTTCAGTAATTAACAGCCTTAGAACTATCCCACTTAATTAACCCTTGTGACTACCACAGATTCTTCTGAAACTGCACAAAATCGTATAAATATAGCAAAAAAACATGAAAAAGACGTCACCGGTACAGAAGGGGTTAAAGGGAGGATTTATGTTTGTTCCCTAGACCTCCATCAACCTTAAAATTACACCCCTAGACCACCTTTCAAGATAAATTTGTAATTGTTTCTGTTCCTCTTAAATTACAGACTCGCTATCGCTCGCCAGGAAAAAATCGACACCTAAATGGCACGAAAGGTCTTAACATTGACAGATATGGGGCGAAAGTTCTTATAACCTCCAAAATAATGTGGCGAACGTCTTATAATCACAAAAGCAATGGGGCTAAACATGAGAAAGGAGTCCAGAAATACAAAATCCCACCAGTGGAATATCCCCTTAACCATGACGTAGGAGAGAGACACAAGGAAGGAAGGAAAGAAGCGGGGGGGGGGGGGTGGGGGCGGCAAGAAGAGAGCCTACCTTAATAACCTTGACGCTGGAGACACACACACACTTCAGAGAAAGAAGAGAGGTTGTTGTTTGTCTGCAGGAACGTGATGCATACTAAGGGTAACTTACTACACTATCCCTCATACACACCTATACTATTGCTCTCTCTCTCTCTCGCTCTCTCTCTCTTTCTCTCTCTCTTTCTCCTCTCTCTCACACACCACTGTAAACATTCTTCACCCCCGTATAAAGTGATTATCACATATGATAACATATATTTTTTTTGTATCTATAGAAAGAAAGAGAGAGAGAGAGAGAGAGAGAGAGGAGAGAGAGAGAGAGAGAGAGAGAGAGAAAAGAGAGAGAGAGAGGAGAGAGAGAGAGAGAGAGAGAGA
This sequence comes from Paralithodes platypus, assembly GCA_032716605.1. NCBI lineage: Eukaryota > Metazoa > Arthropoda > Malacostraca > Decapoda > Lithodidae > Paralithodes > Paralithodes platypus. The sequence continues at coordinate 24,929,424 of CM064566.1, forward strand.
GAGAGTTATATGGTATCATGACCTCACGATAAATATATGAACTAATAGTAACTGCATGATTAGTAACTGTAAACACAAAAAAATTATTTGTTATATAAAACATTGGACTACCATTAACATTTGTTATACCAGGTTTTTACTGGGTTGTATTGACTAATTAGGTAGGTTCTTACTTGACTGGGGAATATGAGACTAACACGAACACAAATACGAAGGTAATAGAGGATAATATAACACAGAGTATAAACATAGATTGTTCCTATTTGACATACATACTGTACATACATACATACGTAACATTTTAAGACTGAGTGCTCCACACATACGTGCAGTTTCAATCTCTTGTCCCAATGGCGGCGTTTTAGGCAACCCTGTTAAGGGCTGCTTCACTTGTCAAGTTTTTAGATTTGAGATCGGCACGTATAGTCCGATCCCAGGTCTTCCTCGGTCCACCCCTTGGTGCAGCTCCCTCCACAATCAAAGACCTGCATTTTGTCACCCAATTTTGTTCATCCATTCTCTCCACATGTCCATACTGTTACGTCCTGGGATATATAAACACTGGGCTCTTTCTATTGGACTAGGTATGCGGCAACAAGCAACAACGGAAAACGCTAGATCCAACCCTTATCTATAAACCCAGGCAACAACCACCCTAAACCGTCAGAGTCCTGCGCTGGACAACGAGGTATCCTATATAGGCTTCGAATACCCGGGCTGAGCCACCTGCTCTAGCCTAGGGACGTTCCCAGGTCTGTGCGCCAAATTACTCTAATTGAAAGGGTGCTCTCTTGAGAGACTCAGATCGCAAGTATCTGACTCTCTCCTGGCGACCCTAAAACAAAAGCAAGACGTGCTAGCGCAGTGCTGAGTGGACTAGTCAAGGGCCCTCACACAACACACAACACTAGACACACAGGGACACAGACAAGAAAATGCCCCCCGACTCACGGGTATCCTAGTAAAGTCGTGCGGGTCCACAGGACTCGCACCAGCAGACTTTACTTAAGGATCGCAAAAACCTCCCCTCCGGTCTAGCCCCTGCTAACCTGACACAAGAACACACTAGCAAGCATGAAACCACCAAATATAAGACAACAAAAAGCATCCTAGGTCACATTAACAATTACGTCTCTGCATAAGGCCCAAAATCCTATCTAGTTATCTGAGAGCTCGTCGTTAATACAATAATAGATATAAGATGGGATAATTAAATAGATTGGTGAAGTAGTGGAAGGAAGGTATACAAAGTAAGAGAGAAGTTTCTAAGTGGGGTTGAAAGGATAGATATCAAGGGGGTCCGAAGGGTACGACAGTGAGGTGAGCTCTGAGTCTTGAATCTGTCTGGACCCCACCCTAGGCATGCGAAATACATCCCATTCTTGGCAACACTCAACACAGTTGCCGGTCAAAATCCTCTACCCCTTGCGTGAGTCGAAACTAAGCCTAAACGTTGCCAATCAAATTGGCAAACATAAGGCTCGTCCCAAGCTAGACTCTCCGCGCGAAGCAACGTCCCCCAGCGTCTCTCTCTCCCGCTCGTCTCCTCCCACTCTCACTAGACTTACATCTTATATATTATAATGAAACAATCAACTATTGAGAATAAAATATACTAAGATGCGTTGGTTAAGAATAAGGGCAGCTTCAAGCTGTGAAACAACATAAGAATATACCAGACATTAGTTACATTATCGTAGGATATATACTAAGGAAAAGCCGGCCGGCCGGCTGCCGCCAGCCGGTTTCTAAACGGCTGGGCAGCCGACGCGCGCGCATGCCCGCACGTGGCTACTATGCACATAACACACATAACAAAGCCACTCCAACAGCTTGCTCTCTCCAACACCCCTCTCTATACTATATACAGACTAATAACACACATAATAAAGCCACTCCAACAGCCTTTTCTCTCTTCAACACCCCTTCTCCCCTCTCTACAGACTAATAACACACATAACAAAGCCACTCCAACAGCTTCCTCTCTCCAACACCCCTTCTCCCCTCTCTATACTGTTTACAGACTAATAAGTAATGACACACATAACAAAGCCACTCCAACAGCTTCCTCTCTCCAACACCCCTTCTCCCCTCTCTATACTGTTTACAGACTAATAAGTAATAACACACATAACAAAGCCACTCCAACAGTTTCCTCTCTCTCCAACACCATTTCTCCCCTCTCTACACTCTATATAGACTAATAACACATAACAAAACCACTCCAACAGCTTCCCCTCTCTCCAACACCCCTTCTCCCCTCTCTACACTCTATACAGACAAATAACACACATAACAAAGCCACTCCAACAGCTTCCTCTCTCTCCAACACCCCTTTTCCCCTCTCAACCTCTTCAGAAAATAGGAAAAATAGAAAGTAGCTATGAGGTGCCGTTGTAAAGGCTTATTCCTCAATATCTTCACTATCACCATATACATACTAATAACACACATAACAAAGCCACTCCAACCGCTTCCTTTCTCTCCAAAACCCCTTCTCCCCTCTCAACATTCTTCAGAAAATAGGACAAATATAAAGTAGCTATGAGGTGCCGTTGTAAAGGCTGATTCCTCAATACCTTCACCTGATCTAGTGGAGGCAATTATATATCATTTGTCATAAGGGGACATGGGTCGGTTTCTGGACCACTTTCTCCCTCGTGATTAGCCCCATTATTCTTCAGATGTTAAGATATCTGCCTTATTAGTTAGTTGATTTTAAGACCTTTCGCCCCATTTCTTCGTCAATGTTTAGACCTTTCGTTCTATTTATGTGTCGATTTTTTCCCTGGCGAACGATAGTGAACCTGTTATGTTGGAAGAATCGGCCTTCGGCCGGAACATTTTTCTACCGAAAAATTTACATATTAGTCTAGAAGGGGATCTAATGGATGTTTTTTAAATTTGATGGAGGTCTAGGAAGGAAACTTGAAAAATAATGAATACATGCAAAAGTCGCCTAAAAAGTGAACCATCTTCCCTTAAGGCTTATATAATAGATCTAATGATGATGTCGGAGAGGCTGGGAGAGAGGTATCATGACCAGTTTCGAACTCACTCGCTTGGGTATGTTTAATCTAACTAATTAATTCCACTTTCAACACCGAACACCTCCCAATGAAATTAATGACAGTATGTGATCCTCCCCTTAATTGTAAATAGTAGAGTAGACTTTAATGTACAGGATAGTTACTAGTATATAGTATATTCTATCTATCTATCTATTTGCTCAGCCCCATTCCTTTTTTTTTTTTTACTGGGGGTGGCCGACTCGAAATAGAGCCCAAATAGAGAAAAAACAAGTATACTGTACAGGATAGTTACATACGAACATAAGAAAATGGGAGTCTGCAGAAAGCCGATTGGCCCAAACAAGGCATATCCCTCTCACACCTAACCCTAATTATAAGGCCTTATGAGCTGGGCTTATACAGTCCACCTCACTAACACCATTAGGACTGACCTCACCTAAACGGTTAGAGGTACGAAAACGGGGTCTACAGAGCGCCGATTGGCCCACACCGGACAGATCCCCCTCACACCCAACCCATCTCGTCCATATGCCTATCTAATTTTATCTTAAAGCTCCCTATCGTGCTTGATCCCACTATAGCACTCGGTAGCCTATTCCACCATCTACAACTCTGTTACCAAACCAATATTTGCCTATATCCTTTTTGAAACGAAATGTATCTAATTTGAAACCATTTGTTCGAGTTCTTTCGCTATTACTGAGCTTTAGTAAATTTTTAATGTTCCCTTTATTAATCCCACCAAGCCACTTGGACACCTCTATCAGTCCCCTCTAACTCTGCGTCTCTCTAACGAATGTAAGCCTAATTTCTTCAACCTTTCTTCATACGGAAGATTTCTAATACTATGGATCATTTTTGTCATTCTACGTTGTACTCTCTCCAATGAATCTATGTCCATTCTGTAATAAGGACACCAAAATTAAACAGCATAATCCATATGGGGTCTCACTAATGACAAGTAAAGTTTTAAGATACCATCAGTTGTTCTGTTACTCACACTCCTAGAGATGAACCCGAGAATCCTGTATGCCTTGTTACGAACGCTTATACATTGTTTTCTAGGCTTCAAATCATTGCTAACAAACACACCTAGATCTTTCTCACAATTCTAGTTTTCTAATTCCATATTAGCTAGTTTATATTTAACATTTGTATGCATCTTCCCTATCTTTAATACCTTGCATTTGTCAATGTTAAACTTCATCTGCCAATTTACTGACCATTCGTGTAAGGTATCTAGATCCCTTTGGAGGCACTCTATATCTCTATATCAATAAATTTTTCTCCCCATTCTGGTATCATCTGCAAATGTACTTATCCTACTAGTTATACCTATATCAAGGTCATTTATGTATATAACAAACAACAGAGGACCCAATACAGAGTCCTGGGGGACACCACTTTTGACTGCTCCCCATTCTGACTTGGTATCATTTATGCTGACTCTATGCTTCCTACCAATTAGCCATGACCTAATTCATCCCAACAACGCCCATCCTATTCCATGTGCCTCAACCTTTCTCATCAATCTCTCATGGGGGACTCTGTCGAAAGCTTTACTGAAATCTAAATATATTATATCATATGACTTGTCATTATCTACTGCTTCATATACCTCTGAGAAAAAACTAAGCAAATTAGTAAGGCAAGAACGCCTGAGTGAATCCATGCTGGAGAAGAATTGATTAAATTAAATGTTTCTAAGTGGTTTCTAATTTTACTAGCAATAATTTACTCTAGTAGCTTTCCTATGATTGATGTAAGACTAATTGGGCGGTAATTGGATGCTATTGATGTATCACCTTTTTTGAAGATCGGAACAACATTTGCAAGCTTCAAAGCTTCTGGAACTAAGCTTGTCTCTAATGACTTGTTAACTAGAAATGTTAATTGATAACTTAACTCATCTCTGCATTATTTTAATACTCTAGCATAATATACCTCATCAGGACCAGGCGATATTTTAGGTTTCAGTCTGTCAATTTCCTTAAGCACATCATTTCTACTTATAGTAACCGTACTTAACCTATATTCTATACTATCGCTATATAACTTACGGACTTTTGGAAACTGTGCCAAATTTTAATTAGTGAAAACGGAAAAGAAATTGACTATTTAATGTACTGCACATTTCTAAATAATTTTCTGTCATTTCTCCTATCGAAGTTTTAAGGGGACCAATTACCAATAATAATGTATAGTATATAATCGATTATAATATTTTAAATTAAAATGTAAAACTTGCAAACTAAACAAACCAAAATTGGGACAAGGACAATATAAAGTCAAATTAAATTATCAAAATCGCTATGTGGAAACAACGCTTACTAAAATGAAAATTATTAAATAAAAGAACACAATCCACCACATAGGGTGTACATTACTACATGAGCAAGTTAATCTGTTTCCCATCAAACTAATCGCACATATAACAACGCACTATCGTCACGTTAAAGGAAGTAGTCAAGTTTGGGAAGTCCGGGACGTTCTGGCAAATTTTACTAAACTCTGCATGAATAAAGAAACTACATGTTAAATGTCAAAATAATATTTATACAGGATAGTTAAGGGTGCCCACCTCGTACTTTTCTCTCTCTCCCTCTCTCTCGGCAATTTGTTCGAATGCCGACCCGTGGTAATAACGTTCTTGACATTGTACTTGCAACAAAAGAAGAATTGATAGAGAATTTGAATGTTGGTGATGAATTCAGTAACAGCGACCATCGTACGATAACTTTCACTTTAAAGTTTACTAGTAACGAACCAAATAGTAGCATCGAAAAAGTCCCTAATTTCAAGAAAGCAAACTTCCATAAACTTAGAGCTATGTTTAAAGAAACTGACTGGAGCTTTTTAATTAACAATAACGACATAAATACATCTTGGAAGTTATTCGAAACCACTTACCTAAAAGCAGTGCAAGACTGCATACCATCGAAAATACGGCGTCCAGGCCATAATAATAAGCCCAAATGGTGGAATAAAGATATTTCAAACTGCCTGCTTGCTAAAAAATGTGCTAATGATAGATTAAAATCCTCACAAAATGACGAAGAACGGGTGAAATTTGTAGAGCTACGACCGCAAAGCCAAAAAGTTAATTAAGCAAAGTAAAAAGACCTTAGAGTTACATATTGCGAATCAAAGTAAAACAAACCCGAAAGAATTCTATAGTTATATCAGAAAGAAAAAAGTAGTTACTTCAACTGTTGGACCGTTAGTCGATGAAAAAGGAGAATACACCAAAGACGAAGTACAAATGAGTAATGCCCTCAATACCTTCTTTGCATCAGTTTTTACAACAGAAGACCTCAGTGATATCCCTACACCATCGCCGATTCAGATTGATAATTCAGATGTTCTAAGCAATATCACCGTTACAGAGAGAGAAGTATTGAATTGTTTAGATAAACTCAAGGTAAATAAAACGCCAGGACCTGATACAATCTCGCCTAGAGTTCTAAAGGAAGCTAAGAATGAGCTCTCCAAACCACTGACATTACTATTCAATAAATCCTTGCAGTCTGGAACTATGCCTGATCAGTGGAAGCTAGCCAACGTAACACCGATATTCAAAAAAGGCAGCAAATCCCTACCCAGTAACTATCGTCCAATTAGCTTAACCTCAGTTGTATGTAAAATGCTAGAAACGGTCATACGAGACAGACTCGTAAATCACTTGGAGGAAAATAACATACTTAAAGATACTCAACACGGCTTTCGTAAAAAACGTTCCTGTTTAACAAACCTCTTAGACTTCTTCCACGATATCCTCAACCTCTACGATGAGAGTAAAGCTGTAGATATTATATACCTTGATTTTCAAAAGGCCTTTGACAAAGTTCCCCACAAACGTTTACTGCTAAAACTAAAAGCGCATGGAATACAAGACGGTGTGTTGAAATGGATAGAAAATTGGCTCAGCAACAGAAAGCAAAGGGTAGTCATAAACGGTAAGGCATCTAAATGGACCAATGTAAGTAGCGGGGTACCCCAGGGATCGGTACTAGGACCAATTCTCTTTCTAATTTACATCAACGACATAGATGAGGGTCTCACCTGCACAATCTCAAAATTTGCTGACGATACAAAAATTGCAAATAGCGTACTCTCAAAAAAAACAAGTTGACGATATGCAACACAATCTAGATAAGTTGTCATGTTGGGCCCAAATTTGGCAAATGAGTTTCAATGCGGATAAATGTAAAGTACTACATATCGGATACCTAAATGAGAAAGCATGCTATTCGATGAATGGCACACAACTTAAGAGTGTAGACAGATAAACTGATTTGGAGGTAACAATATCGAGTAACCTGAAACCCAGTCAATAATGTACATATGTTGTTAAGAAGGCAAACGAAATAATTGGCTTTATAGGCAGTTTCTTTGAGCATAAATCCAAAGAAGTAATCTAACTCTTTACAATTCCTTAGTCTGCCCTCTTCTGGAATATTGCGTTCTATCCTGGTGCCCTTACTACCAAAAAAATATAGACAAGCTAGAACGAGTTCAACGTAGAGCTACCAAAATTATACCTAGCCTAAAGAACAAACCATACGAAGAGCGTCTTAGAGAATTAAATCTATTTCCTTTAACCCAGCGCAGATTAAGAGGCGACTTAATTCAAGTGTTCAAAATCATCAAAGGCATCGACAATATGAACTGTAGTAAGTACTTCACTATCGACCAATCTAATTACACGCGGGGAAACGGTTGCAAAATTATTGGTAAATCTTTTAACTCGCACGAATCTAAGAATTTCTTCTTCAATCGAGTTGTCAACTTGTGGAATGGGCTTCCCCGAGACGTTATAGACTGCAGCACCGTTGATTCATTTAAATTCCGCCTAGACAAATATCTCGCATCAAACCCGCGACTGACTGCGTTTGTAAATGAATAACTTTATCCTCCCCTCAGTTACTAACCCATATGTCCCCTACTAACTTCCTAGTCCTGCCACGGTTGGAAGGGACAGGAAGGCAAGTAGTTCCTTTCCAAGTGTTCCTACCCAATCTAAACCACTGTTTGGACACTTGATCCTGGAGGGTCAGTTTCTTTCCACCTGTTCCCTTACCTCTACCACAAAGGACACTCCTGATCCTCGTTTTACACAGCCTAGTGTCCTGTTGTACTTCTTGTCTACTCTCCTTTGTACTCTCTCTCTCCGTGTTCATTTCCTCCCACTTCCTTCGTCATCTCTCTCCTCTCATTTTACTCGGAGCTATTTACACCACACCAACCGTTACAGCACCATATTGTAATGTTTTCTCTCTGTTGGGCCCATTTCTTTGGTCCTTCCTCTTTGTGACCCTCAGCTTGCCTGGGCAGGCCGCGCCACCCCCCGCGCTGCCCCGGCGTACAGAAATACATCGCGTTCCATTTCGTTGCTTCTGGGAGGTTGTCCCCCTTTTGCCACGATGCGGTTTTAATTGAGGCGGGTTCGAAGTTTATTATCCCCTGATGCGCCCCTGATGCGGCTGTGCATTCGGGGAACGTTTCGGATCTGTAGTGTTTTTTGTCTGCGGGTGTTTTTTTTCATTAGCTTGTTTTCGCGGTGTCTGTGGCTTTCCCTGGGTGGCTTATGCGTTTGTTTGGGGACTAACCAGAAACTGTACGACCAATGTTTACATAAAGACTAGTTTATGTTATGGGCATGTGTCTGGACGGTTCTAATAAACTGCCCCGACCCCCTTTCAAAACAGCCTTGTCTCCCCTCTCCTGTCCCCTTTCAATCCTAGTGTGTCACACCATCAACAGACACTGATCAGCTCAGTGTTCTTAATCCACCCCAACAAAAATAATCCACAAGACAGGCACTCCTATCCTTAACCTAAAACCCAAGGGTCGGACTCCAATTCTTTCGACCTATCGGGTAGAGTCCATTACGGACCCCCCCTAACTCCGCCCAGCTCTCTGTCTTGCACCCACCTGTCAACCCAATCTACCCCCACAATCCTGCGCCCCCTTTTATATAGATTCGAACCGACAACCTTCCTGTACCCCTCCGCGTGGAGCCCCTTTGTTCTGCCTCTGATCAGATCCCCACTCTATTGGCCCTGTGTACAACTGTATAACTGCCACCTATTCAGAGGCAGACCTTCTGTACTCCCCCTAATGCACAAAAACCCACCCAAACCAATACACATCTCCACCCTTAATGAGAACAACTCATCACACCTATAGACATAATTTCCCAACAATTATAGACTGGGGCCAGTCTCAGATTTAAACACCTCTTTTTTAATTATCCCTCTAAACCCCCATTATAGGTGTTTAAGACATTATCAGCACTACAGCCTAATATTCAGAGAACCGGCTTCACGGCCCAGGATATTTCTTTTACACCCACCGACACCCAACACACACCTGATACAAACATTGTATGACACCGGAAGAGGGGTATAGCAGGGTTTTCTAGCTTGAGGAGGTTATGGAGGGAAACTAAACAAAATCTGATACATTGATTAAAGAAAAACAAACGGTCAGTTCACCTTAGACCCCTTTTCTTACCCGGTGATGTCTTTTAGCATTGTACTTGGCTCTAATATTAGACGATTGTATTCACCTTTTTAATGGGCCTTCAGTAATTAACAGCCTTAGAACTATCCCACTTAATTAACCCTTGTGACTACCACAGATTCTTCTGAAACTGCACAAAATCGTCTAAATATAGCTAGAATAAAATTACAAAGACGTCACCGGTACAGAAGGGGTTAAAGGGAGGGTTTTAGTTTGTTCCCTAAACCTCCAGCAACCTTAAAATTGCACCCCTTAGACCACCTTTCAAGATAAATTTGTAATTGATTCTGTTCCTCTTAAATTACAGACTCGCTATCGCTCGCCAGGAAAAAATCGACACCTAAATGACACGAAAGGTCTTAACATTGACAGATATGGGGCGAAAGTTCTTATAACCGCCAAAATAATGTGGCGAGCGTCTTATAATCACAAAAGCAATGGGGCTAAACATGAGGGAGAAAGGAGTCCAGAAATACAAAATCCCGCCAGTGGAATATCCCCTTAACCATGACGCAGGAGAGACACAAGGAAGGAAGGAAAGAACAGTGCGGGGGGGGGTGGGGGGGGGGGTGCGGCCGGCGGCAAGAAGAGAGCCTGCCTTATAACCTTGACGCTGGAGACACACACACACTTCAGAGAAAGAAGAGAGGTTGTTGTTTGTCTGCAGGGAACGTGATGCATACTAAGGGTAACTTACTACACTATCCCTCATACACACCTATACTATTGCTCTCTCTCTCTCTCTCTCTCTCTCTCTCACACACACTTAACTGTAACATTCTTCACCCACAGTATAATTAGTGAGTAGCACATGATGATAACATATATTTTTGTATCTTAGAAAGAGAGAGAGATAAGAGAGACGAGAGAGAGAGAAGAGAGAGGAGAGAGAGAGAGGAGAGAGAGAAGAAAGAGAGAGAGAGAGAGAGAAGAGAGAGAGAGAGAGAGAGTTATTATCATGACTTCACGATAAATATATGAACTAATAGTAAGTGCATGATGAACTGTAACAGACAAATTATTTGTTATATAAACATAGGACTATTAACATTTGTTATACCAGGTTTTTTACTGGGGTTGTTGACTAATTAGGTAGGTTCTTACTTGACTGGGGAATATGAGACTACACGAACACGAAGGTAATAGAGGATAATATAACACCGAGTAAAACATAGATTGTTCCTATTGCCATACATACATACATACTTACTTTTAAGACTGAGTGCTCCACACATACGTGCAGCTTCCAACTTGTCCCAATGGCGGCGTTTCAGGCAACATGTTAGGGTCTGCTTCCTTGTCAAGTTTTTGATTTGAGATCGGCACGTATAGTCGATCCACGTCTTCCTCGGTCCCCCCTGGTGCAGCTCCCGCACACCAATCAAAGACCCATTTGTGTCACCCAATTTTGTTCATCCCTTCTCCACAATGTCCATCATCCACGGTCTACTTGTAAGCATCACCTCCCTCGCTAATACTCTTTATACCTAAACGTCTCCCCAGCTCATCATTTGTTATTCTATCCTGCAGCCTGGCCCCACACATCCATCTCACCATTCTCATCTCATTACCTTCCATTCTGTTGACATCCTCTACTTTAACGGCCCATGTTTCTGAGGCATACGTCATTGCACTTCTAACACATGAGGCATACACCTTTCCCTTCAGGGGGAGAGGCATTATTTTCATGGTCAGAATTGGCAGCAGTTCTCTGAACTTCCCCCAGCCACATCTATTTCTAGCGACAGTGGCAGCCTCGGCCCCACCACCGGCAGAGATGGTATCACCTAGGTAACAAAACTTGTCCACCAGCTCCAATGACTCATTTCCAAAATTCACAGCCACAGGATCATCACTTAACACAAGCTCGCCTTTGCACACTACGCAGTCAAATTTCTCTATTTCTGACTTATCCTTTGGCAGGGGTCCTTTTATTCTACTACAGTGCTTACTCCCATGATGCACCCAACATCGACAGCTGCTACATCGAATCGAGTTAGCGCCCACACCTTTCCCACACACTGCACATGAGCATGCACCGTTCTTTTCCAGATTGCCTTGTCTCAATCTACAATGCATAACCTTGGTTTTGTTAATCTTGACTCTTAAACCATTGCTCGCCATGCCCTCTCTCCATCTTCTGAATTTGGCCTCAGCATCTTGCATACTGTCAGCTATTAGGACTAAATCGTCTGCATAAAACAGTTCCAACGGGGGTCCGCCTCTAAAAACTCTAGACAGTGCCTCCAGGACCATAATAAAGAGGAGGAGGCTTAACACTGACCCATGATGAACTCCATCACGGACTGTGAACTCCTAACTCAGTACACCTTTCATCCTCACCGCAGTTCGCGAATCCTCCTACATCCTCATTATCACATGCACCATTGCACCAGCCACTCTTCCACACCAAGTTTCCTCATAGCCCACTGCACAACATCTCTAGGCACCCTGTCAAAGGCCTTCTCCAGGTCTACAAACACAAAGTAAAGATCCCTGCCTTTTAGTAAGAATCTTTCATGTATCTGCCTGACTACGAAGATAGCATCGGTTGTACCACGTCCTGGCATAAAACCAAACTGCATATCATCAATGGCGATGCTTTGCCTGATAAAACCCTCAAAAAATCTCTCACAGACCTTCATGATTTGGTCAAGCATTTTCAGGTCCCTATAATTACCTCTATCTAGCGCTTCCCCTTTTCCTTTGTATATATTTACTATTACACTTTTGTGCCAATCCTCAGGGATTTTCTCATCTTTAATAATGGTATTTATCAACTCAGTGACTAAGTTGACACCAGTCTCCCTTGAGGCTTTTATCATCTCAGCGACAATGTCAGAGCACCCTGGAGCTTTACCGTCCTTCATTTTATTGATTGCATCGCTCACTACAGCTGGTACTATCATAATAAAGATATGTTTTTTCGATACTAAGCTGTTCCTTATCCCATTCAAACTCTACATTTAGCAATCGTTCATAGTGTGCCTTCCATGCTTTTCTGATTTCATTTTCTGCATACACAATCTTCGCATTATCGTTTCTAACACCCTGTTCACCTATAATATCCCTACTGTAATTTTTAACTCGCCTAGCTAGGTTGAAGATTCCATTGGGATTGTCAGTGTTACACTCTTGTTCGAGAACCTGGTCCTAAATGCCTTTTTTAGCATTGTAAATCACTCTTTTGGCAGTTCGTTCAGCTGTCTGGTATTCCTCCTTGCTGCCTCCCTTCTTCCATACTTTGTAGCATCTCCTTTTCTCTTTCACAGCATGTTCTACCTCATCGTTCCACCACCAGGGGTTCTTATTCCTGGGGTGACCCTTTGTTTTCCCACAGACTTTGTCAGAAAATTCCATTAACTATTTATATCGCTAGGCCTAGCTTCCTTATTTCTATTAATTTCCTCCAGGTCACTATGAAACCTATCCCTAACTTCCTTGTTCTTCAGCAGCCACACTTTCCTTTTGGGCATGTATACCTTCTTGCACTTAGGATCTCTGTATAAGCTCTGTTGCACACAAGTAGCTTATGCTGGGGGATTCATTCTTCACTCGGGATGACCTTTACATCCCGAAGCAGTTTCCAGTCTTTCCTGTTAACGAAGAAGTAATTTATCTGGCTACTGGAGACCCCAGAGTTATACGTGACCAGATGGCTCTGTCTTTTCTTGAACTTCGTGTTACACACAACCATGTTGAGTGCAACGCAGGACTCCAGTATATATTCGCCTTCCAGATTCCTCCTTCTGTAACCATTTCCTCCATGTACTCCCTCGTATCCATCTGCAGATGCTCCCACGTGACCATTCAGGTCCCCTCCCAGGATTGTTATTTCATTCTCCAAGAGGTCCGAAATGACACTGACGGTGTCATTTCAGAAGTGCTTTTTTATCTCTTTCTGTAGGCCAGCCTGTGGGGCATATGCAGATATCACATTCAGAATTCTTTCACCAACTTTCAACTTCAAAACAATCAACCTTTCACTAACTCTCGTAATCTGAAGCACACTTTCCGTCAGCTCTTCAGCCATCAGAACACCCACTCCTCCTTTCGATTTATCAGTAACATATGATTAAAGGTACAATGTTACATCTGACATGGGTTGGTAATCATGTAACAGCACAATCGAGGATCGACTAGGCGCCTCAAGGGCGAGATGTTGGGCAGGTTCCAATGGTCTTTGAAGATGCGGCTGCGTTGTATTCCCGATGACGTCCTGGTCCATGGTGGTGATCCTGCCGTGTGACTGTTGCAGAGTTAGTGAAGACTTCCTTGAGGATCTTCTGAAGAACTTTGATGTTGAGGTCTTACACGAATACGAGCCGTTCCACCAGTATCTTACGCTCCCGTATCGTAGGACTTAAATAGGAAGTCGTTTCACCAGTGTCTTTTGCCCTCCACTACGAGTCCTTGACCTAGACTTCCTACAGGAGTCTCTGGAAGAACTTTGATGTTTTGATCATGGGTTTATTCGAGTACGAGCCATTTCACCAGTGTCTTATGCTCTCGTATTGCAGACTTAAGTAGGCAGTTGTTTCACCAGTGTCTTACACCCTCCACTACGAGTCCTGATTAGAAAGAAGCCGTTTCACCAGTGTCTTACACACTTCCAACCAGTCTTACTATTTTTGTAGGCTTACTAAAACTAGAGCGCTTGTCAGTACTGCATACTCTAGCTAAAGTAAATCATGTATCAAGGCAATGTAAAGATGTTGGGTGGTCACCAGTGTGGTCCAACAAGGATATGATCAAATCCAAGATACCTTCGAGAAATGCGTCGGGTAGTTCCACCAGTGTCTTACTCCCTCAAGGCAATTTCTTGGTAAATAGTCCCAAGTCTTCCTGACATCAACCCTACCAGTGTGGTGTTGATATCTTTCCAACTCTACTGATGGTGAGGTGGGCTGAGATAGGCTTACTATTTCCGTCGTTCTCCTCCGTGGGGCATTTCGCGGCTAGAGGGGCGGCTGTGCTTGGAGGAGGGTCTGGGTCGTATGCAGTAGCCCTTCTGGGAATCCACGCCACAGTGGTGGTGCGTCTCAGGGCAAGAAGGGCGCGTGGTGTGTTGAGATGTATGCACTGTTCTTTCCCCACGATATCTTGAGTGACCATCTCTGGTTTGTGCATCGTTGTCTGTTGAAGTTCTCACAGGTGTGTTCTTTCCTGGGGTCGGGGGAAGTGCCTGAGTAATACATGTGACCCAAGCAAAGCGTGGTGAGGAGGCTCTTGTGCCTTTTTGTCTTGGTGGCGTGGTGGCAGTGGTTGTTGTTGTTCTCCTTTGTTCCTCTTGTTCACGATTTTCTTCCCTATCTCAACATTATTAAGTAAAATTAAGTGACATTTTTTACCAAAAAATTAATACATTTTGCTCCAAAGAGGTCTGGGGGACATTTTGTCGTTTAATGGGTGTCTTAGACACATTTATATTTAAACTAAAGGGAACATTCAAAATACATTGCTCGAAAATGGTAAATGCAATGAAATATAATTCTTGACTAAATCAGATTAACTAAATATTTAGACACAATAAAATCACCCATGATGACGTATATGAGAAAGTGATAATTGAGAGAGTTTACACCTTTTATACTTCTAGAGGTCCTTCCTATGCTGACATATTTGTATAATGCTAACCAGAATAAAGGGAAGAGAGGCGTCATCGTGCTGATAGGGTTAACCCCTTGAGGATCACGAGGAGTTTAAGGGGGTAGTACTCGTTTTGTATGGACCCCCTTCTCCCCCATGTTTAGCATATTAGTTTTGAGGTTTTAAGATTTTCGTGCCGTTAGTTTGTCGATTTTAAGACCTTTCGCCCCATTTCTTCGTCAATGTTAAGACCTTTCGTGCCATTTAGGTGTCGTTTTTTCCTGGCGAGTGATAGCGAGCCTGTAATTTTAGAAGGAACAGGCCTTTGGCAGGGACATGTTTTTACCGAAAAATGTAAAAATTTATCTCACACACATATACAGACAGCTACACACATACAAACATGTAACTATTTTCTTTACCACACACACACACACACACATAAACACATGTACCCATTGTCTCTAACACACACACACACACAAACACATGTACCCATTGTCTCTAACACACACACACACACACATAAACACATGTACCCATTGTCTCTAACACACACACACACACACACATACACATACACACACACAAACACATGTACCCATTGTCTCTAACACATACACACACACACACACACAAACACATAACTATTTTCTTTACCACACACACACACGCACGCACACTCACACATAAACACATGTACCCATTGTCTCTAACACACACACACACACATACACACACACAAACACATAACTATTTTCTTTACCACACACACACGCACACACACACATACAAACATTTACCCACGAGACGTCGGACCTGACAGTGTTACATGAGTGTAATCTGAGGGTGACATTTAAGTGTCCTTGATTCCATCCCAGGCATTGACAAAGGATATCATCATTACAACTGACACTACAGCATGAATGTACGGTTGCGCTAATAAGTCATGTCCCAGCTGTCATTACGTTTGGCATGTTCTGTGTTTTATTAATGTCTGTCAGATGTTGAATAGGGTGGGTAAGTGTAGGAACATGTTTGTATATTTCACTCGATATGAAGAAATGAAGCTTAGATATTGATGATACCAATTAGTGATCAACACATAATTGGTGCCGAGACATCACATATTAGCGCGACTGTACACTTGGTCAAAGAAGTATGTGCACCTCTACACCGATCAGCTGGTGTGTACAGCTCGGTAAGGTTGGCATCGCTACCTACAGCTATATCAATCCGAGATGAGGATCGTCTCTGACACATGGATATAGCTGCAGACAGAGGTGCCAACCCTAACGAGCTGTACATATCAGATAATCAGTGTAGGGATGCAGATAATTATTTGACCGAGTGTACAAGTTGTAGGTAATATATTCAGTATATATATATATATACAGAGAGAGAGAGAGAGAGAGAGAGAGAGAGAGAGAGAGAGAGAGAGAGAGAGAGAGAGAGAGAGAGAGAGAGAGAGAGAGTTAGAATTGGTTGAACAAACAATAATAATGAGAGACTTGTTATTCTTAGTCATATTTATACCGTGCACAGAATAATGCTTTATTCATTAAGGGGTAGTACTCGCTTTATTCATTAAGGGGTAGTACTCCATTTATTCATTAAGGGGTAGCACTCGCTATATTCATTAAGGGGTAGTACTCCCTTTATTCATTAAGGGGTAGTACTCGCTATATTCATTAAGGGGTAGTACTCCATTTATTCATTAAGGGGTAGTACTCGCTATATTCATTAAGGGGTAGTACTCGCTATATTCATTAAGGGGTAGTACTCCCTTTATTCATTAAGGGGGAGCACGCGCTATATTCATTAAGGGGTAGTACTCCCTTTATTCATTAAGGGGTAGTACTCGCTATATTCATTAAGGGGTAGTACTCCATTTATTCATTAAGGGGTAGTACTCGCTTTATTCATTAAGGGGTAGTACTCGCTTTATTCATTAAGGGGTAGTACTCCATTTATTCATTAAGGGGTAGTACTCGCTATATTCATTAAGGGGTAGTACTCGCTATATTCAATAAGGGGTAGCACTCGCTATATTCATTAAGGGGTAGTACTCGCTATATTCATTAAGGGGTAGCACTCGCTATATTCATTAAGGGGTAGTACTCCCTTTATTCATTAAGGGGTAGCACTCGCTATATTCATTAAGGGGTAGTACTCGCTATATTCATTAAGGGGTAGTACTCCCTTTATTCATTAAGGGGTAGCACTCGCTATATTCATTAAGGGGTAGTACTCTCTTTATTCATTAAGGGGTAGCACTCGCTATATTCATTAAGGGGTAGTACTCTCTTTATTCATTAAGGGGTAGTACTCGCTTTATTCATTAAGGGGTAGTACTCGCTTTATTCATTAAGGGGTAGTACTCCATTTATTCATTAAGGGGTAGTACTCCATTTATTCATTAAGGGGTAGCACTCGCTATATTCATTAAGGGGTAGTACTCCCTTTATTCATTAAGGGGTAGTACTCGCTATATTCATTAAGGGGTAGTACTCCATTTATTCATTAAGGGGTAGCACTCGCTATATTCATTAAGGGGTAGTACTCGCTATATTCATTAAGGGGTAGTACTCGCTATATTCATTAAGGGGTAGCACTCGCTATATTCATTAAGGGGTAGTACTCGCTATATTCATTAAGGGGTAGTACTCCATTTATTCATTAAGGGGTAGTACTCGCTATATTCATTAAGGGGTAGTACTCGCTATATTCATTAAGGGGTAGTACTCCATTTATTCATTAAGGGGTAGCACTCGCTATATTCATTAAGGGGTAGTACTCGCTATATTCATTAAGGGGTAGTACTCGCTATATTCATTAAGGGGTAGCACTCGCTATATTCATTAAGGGGTAGTACTCGCTATATTCATTAAGGGGTAGTACTCCATTTATTCATTAAGGGGTAGTACTCGCTATATTCATTAAGGGGTAGTACTCGCTATATTCATTAAGGGGTAGTACTCCCTTTATTCATTAAGGGGTAGCACTCGCTATATTCATTAAGGGGTAGTACTCCCTTTATTCATTAAGGGGTAGTACTCGCTATATTCATTAAGGGGTAGTACTCCATTTATTCATTAAGGGGTAGTACTCGCTTTATTCATTAAGGGGTAGTACTCGCTTTATTCATTAAGGGGTAGTACTCCATTTATTCATTAAGGGGTAGTACTCGCTATATTCATTAAGGGGTAGTACTCGCTATATTCATTAAGGGGTAGTACTCGCTATATTCATTAAGGGGTAGCACTCGCTATATTCATTAAGGGGTAGCACTCGCTATATTCATTAAGGGGTAGCACTCGCTATATTCATTAAGGGGTAGTACTCGCTTTATTCATTAAGGGGTAGCACTCGCTATATTCATTAAGGGGTAGTACTCGCTATATTCATTAAGGGGTAGTACTCGCTTTATTCATTAAGGGGTAGCACTCGCTATATTCATTAAGGGGTAGCACTCGCTATATTCATTAAGGGGTAGTACTCGCTTTATTCATTAAGGGGTAGTACTCGCTATATTCATTAAGGGGTAGCACTCGCTTTATTCATTAAGGGGTAGCACTCGCTATATTCATTAAGGGGTAGTACTCGCTATATTCATTAAGGGGTAGCACTCGCTTTATTCATTAAGGGGTAGTACTCGCTATATTCATTAAGGGGTAGCACTCGCTATATTCATTAAGGGGTAGCACTCGCTTTATTCATTAAGGGGTAGTACTCGCTATATTCATTAAGGGGTAGCACTCGCTTTATTCATTAAGGGGTAGCACTCGCTATATTCATTAAGGGGTAGTACTCGCTTTATTCATTAAGGGGTAGCACTCGCTATATTCATTAAGGGGTAGCACTCGCTATATTCATTAAGGGGTAGCACTCGCTATATTCATTAAGGGGTAGTACTCGCTATATTCATTAAGGGGTAGCACTCGCTTTATTCATTAAGGGGTAGCACTCGCTATATTCATTAAGGGGTAGCACTCGCTATATTCATTAAGGGGTAGTACTCGCTATATTCATTAAGGGGTAGCACTCGCTTTATTCATTAAGGGGTAGCACTCGCTATATTCATTAAGGGGTAGCACTCGCTATATTCATTAAGGGGTAGTACTCGCTTTATTCATTAAGGGGTAGCACTCGCTATATTCATTAAGGGGTAGTACTCGCTATATTCATTAAGGGGTAGCACTCGCTATATTCATTAAGGGGTAGTACTCGCTATATTCATTAAGGGGTAGCACTCGCTTTATTCATTAAGGGGTAGCACTCGCTATATTCATTAAGGGGTAGCACTCGCTATATTCATTAAGGGGTAGCACTCGCTATATTCATTAAGGGGTAGTACTCGCTATATTCAATAAGGGGTAGCACTCGCTTTTTACAGACACCCTCTTACCTCATGTTTAGCATATTAGTTTTGAGGTTTTAGATTTTCGTGCCTTTAGTTTGTCAATTTTAAGACCTTTAGCCCCATTTCTTCGTCAATGTTAAGACCTTTCGTGCCATTTGGGTGTCGATTTTTTCCTGGCGAGCGATAGCGAGCCTGTAACTTTAGAAGGAATCGGCGTTCGGCCGGGAAATTTTTCTACCAAAAAATGTACAAATGTATCTTGAAAGGGGGTCTAGGGGGGTGCTATTTTAAGCTTGATGGATGTCTAGCGAGGAAACTAAAAAATAAATGAATACATAAATACATAGACTGAAAACCAAGCACTACCCCCTTAACCCTTTCATGCACGGCTTTGTTTTTCTATCCTACTTGTTGGTAAGAGGTGGAGGCAGGGTTACCAAATCAAGTACGCTAGATAGTAAATATATGCCGAACATCGCTAGAATAATGCCACAATCTCTACAATATCGCTCTAAAATGGCTAAAATTTCCAGAATATTGCTAGAATTCATGTCGCTAGATGTAGAAATTTGCCTCTAGATCGAAGTAACCATATGTGAAATAATGGAAAGCTTCTCACCACGCCTGAAGCCTACCACCACCAGGCAGAGACCGAGTGGCTAAACGAAACTGAAACGAGAGGACTAACCACCGCTGCAGCCAACATACCGAGATCTCCACCTCTACCTCCACCATCTCCCCCACCACCATTTCTCCCACACACTCAAGGCCAACCTCCCGCATCAAAGAAAACAATTATATTATAGTCTTATCTATCCACAGTTGTTATATTGCCAAACAATTTGGGGTGCAACTAGTAAAACCAAATTATTAACTATTGAAAAATCACAAAAAAGAATAATTAGACCTATATCACATAAATCAAGATATGCCCACACAAATGAACTTTTTAGTAAACTTGAATTATTTAAATTTAAGGATATCAATACTTACTGCAGTGCGCTTTTCGTATTTAAATGTCTGCATAACCTTTATAGAACTGATTTGTTTACACCTAGTAACAATGAAAGGTACAATTTAAGGCGAGCTGATCTATTAAGAATTCCTCTCATGACTTCTAGTCAAGCTCAGACATGTATAAAATATCATGGAGTTAAGGTGTGGAACGGATTACCTAAAAATTTAACAAATATACAGGAAATATCTCGGTTTAAGAGACAATTAAAATATTTTCTATTAACACAATATCAACAGTGACTACTAAAATAGGTATATCACCAATTATGCTACCAATAATTACAACATCCCTATCACCTAGATCGACAAATGTATAACCTTTAACAATATTTACGCTGACTGTGCGTGTATATATGTGTAGAGTCACGTAAAGGGTTGAATGAGCTTGAATACTATTTTGTAATAAACATGCTTCTATTTTTGTCTGTAAAGGTGTCTATAATGTATGTGTAGTTGGCATTTGTATACAAAATGTGTGTGTGTGTTTTTTTTGTTTTATAGAAATGGATAATTATAGTCTACAGTAAATTATTTACCATGTTCTCATATATAGGTCTAAATGAATGGTGTAAGTGTGTACTCCATGCAAAACAAAGTTTATGTCCTGTACTAATTAGGCATATACTGTTAGGGAAGCGTATGTGTCTTTGTGTCGAATTGTGGGTATAATTGCGAGTATGGCCTTTGAACATCAAGTCAATAGTTGTATAATGTATGTTATATATATTCAATTTTTGTAAATGGTATTACATGGGTAATTGTGATAAAAAAACAATCAGCTGTGAGCTCTGGGAAGTGAGTGTGACCTCAGTGTTAATCACCATTAATTTAATTTGCTTTATTTTATTATATTTTGCCTACATACATCCCTTTTCGAAGTTAGAAACATTCTTTACAACACGTAGTTCCCAGGGCACATAACTGTGACTAAGTATATTATATACAATTGCATTTTGATAGATCGAGTTATAGCCAGGTGCCTTTAAGAGAGACATCTCTCAAAAGGCTCAGCCTTATTTTTTTGTATTATTATTATATATTTTTGTTTTTAACAAATAATTTGTAAGCAAAATTGTATTGTATACCAAAGGCTAAATAAAAAGATTTCAATTCAATTCAATTCAATTCAATTCAATTCAATTCAATTAAAAAACGACTCAAGGGCAGACAATTATATAACCCGCAAGGCAGAGAAAAACATGTGATCAGTTTCTCGCCGATTACACATATCCTGCAAGATCCCAAATCTACAAACTTGCAACCACTGTTCGCTCCATCTACCTCCAGCCTACAAACTACCTAAGCAGCCCAAGAACAAATCAGAAGGCCAAATATAAATGACCCAAGCCCTGAGCACCAAATATTCACCTTCTTCTTCTTCTAGCATCGCATTTATGAAGACAATAAATTGTAGTAATTGCACGTCTTGCAAACCATGCACACTTCCGTCACCCAGCCTATGCAAACCACACAAGGCAAAGACAGCAGAAAAGCAACTCAAGCAACATGCAAGGCCTGCAAGCCTATTTGCTCTCTCTTATTGTCTTTGCCCACCACACCTCGAAACCACAAGGAAATAACCACCACAGACATCCTGCAGCCAGACGCCTTTCTACCGCCCAACCACACCCCTGATGGGGCACTGAGAAACGGTATGACTATGGCGGGAGATTTTAGGATCGATGCTCAGTTGGAAAACTGTCCTTGACGTAAGGCTGTTTTGAAATCTTGAGGGCTCGATAGGACGATTGTTCTCGCTATCCACAGACGTGAGACTGTTCGAATATTGAGACTAACTTGTAATTATTTGGAGTGGGTATCAACAAGGCTAGTTATTCGACTCCTTCACAGAGGCTAACTAATATCTTTCCCCTACCCCAGCTGGCGCTATTGTGGATAAAGTACGCTACCCAAAGGCAAGTAGCTTTATCCGAAATAGACCAAAAAGCTTAAAACACCCAGCCAACCTCAAGACTCTGAAAGTCCTGTATCAAAGTTCTTCTAAAGACCAGAGTAGTCAGCGAGTTCTCTCCTGCGTTAACTCGATTCTATTGTACTGATGCCACAGCACAGTAGATAGTATTCAAGGTCCGAAACCCAAGAGCTCGAGTAAAACTGTGGGAACCCAGTCACGACAGGATAAACCCCACGGCCAATGCATCTGCATCTACCAGGAGACGGGATTACTTATTCTACAAATCGAAAGTGAAGTTACTATACCGTTATAATACACAAGAGAAATAACTGTGCATTTATAGAGAAAGAGAATACAAAGATCAACAGTGGAAATTAGTCAAAATATATCTACCGGGTATATAAAAAGAAGTATTCTAGAAACATCGGATACTACGAGCTTATGCAATAAGCGAGAGAAAGAGAGTACTAGTGAAACCCAAATAAATCAGGGAAGTACTGATAATATTTCTGCTAAAGGAAATAACCAATAAATTCAAGTTAACTTATGCGTAAGTACCATAGTGAATTAACTCAGAGAAAATAATTACATTCAACTTCCAACTCAGAATAACTTTTCGCATATTGAGATCAAAGTTCGTATATATATAATCATCACGTAGCCTGTCTAAGCACAATAGTAAATCCTCAATTAAAAGGAGTGCTATCTTTATCTCTGAAATAAATACAGGACCAGTGTAATCCTTCAGTTAGAAGGCGGTCCACAATACTCACCTAGATATTGCATAGAATAACCCCGTCTTACGAGTCAGACGTAGTGGAGCCTCGTTCGTGCATCTATTATTGTTGTTTTTGACCATTTATTCTAGCCTTACGTATGCGATATTCTTTTGCCAATAAATGTTAAATTGTTAAAATTATCCTCTATTACTTTCTGTGTCTGTGTTAACACTATTTTGACTTCTCCAGTTAGGAAGAACCCACTTTTAAAGCAATCAACCCCAGTAAAAACCTGGCATAACAATATGTATACCTCTACATCTAGCAGGAAAGTAGCTAACTTGGAAATACTGGGTGGAGGGGTTGTGGACAGTGTTGCCAAGTTAGCTATTTTCCCGCTAGAGTTAGAGGTATTTACTTCGATCTAGAGGCACAGTTTTACATCTAGCACATGAATTCTAGCGATATTCTGGAGTTTCACTTGTTCGCACTCACTCGGGGGACACCTCGACGACGTATGCAGACTAATAACACGCATACCAAAGCTACTCCAACAGCTTCCTCTCTCTCCAACTCTATACTCTATACAGAGTAATAACTCGCATAGCAAAGCCACTCCAACAGCTTCCTCTCTCTCCAACACCCCTTCTCCCCTCTCTACACTCTTCATAAAAATAGGAAAGTAGGATGTAGCTACGAGGTGCCGTTGTAAAGACTTATCCCTCAATACCTTCACCTGACCTAACCTGACTACTTTTCCGCTAGATCTAGAGGCATGTACTTCGATCTAGCAGCAATTTTTTCTACCTAGCGACATGAATTTTTTCTACCTAGCGGCATGAATTCTAGCGATCATATGGAGATTTGTGTTATTTTGAGCGATATTCTAGTGATTGTAGCATTATTCTATTTGCTACATTTATTTATTATTGAGTAACAGGTCAGGTGAAGGTATTGAGGGATAAGCCTTTACAATGGCACCTCGTAGCTACTTTCTACTTTCCTATTTTCTGAAGAGTGTAGAGAGGAGGTGTTGGAGAGAGAGGAAGCTGTTGGAGTGGCTTTGGTATGAGTGTTATTAGTCTGTATCCTAGGAGTGTAGAGAGGAGAAGGGGTGTTGGAGAGAGAGGAATCTGTTGGAGTGGCTTTGGTATGAGTGTTATTAGTCTGTATCCTAGGAGTGTAGAGAGGAGAAGGGGTGTTGGAGAGAGAGGAAGCTGTTGGAGTGGCTTTGGTATGTGTGTTATTAGTATGTATCCTAGCGAACAGATCCTAGAACAGATATGGCGGTATTTGGTGTTTTGGCAACACTGGCCTCACCGTTACCATATCAAATCCGCATTTTGTACAGTTTATTCTGGCTTTTATTAGACGATTTTATTCAGAATAGGAAGGGTATATGGAAGTCTGAGGGTTGATCGAGATAGTTTTTACCCTTTTAACTCCCATACATCCTTCCTAAGCTGTATAAAATCGTATAATAATAGCCAGAATAAACTGTCAAAATGCGTCATAATCTTCAAAGGGTTAATGGAATAATATGGAACGCTTTATATTTCCCCTGGCGGAAAATTACCTTCCCTAAGCCGGTATCACACGTGAGCTTTTAGAGTCAACATTCGATGATCAACATTTTTCTGGCAACATTTCTGGAATATATTGTACCGGCATCGGAAACTAGACTGATGGTAGATGAATTTAAGCAACCGAAATATTTTATATGTTGACCACATAAGCTGCCAGACCAGTGTTGAGGATAAATGTTGAGTGAAAAAGTACTCGTGTGATACCGGCTTTAACCACTTTTACTCTTGCGATACTTAACCAACTGAGTACCAGCGACGACAACGTGTCGTCGGTAATGTTTGTTCCCCACAGACCACGATGCACAAGTGTCGTCGGGGTTTAATTACTCCGGTCTTATGGCAGCTAAAGGGCTCAGATTTGTATGGGAACTGTGTAAGTATCCCATGCAACCATGCCGATGGTTAAAAACTCTCAAAGTCCAACCGCGTGCGAATGAGCGCGCAAAAACATGGTTTTTGGGTGTTTTTGCCTTCAATTTTTTACTCTTGTAAAATCGACTTTCGGGGGTTCCGTAGGACCCCTTTTTGACCTTTTTGATTGTTTTTTTTTGGGCGGTCCTTCATTCCTAACCCATTTGCTATTGTTTCTGGAAAAAAAAAATCAAAACCTGCTGGTCCCTGGTGGTACATTTATTTATAACTAGCTGGGGCTCAGTGGGTTAAGGGGGTACTACTCGCTTTTTATGGACCTCCTTCTCTCTCGTGTTTAGCATATTAGTTTTGAGATTTTAAGACGCTCCTTCCATTTGTTTGGCGATTTTAATATCTTTCGCCCCATTTTGTTGTCATATATGTATATATAACTCATTGGGGGTCTAGGGTGTGTTTTTCTAAGCTTGATGGAGGTCTAGCGAGGAAACTAAGAAATAAATAAATAAATTAATTAATAGACCAAAAAAACAAACAAACAACGGTCCGTCTCGCCTTAACACCTAACGAGCGGCCTAGGCGGTAATTTATATGTACCGCCCAGCGGGGTGTTTTTACCCTACATAGGGTTGTTTACGTGATCATTTTTATGCCTAAATAAGACCCAGAGCGTAAAACAAGTATCTATCCCTGAAAGGGCATAAACAGAGCTTTCCAATGACACCCCAACCATCCTTGTACGACCGCTAGTTTTCTTGCAACGATCGCGCAACACGAGTGCAATAACCATGTAATTAGGTACTTTCCCTACATAATTCCCTGTGTAGCGAGTGCGTGAGGGTGGGGGATGGTGGGATTCATATCAGTTGGCCCACCGCGGTGGTGTGCGACGGTCATAGCCGTACTACGCTCCTCACACCGCTCAGCTCTCTCTCTCTGCAACATTACGTGCTGAAAATGGCACACGACATAAGTTGTGAACCGCCACTTAGTCCAAATTTCTTTCACACGACATAAGTTGACATAAGTTGCGCGCCGCCAATAAAGGGTTAATAGTCCGTTGGCAACAAGACAACAAGGTCAGTCACTCATTTGTACCCGGAGAGTATAACCGGTGTCATACGAGCAATTTTTCTGGCAATTTTTTCAGGCAATTGTGGTCTGGCATCTTTTTAAGTAAAGTTATATTTGGATAGGTGACGAGAAGGGCGGATTTAGGAAGGGAAGAGAATGTGTAGATCAGATTCTTACCCTAAAATGTGTTGTGGAGAAATATCTAGAGAAGCAACAAAAGCTGTATGCTGCCTTTATGGACTTGAGAAGGCCTATGACAGAGTGGATAGAGAAGGTATGTGTGAAAGTACTGAGAATATACGGAGTAGGCCTAGATGGCAAGTTTCTGAAAGCAGTGAAGACCTTGTATGAGGGTGCAAAGGCGGCAGTACGTGTGGAAAATGAACAGAGCAACTTCTTTGATCTGAATGTTGGGTTGAAACGAGTGTGTGATGTCCCCGTAGTTGTTTAATGTATATATGGATATATAATGTACTGTATATGCAGTATATGGATGTTGTCATGAAAGAAATACAAGGAAGAGCAGTGGATGTTGGTGTATCGCTGATAAGGGAGGGAAACAAGTGGAAGCTATAGTCTGTTCGTTGTAAGTATGCAAGAAATCATGATTTCTAACCTCTGTATCTCAAAAACGACTAGAGTAATCGAGTTAATATTTCTACCATTTGGGACGAGCCAGTCAAGGAATAGATGTGGAAATTTACAGCCAATTTGCTCCAGTCCTTTTTGAGTTCCAGAAAATAGAGGTCACGATTTCTCGCCTACTTAAAGCGAATAGACTCTACCTGTACTGCTGTTTGCTGATGATACAGTTCTGATGAGTGATAATGAATGGGAGTTGCAGGGTCTGGTAAATAAGTTTGGAACAGTGTGAGAAAAACAGAGTCTGAAGGTAAATGCGGGGAAGAGCAAGGTTTATGGTCTTCGAAAAAGGTGAAGCCACAGAGTGTGAGGTGAAGTTGAACGGTCAAGCTATGGAGATTGTCAGCTCATTTAAGTATCTGGGCAGTGTGGTGAGTAAAGATGGGACTATGGATCATGAAGAAATGCGGGAGAGGGTGCAACGGGAAGAGGGTTGTAGGAACGCTGAAAGCAGTAACAAGAAATAGGGTGGTCAGCATGGAAGTGAAAAAGTCCTTGCATGACAGTGTGGTAATCCCGACATTGACTTACGGAAGCGAAGCATGGACGGTGGTGGAGAGACTCAGACCAAGAGTGAGAGGGGTGGAAATGAGTTACTTAAGAAGTGTGTGCGGAGTTACATGGAGGGATAGACAGACGAATGAGGAAGTAAAAGAGAGGTGTGGTGTGGAGATAGATGTGCTGGAAAGTGTGAAAAGGAACACCTTGAGATGGTTCGGCCATATGGAACGTATGGGAAGCGAGAGAATGACTACGAGGCTGTACGAGAGCGAGGTGGAAGGACAGAGAGGGCAAGGTAAACTGAGAGAGAGGTGGAAGGATGGAGTGAGGAAGTATATGGATGAAGGTGGTGCTGGTTGGGAGGCGGGGCGTCGACTGACTGGGGACAGAGGTGCATGGGGGCGTTTCGTTCGTGGCTTTCCCTTCGGGGATCACGGCGTCAGGCAATAGATAGATAGATATATTATTTAAACCTCTTGAGGGATGCTGGGTCTAGGGGGTATTATTTAAGCTTGGTGGAGGTCTTCGGAGGGGAAAAATAGTTATTTATTTATTTTTTGTTTATGTTTACTCGCTAGACCTCCATCAAGCATTAGAACCCCCCCCCCCCCTCCCCTAGACCCCCTTTCAAGATAAATTCGTACATTTTTCGGTAGAAAAATGTTCCGGCCGAAGCCCGATTCTTTCTAAAAATAGAGGTTCGCTGCTGCTCGCCATGAAAAAAATCGACACCTAAATGGCACGAAAGGTTTTAATATTGATAAACAAATGAGGCGAAAGGTCTCAAAATCGCCAAATTAACAGAACACACGTTTTAAAACCTCAAAACTAATATGTTAAAAATGAGGGAGAAGGGGGTCCATACAAAGCGAGTACTACCCCCTTAATAGTACTGTATACCGAGTGTTATGAGGGTGATAATGGTCTATGTTAGTGTAATAATAATAATAATAATAATAAACGGTTTATTAAAGAATGGCAGCCTCATGAGTTGAAAATACACATTTTACAATTTAGTGGATGAACATGAGATGTACAGATATGAAGATGGTAAGCTCAGTTTACAAAAAAAAATAAAAATACAATAATGATGCAGGTGCAAAATACAAATTATCATAAATTAACCATGAGAGTAAGTGATATACAGTACATATACACATTTATTTTACTTACTCATACACAGAACATACATATATACACGTGCGTACACACATACATACACAAACATATACATACATATATAAGTACATAAGAACATGCAGTAAGTGTGCACATGCCCGTATACACAAACGCTCACATATGCACACAAACATACATACATACAAAAACTGTTTTGGTAGGGTCAGGTGAGGAGTTGAAAAGGGGTAAAGAGGGAACGGCCTACAGGTCCGTATAGGTAGGGTCAGGTGAAGCCTACTACAATGGGAGGTTAATCCTCGGTAGAGAACAAAACAAGGATATAAAAACAGTAGGGACAGCTTGGGGGAATTGTAGTATATAGGACATTCTTTAGTGTAGGTGTGTGTGTGTGTGTTTGTTCGTGTGTGTGTGTGTGTGTGATAGAAGGCGAAATGTGGAAAAGCTGGGCATTCTATTGTTAAGGGTGGAGATACATGGATGAAGATACACGAACACTTAATAATAGATAATGCTTATGCATAGATTTATAATAAGAAGTTGCGCTGGCGAGCAATATGTTCTCGCTCATATGTATGTATATTTACATACACATGTGCACATGATTATACAAATACACGTACAGTACATATATATATTATATACCTTATATTCTCAACCGGGCTCGAACCATTGACAGCACATACACACAGACATACATATACATAAATATATGCACATTACATGCATATATGCTCTTCTCTTATCCACCTGATACGCTCAGCCGGGCTCGAACCACAAACAGTATACACTATAGACACATACATATATACATAAATAACGCATACATACATACACATATACGCACACATACATACACATATACTGTACATACATAGATACACATATACATATATACACATATACATATAATACACATATACATAAACAAACTCAAGCAAATACATACATAATTATATTCTAATACACACACGCACACACACTTATGCATACATTATTAAAGGTGGGCGCGTATATATGGTGTGACATGCCGTTATTACACATTATTAATAATATTTACAATGGTTGGGATAGGACTATTTTTATATCTGTCAGTTCTTGCTCTTATTGGTTGGAGTGTGTTGAAGTGACGAGCTGCACGTGTTGGTCTAGGGGCATCTGGTGAAAGTAAGTTTCTGTGTCGTGGGTGAACAAGCAGCTTAGATGCAAACTGTTTGAGTGTGTTGTAGTGGTGGGTTGAAAGTGCAGGTATGCTAAGGGTGGTGAGAGCTTCCTCGTACCCTGGATATGTGCCACCCAGGATGATCCTGCATGCCCTCCTCTGCACTCTCTCCAATTGACGTTGTTGTGTCAGGGTTAGAGAGGAGGACCAGGCAGGAGAGGCGTAGGTGAGCTTAGGGAGTATGAAGGTGTTATATATACTCTTCAGCTCATTCTCCGGCGCCCCCAGGGTCTCAACCACCTTAGCATAAACAACTTGTATGTGGCGGTCCTGACTGTGGTAGTTACATGTTTCTTCCAGTTCAGCTTGTTGTCCACAGTGATTCCGAGGAGTTTGGTGGACTCAACAAGCTGAAGGGGATGAGGACCAATTGTGACAGTGGGTGGAGGAACGTCGGTAACGGAGGTGTTGATGTGCATGACCACTGTCTTGTCATGATTGATAGTCACATGATTGTCTGTGGTCCAGGCTTGAAGACGGTCGAGGATGTCTTGTAGGGGGTCATAGTTAGGGGAGGTGTTATCGACAGTAATGCCGACTGCCGAGTCGTCCACGTACTTCTAGTGGAAGGGGTGTCCTTTAGGGCATCATTAATCAAGATGAGGAACAATAGAGGCCCCATCTTTGTGCCCTGTGGGACTCCACATGTGATGTCTAGGAAGGTGGAGATGAAGCCTTGGTATCGCACTGCTTGTCGTCTGTCACTAAGGAAGTCGGTCAACCACGCAACCAGGGTAGGATGTAGCCCCAACTTTATGGCCTTGTTGATGATGATGGTGTGGTCAACAAGGTCAAATGCTTTCCTAAAGTCAATAAAGGCAAGGGCGAAGGAAGTCTTTCTCTTCTCAAGATTTGTGTAAATATAATCTAGGAAGCTAATAAGACAGTGAGTGGTGGAGGAGGTTTTTACGTTGCCAAACTGTTGGGGATCTATCAAGTGACGGATTTGTGAGTAAGCTCAGGTGAATACAAAGTCCACTCAGATTAGACTAGGGATGGGCGTTATGGCAATTGGTCTGAGTTCATTAAGAGAATGTGGGGAGGGGGTTTTGGGAATTGGAGTGACGTATGAAGTTTTCCAGTCTGCAGGGCATTTACTTTGCCTTAAGGAGGCATTAATTATCGAGCAAAGGGGGGTGGCAAATTCCACCAAAAATTCTTTGTATATTTTCAAGGGTAGGTCTACTGGGGTTGTTGATCTTCTTTATTTGAAACTGGAAAGCTTTTTGGCCACTTCATATTCTTGAACAGTTACTGGGGGGGAAGGGGATGGGAGGAAGGCAGGAAGGTTGGTGCGGTCTAGTTTGGGGAGGGTTTGGCAGATGGTAGAGAAGTGATTATTTATCAGTTCAGGTGCATCTTCACGAGGGACATGGGAAACACAGGGGATCGAAGGAGTCCCACTACTTAAGCCACAAAGATTCTCAATTTTAGAGTACCACTGACTGATATTGGTTTGTTTTAAATTATGAATCTTTGTAGGGTAGTAGGACTTCTTCGCCCAACGGATTTCCCTTATCACAATGTTGCGTAGGTCCTTGTAGCGATTGTTGTCCGTGTAGAAGGCCTTGTTCCGATTCTGCATCAGTCTCTTGATCCGAGGAGTAATCCATGGGACGTCAGAGGGGTGCATTTTGGTCCTCTTGGTGGGGAAGAAGTGGTGGTAGGCTTCGGTGGTGGAAGATACAAAGTTGTCCCATTTGGCATTATCATCTTCTTCAGTGAGAACCTCCGTCCACGGGTAATGAACCAACCACTGCCCGAACCCCCGCATTGCAGAGTCTGGCGTTGGTCGGTAGGTCCGGATGACGGGGGTCTGTTGATGGGAGGTGGTAGGGGCAGGTGACCAGAACACAGAGAGATGAGTGCTGCGTCCCACAGGAGGTAAAGGTTCAGGTGGGAGGTACTGCTCATCCATGTCCGTCAAAATAAGGTCAAGAGTGTTGTGGTTGTGGGTGGGGAAGTCAACAATTTGTGAAAGATGCAGCTGTTCTTGAATCTCACAGGTGTCTAGTTCATTGAAACCCCTACAAACCACCAACTTGGATGATGGAAATTGGAGTTTGAGATCATCACATGTATCGATGATGTGGTTGATTAGTGCGGTGTGTGTGTGTGTGTGTGATTAGTGTGTGTGTGTGTGTGTGTGTATGTGTGGGAGTGTGTGTGTGGTGGGATTGGTATTTGATTGTGTGTGCATGGTACTGCATACGTGTATGTGTGTATGTCTGTGTGTGTGTGAGAGGGGGGGGGGGGGTGATTGTGAGTGTGTGAGAATGCTATTTTGTATTCTTGTTCTAACTCTTGTTCTACGCAGTTATCTCTCTCTCTCTCTCTCTCTCTCTCTCTCTCTCTCTCTCTCTCTCTCTCTCTCTCAGTTAATATTATCTTATAATCTATTCCTGTTAATGTTTTGATATCTCGGTTAATAGTTTTTAATGTACTATTTTGTGCGACTTCGATTTCGGATATCATTACTGATCAACCCTTAAGGGTGGTCACCTGCATTTTTTATCTTTCTCTCCTTTTCTCTCTTTCTCTGGCCTTTATCCATTCGGCCCCATTCAGCCAACTGTTTTAAAACGCTTATCCCCTTCTACAGTAGGTGTCGATATCTTCCTGGCGAGCGATAGCGAGCCAGCATTGTATGGAGAAATCCGGCTTCGCCGGAGACATTGTTCTATCGAAAAATGTACAAATTTAGCTTGATATCAAAACCAAAATATATATATGCTGGCTCGCTACCGCTCACCAGGAAAATATTGGCACCTGGATGGGGGTAAACGTCTTAAAACAGTACGTTGAATGGGGCCGAATGGATACAAGCCAAAGAGAGAGGGAGAGAAAGATAAAAAAAAAGCGAGGTGGGCTCCCTTGAATAATGTAATTGCTTGTAACTGCATACTGTAGACGATACACACGAAATATAGAACATCGTCTCAATTAGCCAGAAAACAGAACAGAAATGCAGAATACTATCGTGAGAGATTCAACCCTTTGAGTACCAGCGACGTGTGGAAGGATGGAGTGAGGAAGTATATGAATGAAGGCGGTGCTGGTTGGGAGGAGGGGCGTCGACTAACTGGGGACAGAGGTGCATGGGGGTGGTTCGTTCTTGTCCATCCCTTCGGGGATCACGGCGTCAGGCAATAGATAGATAGATAGATGCAGCTTAGAAGGATCTGTGTTTGTTAATAGGGTTGATTGAGATAGCTCGAAGCCTTATTAGTTCTAGATGTCCTTACTAAGCTGAATAAAATCGTCTAATCATCGCCAGAATATAATTGAAAGGATATCACCGGTTCTGAACGGGTTTAATTCCAAGGGCATCATAACGAAATACAAAGCATTCTATCTATCTATCTATCTAAAAATTGACACCTGGATGGGGATAAATGTCTTAAAACAGTAATTAAGCTGAATGGGGCCAAATGGATACAACTCCGAGAGAGAGAGTGAGAGAGAGAGGAAAACAGCGAGGTGGGCCCCCTTAATTATCATCACACCTTAGCTCCCACCTCTCCTCTCATCTCCAACCAATCCTTCACCTCTCGCCCAACCAATCCCTCCCTCTCGCCCCACTAATCCCTCCCCTCTCGCCCCACCAATCCCTCCCTCCTCTCGCCCTACCAATCCCTCCCCTCTCGCCCCACCAATCCCTTACCTCTAGCCTCCCTCTCGCCTCACCAATCCCTCTCCGTTCGTCCCACCAATCCCTCACCTCTCCCCCCACCAATCCCTTAACTCTAGCCTCCCTCTCGCCCCACCAATCCCCCACTTTTCGCCCCACCAATCCCTCACCACTCACCCCACCAATCCCTCACTTCTCATCTTCCTTTCACCCCACCAATCCCTCACCTCCCACCCCACCAATCCCTCACCTCCCGCCCCACCAATCCCTCACCTCATGCCCCACCAATCCCTCACCTCTCGCCCCACCAATCCCTCACCTCTCGCCCCACCAATCCCTCCCTCTCGCCCCACCAATCCCTCACCTCCCGCCCCACCAATCTCTCACCTCTCCCCACAATCCTCACCTCTCCCCCACCAATCCCTCACTTCCCGCCCCACCAATCCCTCACCTCTCGCCCCACCAATCCCTCACCTCTCACCCCACCAATCCCTCACCTCTCGCCCCACCAATCCCTCACCTCTCACCCCACCAACCCCTCACCTCCCGTCCCACCAACCCCTCACTTACCGCCCCACCAATCCCTCACCTCTTGCCCCACCAATCCCTCACCTCTCGCCCCACCAATCCCTCACCTCTCCCCCCACCAATCCCTCACCTCTCGCCCCACCAATCCCTCACCTCTCGCCCCACCAATCCCTCACCTCTCGCCCCACCAATCCCTCACCTCCCGCCCCACCAATCCCTAACCTCTCGCCCCACCAATACCTCACCTCTCACCCCACCAATCCCTCATCTCTCGCCCCACCAATCCCTCACCTCTCCCCCCGCCAATCCCTCACCTCCTGCCCCACCAATCTCTCACCTCTCACTCCACCAATCCCTCACCTCCCGTCCTACCAATCCCTCACCTCTCACCCCACCAATCCCTCACCTCTCGTCCCACCAATCCCTCACCTCCTGCCCTACCAATCCTTCACCTCCCTCACCTCTCACCCCACCAATCCCTCACCTCCCACCCCACCAATCCCTCACCTCCCACCCCACCAATCCCTCACCTCTCGCTCCACCAATCCCTCACCTCCCGCTCCACCAATCTCTCACCTCTCGCCCCACCAATCCCTCACCTCCCGCTCCACCAATCGCTCTCGTCTCGCCTCACCTCCCGCTCCACCAATCCCTCACCTCTCGCTCCACCAATCCCTCATCTCCAGCTCCACCAATCCCTCTCCTCTCGCCCCACCAATCCCTCACCTCCTGCTCCACCAATCCCTCACCTGTCGCCCCACCAATCCCTCATCTCGCCTCCCTCTCCCCCCACCAATCCCTCCCCTCTAGCCTCCTTCTCGCCCCACCAATCCATCCCCTCTAGCCTCCCTCTCGCCCCACCAATCCCTCTCCTGTAGCCTCCCTCTCGCCCCACCAATCCCTCCCCTCTAGCCTTCCTCCCGCCCCACCAATCCCTCACCTCTAGCCTCCTTCCCACCCCACCAATCCCTCACCTATAGCCTCCCTCTCACCCCACCAATCCCTCCCCTCTCGCCCAACCAATCCCTCACCTCTAGCCTCCTTCCCACCCCACCAATCCCTCACCTATCGCCTCCCTCTCACCCCACCAATCCCTCTTCTCTAGCCTCCTTCCCACCCCACCAATCCCTCACCCTAGCCTCCCTCCCACCCCACCAATCCCTCACCTCTAGCCTCCTTCCCACCCCACCAATCGCCTCCCTCTCGCCCCACCACTCCCTCTCCTCTCGCCCCACCAATCCCTCACCTCTAGCCTCCTTCCCACCCCACCAATCCCTCCCCTCTCGCCTCCCTCCCGCCCCACCAATCCCTCACCTCTCGCCCCACCAATCCCTCCCCTCTCGCCCCACCAATTCCTCACCTCTCGCCCCACCAATCCCTCCCCTCTCGCCTCCCTCCCGCCCCACCAATCCCTCACCTCTAGCCTCCTTCCCCCCCCACCAATCCCTCACCTATCGCCTCCCTCCCGCCCCACCAATCCCTCACCTCTAGCCTCCTTCCCACCCCACCAATCCCTCACCTATCGCCTCCCTCTCACCCCCCCAATCCCTCCCCTCTCACCTCCCTCCCACCCCACCAATCCCTCACCTCTAGCCTCCTTCCCCCCCCACCAATCCCTCACCTCTAGCCTCCCTCCCACCCCACCAATCCCTCACCTCTAGCCTCCTTCCCACCCCACCAATCGCCTCCCTCTCGCCCCACCACTCCCTCTCCTCTCGCCCCACCAATCCCTCACCTCTAGCCTCCTTCCCACCCCACCAATCCCTCCCCTCTCGCCTCCCTCCCGCCCCACCAATCCCTCACCTCTCGCCCCACCAATCCCTCCCCTCTCGCCCCACCAATTCCTCACCTCTCGCCCCACCAATCCCTCCCCTCTCGCCTCCCGCCCGCCCCACCAATCCCTCACCTCTAGCCTCCTTCCCACCCCACCAATCCCTCACCTATCGCCTCCCTCCCGCCCCACCAATCCCTCACCTCTAGCCTCCTTCCCACCCCACCAATCCCTCACCTATCGCCTCCCTCTCACCCCACCAATCCCTCCCCTCTCGCCTCCCTCCCACCCCACCAATCCCTCACCTCTAGCCTCCTTCCCGCCCCACCAATCCCTCACCTCTAGCCTCCTTCCCACCCCACCAATCCCTCACCTATCGCCTCCCTCCCGCCTAACCAATCCCTCACCTCTAGCCTCCTTCCCACCCCACCAATCCCTCACCTATCGCCTCCCTCTCACCCCACCAATCCCTCCCCTTTTACTCATGCCTCATCACTGTTACCAGATAATATCTATGTACACTCAGATACCATAGTCTCTATCCCACTCATAGCAAATAGTGGATCCCTTATGTTTTTATTTATGCAATTATAACTGTCTGGATTGATTTTTGGATAGAACTTGCTTTTCAATAAATAGCATATGTTGTTTTTCAGTTGATTTACAGACAATAATATTCATTTATTCGTTTCCAGAGATATACTTCCATAAATAGATACAGGTGTAGTTCACGATTTTGCATGAGTGGGCTAGAAACTATGGTATCCGAGTGTACTAACCCTCACAGGATTAAGTCAGCTCTGGTGAAGATATTGAGGGATAAGCCTTTACAACGGCACCTCGTACCTACATTCTACTTTTCCTATTTTTTCTGAAGAGTGTAGAGAGGGGAGAAGGGGTGTTGGAGAGAGAGGAAGCTGTTGGAGTGGCTTTGTTATGCGTGTTATTAGTCTGTATATATCATTGTTGCCAGTTATTAGAAAGGCATAACATTATTTAAATTTCGAGAAACGTAGCTAACTTAGCCGTCTAATGTAGTTTTATTTTAATGCACAGGAGTTTAGGGCAAATTTAAATATTCTTTCCAAAGTTTCATGTGGATTATATTAGTTTTAAAATATTAAGTAACACCCCGTTCTTAACATTAACCATCAGTTACAAACTCCAATGCACTTGATAAAACTAATGCAAGCATATAGACCTCCCGGGATTCGAACTTGGGACACTCGGGATACCAGTGATATGCAATTTTCGCCGTAATGGTACGAGGGCTGATTGTGCTGCCACCTATTGAGCATCCTGGTTTGGTTGATTTGCCATGAGCCAATCAAATTATAGCCAGTGAGTCTATATTTAGTAACACCCCGTTCTTAACATTAATCATCAATTACAAACCCCAATGTACTTGAATAAACTAATGAACTCGGGACACCACACCCAGAACATAAGCATCTAAACCATTACACCACCAACACAACCTTAATTTTATTTACAGAATAGTAAAGAAGAAAACGAGGCGCTCGAACGTATCTGAGCCATGAGCCAATCAGAGATCTCCTACGTCCCCATCAACCCTCAACACGAAGATGAAGTGGCCAAGTTCCTAGCTGACCATTATCTGCCCAGGGAGAATGTGGTGAGTTAGGGGACGGTGGTTATTTGTTGTACATACTGTATATGTATATATATATAATTATACTGTATGTATACAGTATATATATATATATATATATATATATTCATATATTCATATGTTTTTAGTTTCCTCGCTAGACATTTATCAAGCTTAAACAAAAAACACTCCCAAAGCTCTTTCAAGATAAATTTGTATCTATCTATCTATCTATTGCCTGACGCCGTGATCCCCGAAGGGGTGGCCACGAACGAACCGCCCCCATGCACCTCTGTCCCCAGTCAGTCGATGCCCCTCCCACCAACCAGCACCGCCTTCGTCCATGTACTTCCTCACTCATCCTTCCACCTCTCATTCGGTCTACCTCTCCCTCTCTGTCCCTCCACCTCGCTCTCGTACACCCTCTTAGTCATTCTCTCGCTTTTCATACGTTCCATATGGCCGAACCATCTCAAGTTGTACCTTTTCACACTTTCCAGCAGATCTACCTCCACACCACACCTCCTTCTTACTTCCTCATTAGTCTGTCTATCCCTCCATGTAACTCCGCATGCACTTCTTAAGTAATTAATTTCCACTGCTCTCACTCTTGGTCTGAGTCTCTCAACCAACGTCCATGCTTCGCTTCCGTAAGTCAGTGTCGGGATTACTACACTGTCATGCAAGGACTTCTTCACTTCCATACTGACCACTCTATTTTTTGTTACTGCTTTCAGCGTTCCTACAACCCTCTTCCCCTGTTGTACCCTCTCCCGCACTTCTTCATCCATAGTATATTTTTCGATATTTTCTTTTAAAATTACAGGCTCGCTATCGCTCGCCAGGTAAAAATAGACACTTAAATGGCACACAAGATCTTGATATTGATATAAAAATGGGACGAAAGGTTTTATAATCGACAAACTAGTGGGGCGAACGTCTTAAAATCTGAAAACTAAGGGGGCTAAACATGAGGAAGAGGGTGACCAGAGAAACGATCCCTCTCCCCTTAAACCATAGTCAAGTAAATAAAGTAGCAAGGAAGGTAGTAAAGCAAACAACAGTACGGTAAGGCAACAATATGATAAATAAAGTAAGATAATAAGTGAATTCAGCACAACAGTAAAGTAAACAACAATTAAATAAGTAAAGTTATCAACAATAAAGTAAGTAAATTATATAACAGTAAAATATGTAGAGTAAACAACAATAGATTAAATATAGTAAGCAACGACAAAATAAGTAACAAATAAAGTATTGTAAGCAACTCTCTGGCTAAAGCTTTCTTGTCACTCTCAAACTAAACATTTCTGCGCTGTTTATCTCTTCCCTAATTCTACTGACTATCCAAAATTCTTTGATATCTAACTTCTAAAGTGGAACACCTATACATCTATCCCAAAAATCTCCATCCTAGGATATTTCAACGTTCACCACCACCAATGGCTTTCCTCTCTCTCCACTGACCAACCTGGTGAACAAGCCTACATCCTAAATGACCTAGAACAGTTAGTCCAGCAACCCACCTGGATCGCTTTGGAGATTTGCCCAACATCCTTGACTTATTTCTAACTTCTAACCCTTCTGCTTATACTATAAATCTTTTCTCTCCTTTGGACTCCTCCGACCATAAACTTTTCTCTGTCACCTGTCCCATCTCTTCCGTACGGCCACCCGATCCTCCCAGCCGGTTGCGCATTTGGCACTTTGGCGCTGCCGACTGGGAGGCTCTTCGGCAGTATTTCTTTGATTTCCCATGGAATGACTTTTGCTTCCGTGGCCGGGGACCCTCGGAGAGTGCTGAACGCATTACCGAGGTAATCCTCTCGGGCATGGAAGCATACATTCCATTTTCTTTCTCTCAGTCTAAAGCAAAAAAATCTTTGTTTACATATGCTTGTTCTACTGCTGTCCGCAACAAGGAGGAAACATTCAAATGGTACCAACGCCTTAAGACTCAAGAATCTCATTCTTTCTATGTTTCTGCCTGGAATCAAGCCAAATCTGTTCTTCTATTTGCCAAACACTCTTTCATCAATAATAAATGCACTGAACTTTCCAAATATAGCTCTTCTCAAGCTTTCTGGCTTCTAGCCAAAAACCTCTCCAACAATTTGTCTTCCTCGTCTTTCCCTCCCCTTTTCCACTCAGATGGCACCACCGTCACTTCTTCCTCTGACAAAGCTGAACTCTTAGCTCAACCTTTTGCTAGAAACACAACCTTGGATGATTCCGGTGCTATTCTCCCTCTCCACCTCCCTCTCTCCTACTTATGCCTAATATCCTAATCTCTTCTAAAGATGTACTTTCTACCCTCTCCGGGCTTAATATTAAGAAGGCGTACGATCCGGACAGTGTTCCTCCTGTTTTACTAAAAAATTGTGCTTCCGTGCTGACTCCCTGCCTAGGCAAACTCTTTTGTCTCTGTCTATCCTCTAACGTCTTCCCTTCTTGCTGGAAGTTTGCTCTCATTCAACCTGTCCCAAAGATGGGTGACTGCTCTTAACCCTTCAACTATCGTCCAATTGCTCTCATCTCTTGTATCTCAAAAGTTTTTGAAACTATTCTTGCCTCAAATTTTCTTAAGCATTTCTCTTCTCATAATCTACTCTCAGATCGCCAGTTTGGCTTCCTTAAGGGTCGCTCTACTGGTGATCTTCTTTCATATCTTACTAACTCTTGGTCATCCTCCTTTCGGGACTTCGGTGAGACCTTCTCTATTGCACTAGACATATCGAAAGCCTTCGATAGAGTCTGGCACAAATCTTTAATTTCTAAACTACCCTCCTTTGGTTTCTATCCCTCCATCTGTGCCTTTGTCTCTAATTTCCTTTCCAGCCATTCCATAGCTGCGGTTGTGGACGACCATTGCTCATTTCCTCATCCTATCAACTCCGGTATTCCTCAGGGCTCTGTCCTATCTCCCATTCTCTTTCTAATTTTCATAAATAATCTCAACTGTACCTCCAGTCCCATCCATACATACGCAGACGAGTCTACCTTACACTACTCAAATTAGTTTTCTTGAACGCCCCAGCCAGCAATCTCTCAAAGACAAACGTAATGAAACCATGCAACACTTATCTTCTGATCTAACTACTATTTCCAATCGGGGCAGAGAAACCTTTGTTACCTTTAATGCTTCCAAAACCCAATTTCTTCATTTTACTACCCGTTCGTAACTTCCAGAGGACTATCCCTTATCTTTCAACAATACAAAAATCTATCCTTCATCTTCTCTCAATATTCTAAGTGTCTCCTTTTCTTCTGCTCTCACTTGGAAGGACCTTATTCCCAGTCTTGCTAAGGCAGCCTCCCAGAAGCTGGGTGTGCTCAACCGCCTCAAGGGGTTCCTTAGCCCTGTGCAGCTTCTGGCTCTGTACAGGGGCACAGTGCAGCCTTGTATCTAGTATTGTTCAAATGTGTGGGGAGAATCCTCTCACACTGCACTCCTAGACAAAGTAGAAAGGAAAGTCTTTTGTATCATTAACCAATCCTGTCCACTCACCAACTCTCTGGAATCTCTCTCTCTTCGCCGCAATATTGCATCACTCTCGCTATTCTATCGCTACTACAATAATCAGTGTTCCTCAGAGCTTTTCCAGTGTATACCACCTCCTCTACATAGGGTACGTAATACCCGTCTAGCAACACAATCCCACCCCTACTCTGTGCAACTCTCCAGCCCAAGAGTGAAATTGTATTCTCAGTCTTTCTTCTATTCAACTGTTGAGCTCTCGAACTCTCTCCCAGAATCAGTCTTTCCCTCTTCCTATGACCTAAATTACTTCAAACTCTGTGTGTTCAGGCATTTTGGCTCGAACGTCCCTTGATTTTGGCCGTCATTTCTGCCTCTTGTCTCCCTCACTCATAGAAAAAGAAAAAAAACAAAGCTGCAGTTGTGGACGGCCACCGTTCACTTCCTCAACCTATCAACTCCGGTGTTCCTCAGAGATCTGTGCTATCTCCAATTCTCTTCCTTTTATTCATTAACAACCTTCTCAACTGCACCTCCAGCCCCATTCACTCATATGCTCACGACTCTAGATTACACTATTCAACTAGACTTCCTCAACAACATACACGGCTATCGCTATCGCTCGCCAGGAATAAATCGACACATGAATGACAAGATTCCTAATATTGTCAAAGAAATGAGGCGAAACGTCTTAAAATCTTAAAACTAATAGGGCTAAGCATGAGGAATAAGGGAAACCAGAAAAACGACCCATCTCCCTGTAGCCGAAAAAAACGTTACAATCCTAATGTTTACATCTCGGTTCCAGAGTGAAATGCAGCGAATGGATGATCTTGCTGCAGCCTTGGTGGAAACGTTCGCTGAGGGGGTTTGTTGTGTGGTGCTGGTGGATTTCCTGGTGGTTCATCCTGATTATGGCAAAAGGGGCACAGGATACCACTTAACAAAGGTGAGGCATAACAGCTGATTCAGGAGAGCCACAATAGGTATTTTGGAAACACTCGCTGAGGGCGTTTGTGCATAATTATAGGTAGGGTGCAAATGTTCGCTGAGGGTGTTTCTAGTAAGGTGCGTATGATAGATATGGTGGAAACGTTTGCTGAGGGTGTTTCTAGTATGGTGCGTATGATAGATATTGTGGAAACGTTTGCCGAGGGTGTTTCTAGTAAGGTGTGTATGATAGATATTGTGGAAACGTTTGCCGAGGGTGTTTCTGGTATGGTGCGTATGATAGATATGGTGGAAACGTTCGCTGAGGGTGTTTCTAGTATGGTGCGTATGATAGATATAGTGGAAACGTTCGCTGAGGGTGTTTCTAGTTTGGTAATGGTATGTATGATAGGTATGGTGGAAACGTTTGCTGAGGGTGTTTTTAGTATGGTGCGTATGATAGATATAGTGGAAACGTTCGCTGAGGGTGTTTCTAGTAAGGTATGTATGATAGATATGGTGGAAACGTTCGCTGAGGGTGTTTCTAGTATGGTACGTATGATAGGTATGGTGGAAACGTTCGCTGAGGGTGTTTCTTGTATGGTACGTATGATAGATATGGTGGAAGCGTTCGCTGAGAGTGTTTCTAGTAAGGTGTGTATGATAGATATGGTGGAAACTTTCACTGAGGATGTTTCTAGTAAGGTGCGTATGATAGATATGGTGGAAACGTTCGCTGAGGTTGTTTCTAGCATGGTGCGTATGATAGGCATGCTGCCAACGTTCGCTGAGAGCCTTTTTAGTATGGTTCAAACGTACGTTGAGGACGTTTCTGTTATGGTGGAAACATTCTCGATAGCTGTTTCTAGTAAGGTGCTCGTGGACATTCTTGTTATTCATCCTGACTGCATCAGAAGATAAAATGGGTACCACTTGGCAAAGGTGAAGGGTGACTACTGATTCATGATGGGTTTTCGATTGAGGGTAGTACATATTTTGACAGTTTACTCAAGTTATTATTAGGCGATTGTGTTCAGTTTAGAAAGAACTTGTGGAAGCTGTAAAGTTAGTTGAGATAGTTATGTATTTCGATTCACGAACGGCAGATAGTGTGAAATGTGTATAGAGCAAAGTTTTCAGTAAATGTTGAAATCCACCATGGCTGTGTTAACCTTTTCAGTACCTGTGACGTATTTTTAAATTGATATCAGCCACATTTAGACGATCTTACGAGCAAATAAATAAGCCCATCCCCACTTAATGACAAATCTCCTATACTTGCAGCTGATTGTGGAAGGAGGCAAGCGGGAGGGATGTCAAGCCGCCGCTCGGAATCTTCTACCCCCTGTTCCAGGAGCATCCTATCCAAGTTGGGGTTCAACATCACTGCTACCTTGAATGTCTAACAGGTCAACCCACCGCTCTCTTACGTTGATCGGATGAACCATACCAATGTCTATATCATGACCAAGAGTCTTTAAAGGGCATAGCTCACTTACTCAGATATCCCCAGAATCGTCATTGTCAATGTACACCATATGTGACGCTTCTGCATAGTAACCACGTGCGGGCATGCGCGCGCGTCGGCTGCCCAGCCATTTAGAAACCGGCTGGTGGTAGCCGGCCGGCAGGCTTTCCCTTAGTATATATCCTACGACAATGTAACTAATGTCTGGGATATTCTTATGTTGTTTCACAGCTTGAAGCTGCCCTTATTCTTAACCAACGCATCTTAGTATATTTTATTCTCGATAGTTGATTGTTTCATTATAATATATAAGATGTAAATCTAGTGAGAGTGGGAAGAGACGAGTGGGAGAGAGAGACCGGCTTGGGACGTTGCTTCGCGCGGAGAGTCCAGCTTGGGACGAGCCTGAAGCGCTGCCACATGCATTTGATTGCAACGTTAGGCTTAGTTTCGACTCACGCACGGGGTAGAGGATTTTGACCAGGCAACTGTGTTGAGTGTTGCCAAGCCTGGGATGTATTCTGCATGCCTAGGGTGGGGTCCAGACAGATTCAAGACTCAGAGCTCACCTCATTGTCGTACCCTTCGGACCCCCTTGATATCTATCCCTCTCAACCCCACTTAGAAACGTTCTCTCTTACTTTGTATACCTTCTTTCCACTACTTCACCAATCTATTTAATTATCCCATCCCCTTGATAGACCTTATATCTATTATTGTATTAATGACGAGCTCTCAGATAACTAGATAGGATTTTGGGCCTTATGCAGAGATGTAATTGTTAATGAGACCTAGGAAACTTTTTTGTTGTCTCATATTCGGTGGTTTCATGCTTGCTAGTGTGTTCTTGTGTCAGGTTAGCAGGGGCTAGACCGGAGGGGAGGCTTTTTGCGATCCTTTAAGTAAAGTCTGCTGGTGCGAGTCCCGTGGACCCGCACGACTTTACTAGGATACCCGTGGGAGTCGGGGGGCATTTTCTTGTCTGTGTCCCTGCGTGTCTAGCGTTGTGTTGTGTGAGGGCCATTGCCTAGTCCACTCAGCACTGCGCTAGCACGTCTTGCTTTTGTTTCAGGGTCGCCAGGAGAGAGTCAGATACTTGCGATCTGAGTCTCTCAAGAGAGCACCCTTTCAATTAGAGTAATTTGGCGCACAGACCTGGGAACGTCCCTAGGCTAGAGCAGGTGGCTCAGCCCGGGTATCCGAAGCCTATATCCTTCCGGCTAGACCTCTGCCACCTGGCAGATTAACAGCTAGGGGTTTATTATCTCTGTATGCTTGTTATTGTGCCACAGTTTACCGTTTTTGTGAGCATTGTGAGTCAGGGTGTGGCTTAGAGACTCTGTCCGAGCAGGCTTGCCTGACAGAGTGAGAAGCACACCTGTATGTGGTTATGTTGCGAGTTGCTGCCTTTATTTAATTAAATAAAGGCAGCCATTATACACTGTATGTCCTATCACTAGTATTTATTCCTGCTTATGAGTTAAGAGTTCTCTAAATCCGTAACGTACTTTCTTTGCTAAGCATCAGATCCTACAGTAGCCACATGCAGTTTAGAAACCCGCATCTTGTCTACCTGTACGATGTTTTGAGGACTGTTTGCTTTCACCTTCTTTCACGCAGGGGTGATTAGTTGTATTAATTAACGTAACGTTAAATGTACTTTCTTCTAGTTTGTTATTAAATTGTTTCTGCAATTTAATTCCGTTACCTATCTTTTCCTTGAAGCTTTAAGTCAACTTAATTGTGTGATCTTTTATATAGC
Source organism: Paralithodes platypus (assembly GCA_032716605.1). Taxonomy (NCBI): domain Eukaryota; kingdom Metazoa; phylum Arthropoda; class Malacostraca; order Decapoda; family Lithodidae; genus Paralithodes; species Paralithodes platypus. The sequence continues at coordinate 24,974,295 of CM064566.1, forward strand.
CTGCTTGACTATCAGCAGTCTATAGTGCGTGCACCCTGTAACCGAGTCATAGGATACCTTGTTAGACCAGTCAAAGTAGGGCTGGACTTAGAACAAATTGCAATAGAAGGTTTTTTGGCTTTAACTTGTTTATTAGGTCCCTCTGATGAACATATAAAAAGTCTCCAACTTTTGGACACCGGGAAAGTGGTTAATTTGCATAAATTCAAGATGGCCGCCGTCCAAAGCTTCAATTTACAGATAACTTTTTTCTGGTTGCTCCTAGACCCTATAAATGTATTACAAACAACGTTTTTTGGCTTTAACTTGTTTATTAGGTCCCTCTGATGAACATATAAAAAGTCTCCAACTTTTGGACACCTGGAAAGTGGTTAATTTACAGCCAAAAAACCTTACAGCCAAAAAAACCTTCTATTGCAATTTGTTCTAGGTCAAGCCCTACCTTTACTGCACATTATTGTCTATTACATTTTGCCTAGGCCTATACTAATCCCATCATCTTGTTTCAACAGATTGGTGCGACATCTACCGAAGCCATGGAAGAAGAGGTGGTGCATAATCCCTGCGGCATTTGCTCAAACACGTTAGACGAAGGAGAAACAGTCAAGCTGAGGGCGAAGGGAGCAGATACTATCAACAAGGCCAGTACTGAACGTGGAACGCCATCAATTACCGTGTCCGAGGGCCAAACGGTGCACATTGATTGCCGAAAGAAGCATGTCAATACGAAGCCAAATAGAATTCCTGGGAAGCAGAAGAAACGTCCTGAAAAACTTGCTCTTCGTTCTCAGACACCAGACTTTTGTTTTACAGAGAACTGCTTTTTTTGTGGTACAAAAATCTATTTGGACACAAAGCATGATTCAGAAGAAGTGTATCCAGTACGCACCTTCAACTTTCAAAGGACAATACTTTCTGCATGTGATGCCAGGGCTGATGAGTGGGCTGACACTGTTAGAGGCCGAATTAACTTTGCACGCGATCTTCCAGCAGCTGACGCAATATATCACAAGCAGTGCAGCTCAAATTTCCAGACACATAGGCAGATCCCCTCCAAATATCGTGATTCCGCAGACAGTGAACCTCCTCGCAAGGGTCGCAAAGTAGATGCCTCACGAGAGGAAGCATTTCTACTCGCAATCGAGGACCTAGTCAGTGGCAATGATGATGAACAGACTACAGTGGTTGATCTCGTTGATAGAATGTCCCAGTTGTGCCCTGATGTTGAAGCGTATAGTGTAAAATACATGAAACAGAAACTTATTTCATATTTTGGGGATGAACTGGTTATTAGTAAGGTGCATGGACGCAGCGATGTTGTAACTGTCAAAGAAAGTGCTGCAAAGATTTTGCAACAATTCAAAGACTCACCACAGACTGATGATGAGGAAGCAGAACAAAGAAAGATAGTCAGGGCTGCGGCACGGTTGATCAAAGCAGATATAAAGAACATTGATACTTGTAGAGATTTCTATCCAGATCCTTCTGAACTCCGGTCGCTGGAAAAGAATGTGGCGTACGTTCCGCAGTCCCTTCGTATATTGCTGCAAGAGACGTTCAGTGGCAAGTCATGTGATCTTGAAGTTGCATCAATTGGACAAAGTATCGTGCAACTTACCAGACCAAGGGCCAGGGGCCAGGGAAGCATTTCCACACCTCTGAGCAGCACAAAGAAATGACTGAAGCAAGGCGTGAACGAGATAGGAAGGACACAGAGAAGGTTCTCGCATTCTTCAAGGATTATGATCCATTTCAAGAATCAAATGAACTCAGGAATATTGCCAACGGTGTGACAGGACCAGCCTCGGCCAATCCTCATTTACTGTATGAGGTTGGTATGAACATTGTGCAGAAGATGGAAGGTAGCAATGCTTTTGACTTTTCATTTAGGAAGAAAGATCAAGTTGAGTCATTGGGTGCAAAGGTTACAATCAGTGCTGAAAAAGTACCAATCGACCCACAGCTCCTTTTCCAGAGGCTCCTCATCTTTGCTAATAACAGGGACTTAGGTGTTGAAGAGGTCTTTGCGTATGAGTTGTCTAGCTACCCTACTGCTCTGTTCGATAAGTGGGGGAGGCTCAGGGAAGCCAATAAACCACAGCTAGGAGATGAGATAGCTGCTGTTGTTCCCAAGTCGTCATTGGAATCATTTGAGGAAGAAAGGACTGTGACCCATGTTCTGGATGGTGGTTCCTTATTGCAAAGGATTCCATGGAAGAAGGGTGACACATTTGAGGACATTGCAAGCATGTACATGAAGCATGTTTCCAAAAACTTTCTCAACCCGGTGGTTGTATTCGACGGTTATAAATCAGGACCTACTACCAAGGACATGACACACAATCGACGATCAAAAGGAGTCTTTGGTCAAAAGGTGATGTTCACTCCAACCATGCCCCTTCGGTCAAAAAAGGAAAACTTCTTGTCAAACTCGGACAATAAGCAAAACTTCATTGACTTATTGTGTGAAACATTCAAGGCAAATGGAATTGACTGTGTCAATGCGCCAGCAGATGCAGATGTCATGATTGCGAAGAAGGGAATTGAGCATGCAAGGGAAACCGTGACATATGTGATAGGTGAGGACACAGACTTGTTGGTGCTGTTGTGTCATTATGCGGAACGAGGGATGAATGATTTGTACTTCAAGTCGAGCAAGGAAGGTGGGAAATGTTGGCATATTAACTCAGTAGCAGAAGCTCTCGGTGAAAGCATCTGTCATGTCCTGCCAGTTGTCCATGCACTCTGTGGATGTGACACAACCTCACGACTGTATGGTATTGGTAAAGGGGCTGCCTTGAGGAAAGTGAGGGAAGACAACGGTTTCTTGAAATGTATAGAAGCATTCTGTTGCCAAAGTGGAAGTAAAGACGCGATATCATCAGCTGGTGAAAAGGCCTTGGTTTATTTGTACGGGGGAAAAGGAAATGACACCCTTGACGGACTGCGAAAGACAAAGTTTTGCAACAAGGTGGCAAAAAGTTCAACTACCGTTGAAGTTCACAGCCTTCCCCCAACAACCGATGCAGCCAAATACCACTCGTTCCGAGTTTATTGTCAGGTCCAGGAATGGATGGGGAACTGTTTGGACCCCGAGAAATGGGGCTGGTGTCTGCGGAAGGGACAGCTTGAACCGAAGACGATGGATTCGCCAGTGGCTCCTGATTCACTACTGAAATTGGTCAGATGTCAGTGTAAGGGTAACTGTGACACTCAACGCTGTAGTTGCAAACGGAATGAGCTTGAATGTTCCAGTGCATGTGGTCAATGTAAAGGACTCTGTCAAAATAGCAACTTTGATGCAAGCACCGATGATCCAAGTGAATACGAACTCCTATCATGAATTACATAATTGGCTCTGAATGACGTCATACTACGTCATGTTTTTTTTTTTTTTTTTATAAAAAAGAGGGACAACAGGTCAAAAAACCCATACAAGCACAAAGTGCCTGTGTCACCCCTTGTGAAAGAGACAGTTCAGCCTGTCTGTAAGGTTTTTTCGGCTGTAAATTAACCACTTTCCAGGTGTCCAAAAGTTGGAGACTTTTTATATGTTCATCAGAGGGACCTAATAAACAAGTTAAAGCCAAAAAACGTTGTTTGTAATACATTTATAGGGTCTAGGAGCAACCAGAAAAAAGTTATCTGTAAATTGAAGCTTTGGACGGCGGCCATCTTGAATTTATGCAAATTAACCACTTTCCCAGTGTCCAAAAGTTGGAGACTTTTTATATGTTCATCAGAGGGACCTAATAAACAAGTTAAAGCCAAAAAACCTTCTATTGCAATTTGTTCTAGGTCCAGTTAAATGATTGCTAGATTTACTGGACTATGTTGTCCAGGCAGGACTCTTGACGGTTTAGGGTGGTTTGTTGCCTGGGTTTATAGATAAGGGTTGGATCTAGCGTTTTCCGTTGTTGCTTGTTGCCGCATACCTAGTCCAATAGAAAGAGCCCAGTGTTTATATATCCCAGGACGTAACAAATGGCGACCTTGCATAGCATTTAATGAACAGAGGAATATAGTGGTCATTTGTTTTGAGATTCCTTATGATTAGAGGAATACAGTGGACATAGTTTTTTTTTTGGAGCAACCAATATAACACATTAAAGACTTTAAATAACATTAGTATATACATACTTGCATAGGAGATAAGGCACATTCTATAACCGTGATAATTACTGCAGTACACAAACATGTCTAATACATCAGAACACAGTGATGGGTCAGGTCACGATACGGGCTCGGAGGGAGAAAGACCTGTGGAGTGGCTAGTCGATAGCGAGGAGGGTGCTAGAAGATTTTTAGAGGTGCCCCTTACCGCTGCCAGGGTGTTGAAGCTGAATAAGTATGGCTTAAAGTGTGTGGCAGGTCTTCAGGGTCACCAGGGTTTAAGTGGCATAAGGAAAGATCAGCTGAGGACTTTGATATTGGGTTTAGAAGGGAGAGACCTGGGTGGAGAGGCGACTGGGGGCCCCGGTCCCCAGCCCCCCCTCCACTCTACCCCCATATCAAACATCAGGGTGCCTGAATTTAGTACATACCACCAAGTTGATGGTCAATGGCAGCGTGGAATTCAATCACAGGGACCCTCTCCATTAAATGCACCTTCCCCTCCTCAAGGGTTGACTCCAGATTTGTTGTTTCGGCTTGAGATGGCCAAGGTCGAGGCTGCCGAAAGACAGGCTAGAGCTCAGGCTGAGGCTGCAGAGAAAACAGCTATACGAAAGGCTGAACTGCAGGCAGAGTCTACTAGGTATCGGGCTGACAGGCAGCTGGAGAGATCTCGAGTGGAGGTAACAGGGCGAAATATTGGGGGAGGTAACAGGGCGAAATATTGGGGGAGGTAACAGACATCGGGACCAATCATTGTCGCACCTGCTTAAACGAGTTCCTGTGTTCGATGAATTATGTGTGGCCGAGTTTTTTATGCGATTTGAGAAGAAGTGTCAGGAACACCAGTGGCCTCAGGAAAAGTGGGCAGCATTAGTTTCATCAAGACTCCTAGGAAAGGGGCTAAAAGCGTATGATGCACTACCTTTAGAGTCCTGTGTAGTTTATGATGAGCTAAAGAAGGCTGTGCTACGGGCCTATGAGTTACAACCAGAAACTTACCGCTTGAAGTTTCGGGGTGTTACTAAGGGCAAGGATAGTACCTTCCTAGAACACGCCCGGGACTTGTCTGATGCACTACGACATTGGCTGCGTTCTGAGAGGGCAGCTACTTTTGAGGAGTTGAGTGAGCTGGTTCTCTTGGAGCAGTTCTTTAAGTGCACAGGCGGGGACTTAACATTGAATATAAAGGAAAAAAATCCTAGAACTCTCCAGGAGGCAGCAGAAATGGCTGACCTCCGACTGTCATTAATTCGAGGGTGCGGAGCAGCAGCTAGGAGTGAGTCGGGTGCAAAGGATCGTACCCCTCCCCCTCCCAAGAATTTTGATACACATAAATACACAAAACCATCTAGCACTGACAATAAAACTGAACATAAACCAAATACCGTCCCGTATAAGAAGTCTAATGGTACCTCCCACTCCCAAGGGAAACCAAAGAGTAAAGAGTGCTTTGCATGTCACAAGGAGGGTCACTTTGCAAATGCTTGTCCGAACAAGCCACCAAACAAGGTTGTGTCATTGGCCCGCAGCATAGGGGTGTCGCCTATATCTTCTGAGTTTGCCAAGGGTAGTTCGTCAGAGGGTGGGACACAGCCTGTGTTCAAGAGTCCGGAAGGCTCGAACCCTGTCCGCGACGTCTTTGGGGGTCATAGAGGGCATGGTTTTGTGAGGTGGGCTGGCGAAAGACGAGGAGTTAAGCTATTGCGTGATACGGGGGCTTCTAAGACCTTGTTAAAGAACTTTACTGGTAGGCCGATTAACGCTGCTCGGGTGGTGGTAGTTCAGGGGATCAATGCTACGAAGTCCTACCCGCTGGTGCGGATGGAGCTGGAGGTGGGTGGTGTGGCGAAGGAGCTGGATGTAGGAATTGTAGAGAACTTGCCTGTTGGGGGCGTCGACCTCCTCCTCGGCAACGACTTTGCGGTGCCTGCTTCTAAGGTTTCACCCTTGGTCGTTGCCGAGAAGGCGGCCGACGTTAGTAGGGAGGAACAGGAGTGGGTTGAGAAGTGTAGTGTACAAACCATGGCGTGTGTTGTGACGCGTTCTCAGACATCCGGAGCCTTGCAGCCACCACCTCAGTCTATCAAACCGCGGAGGAAAGGTCACAAGAAAACGGGAAGTGTTGGTCAATTGGAGAGTTTTGAGCCGGCAGTGTTTCTTGGTGACTCATTATTGGCACCTATGTTAGAGTCTGGAGAGGCCCCGGGGCCTCTCACCGCTAGTGCAGGTGCAGGGCAGGAAGAGACTCTGCGACAGCATCGTTATGCGCAACGTGAGGAAAGGATGGCTCAGCGGGACATTGGAGGTGGAAATAAATTATTTAAGATGAACCTGGATAATCTTGCACCTGCTGATATATGTTCCTTGCAGCTGGAAGATCCTGAAGTCAGGGCGTGTGGTAATGGTGCTGTCGAACTGGAGAGCGATGGGGATGCGCAGCCTGGTGATTTTTTCTTGTCCGAGAGGATCTTGTATCGGAGACATCAGGATCCCAAGAAAAAGTGGGATGGCGGGTCAGGATTAGTGGACCAGTTAGTAGTACCGAGGATGTGCCGTGAGAGCTTATTGAGATTAGCTCATGATGTGCCTTTGGCAGGGCACCTGGGGGCACGTAAGACGGAGGCAGCTCTGAGCAAGCTTTTCTGGTGGCCTGGGTTAAAGGCGAGTGTCGTGTCATGGGTGTCACAGTGTCACACTTGTCAAGTTGTTGGGAAACCCAATCAGGTCATCCCGAGAGCCCCGTTACAGCCCATCCCTGTCATTGGGCCGCCCTTCAGCAAAGTAGTTATCGATATGGTTGGCCCATTGCCCCCCACTAGTGCCGGCAATACATTTTTACTAACTGTAATGGATGTAGCAACACGGTATCCAGATGCTTACCCCATGCGCAACGGAATGGCTAAGACTGTTGTCAAAAACCTACTTGTCTATTTCTCTCGTTATGGCTACCCTCAGGAGATTCAGTCTGATCAGGGATCCAATTTTACTTCTGCTCTGTTTAAGCAGACGATGCAGCAACATGGGATAGTGTCTGTGGTGTCATCTGCCTACCATCCCGAGAGTCAGGGAGTTTTGGAAAGGTGGCACTCGACTCTCAAGAGTATGTTGCGGTGTTATTGCATGGAAAATGGGAAGGACTGGGATCTAGGTCTCCCATACGTTTTATTTGCTGCGAGAGAAGTACCTGGGGAGAGCTTGGGATTTAGCCTGAACGAGTTGGTTTTTGGGCACAGGGTCAGGGGGCCCCTCCACATAGTCAAGGAGATCTGGGAGGGAGTCACAAAGCCATGCTCGCTTCTAAAGTATGTTGTTGAAAGCCGTGAGAGAATGCTAAAGAGCCTGGAGGTAGCGGGTCGGAACCTTAAGAGTTCACAAGCTCAGATGAAGGACAGATACGACCAGAAGGTGAAGCTGAGGGAGTTTGAAGTAGATCAGGAGGTACTGATACTACTGCCTCTGGTGGGACACCCCTTGTCTGCCAAGTATTCTGGTCCGTATCGGGTTGTAAGGAAGGTTTCTGATCTAGACTATTTAGTAGCTACTCCTGATTGTAAGAAAAAGAACCAACTTTGCCATGTAAATCTGATGAAAGAGTATGTGAGGCGCCCCTCCGAGCCTCTCACTGTCCCGTTGTTGATCTGCAGCGATCGTGGTGGAGAAGGAGGAAGGGACAGTCAAGCTGCGGGGGAGGATAATTGGGATTGTCATGTTTCCGCGGATCAGTGGGCGGGGAATTCTAGACAAGTGGCTCACAAGTTGATATTGCACCTGCCTAAGCACAACGTGTAGCTGTGCAGCACTTGTTTGATTCAAACCCAGCTGTTTTCGTGGAGCATCCTGGCCTCACTACTCAAGCGGTGAACGATGTCGATGTTGGGGACCACCCGTCCTTTAAATCAGTGCCATACCGTGTACCCCCTATTAAATTACCAGCACTTAGGGAAGAGCTGGATTATATGCTGAAACGTGGGCTGATTTCTGAGGGTGCAGTAAGGTGGACTTCCCCAGTCACACTGCAGCCCAAACCAGATGGCAAGGTGCGGTTTTGTATAGATTTCCGCAGGTTGAATGGTTTAACCCCCACAAATGCCTACCCTCTCCCTCGCGTGGACGACAGTGTGGATAAGATAGGAAAAGCCAAGTTCCTCACTAAGATAGACCTTGTTAAGGGATATTGGCAAGTGCCCTTGTCTGAGCGAGCGCGAGAGGTGTGTGGGTTTGTGGTGGACGGTGCCACATATCGTTGCCATGTTATGCCATACGGGCTGAAAAATGCCCCTGCAACGTTTCAGAAATTAATGAACGACATTGTAGCCGACATTCCCAACTGTACGGTGTACCTAGATGATGTCATAATATACGACGATGATTTTAACAGTCACTGTGCTCACATCGGACAGCTTTTTAATAAACTGAATGAAGCAGGTTTGGTGGTAAACCTGGGTAAGTGCGATTTTGTCAAAGCCACAGTTTTGTACCTGGGGCTCGAGGTGGGGATGGGTCAGGTGTGCCCTCCACAGACAAAGATCAAAGCCATCGATCAGTTTCCCCAGCCTACGACTAAGAAACAAATCATGCGGTTTCTAGGTATGATAGGCTATTATCGCCGCTTCATCAAAGGCTATTCGACTGTACTTGCACCTTTAACTGACTTATTATCTAAGGACAAGAAGTTCCGGTGGGTTCCTGAGTGTGCAGAGGCGTTTTCCTTGGTGAAACACCTGTTATGTACCCACCCCATACTCAGGGCCCCGGACTTCAGCAGACCTTTTCAGCTGGCGACTGATGCCAGTGGCGTAGGGGCTGGGGCTGTCTTGTTACAGACAGATGATGAAGGTATCGAACATCCAGTGAGTTTTTTCAGTAAAAAATTCAATAGTGCACAAAGGAATTACTCTGTAATTGAAAACAAACTCCTGGCGATAGTGCTGATGCTCAGGCACTTCGATGTTTATGTTCCTGCTTTCGGACCAGTCGTAGTGGTTTATACCGATCATCACCCTCTGAAATTCTTGAATCAGTTTCATAACCGGAATATGAGGCTGACCAGGTGGTCACTCATGCTTCAGGAGTATAATCTGGACATACGCCATATTGCCGGTTCTGATAACGTGATAGCGGATTGTCTATCAAGGGTGGATGATGTTGGTTAGACTGCCACAGGATTGAGGGTTGAGTGTGGAGGAAAATAGGCTGTCAGTGTAGTTCAGCCGAAAAAAACAAATTAAAAAAGTAAAAACCTTATAAAAACTCTTTATTTTTTATAATGTGTAGAATTTTGTATAAGATGTTGTAGCAGTATCTAAGTTAAATGTTTTCGCTTATTGTCGCTGAGTTAGTTGAACTTGCTCGGTGGAGCGCAACAGTCTTTATTTTTTTTATATATAGTGCCTTGTGTTGCAACAGTGTGTGGTACTATGAGAAGCTTTCTGTTAGATATGAAGAACTTAGTCAAGGGTCTTATATCTTAGGGGAGGTGTGACGCTTCTGCATAGTAACCACGTGCGGGCATGCGCACGCGTCGGCTGCCCAGCCGTTTAGAAACCGGCTGGTGGTAGCCGGCCGGCAGGCTTTCCCTTAGTATATATCCTACGACAATGTAACTAATGTCTGGGATATTCTTATGTTGTTTCACAGCTTGAAGCTGCCCTTATTCTTAACCAACGCATCTTAGTATATTTTATTCTTGATAGTTGATTGTTTCATTATAATATATAAGATGTAAGTCTAGTGAGAGCAGGAAGAGATGAGCGGGAGAGAGAGACCGGCTTGGGACGTTGCTTCGCGCGGAGAGTCCAGCTTGGGACGAGCCTGAAGCGCTGCCACATGCATTTGATTGCAACGTTAGGCTTAGTTTCGACTCACGCACGGGGTAGAGGATTTTGACCAGGCAACTGTGTTGAGTGTTGCCAAGCCTGGGATGTATTCTGCATGACTAGGGTGGGGTCCAGACAGATTCAAAACTCAGAGCTCACCTCATTGTCGTACCCTTCGGACCCCCTTGATATCTATCCCTCTCAACCCCACTTAGAAGCGTTCTCTCTTACTTTGTATACCTTCTTTCCACTACTTCACCAATCTATTTAATTATCCCATCCCCTTGATAGACCTTATATCTATTATTGTATTAACGACGAGCTCTCAGATAACTAGATAGGATTTTGGGCCTTATGCAGAGATGTAATTGTTAATGAGACCTAGGAAGCTTTTTTGTTGTCTCATATTCGGTGGTTTCATGCTTGCTAGTGTGTTCTTGTGTCAGGTTAGCAGGGGCTAGACCGGAGGAGAGGCTTTTTGCGATCCTTTAAGTAAAGTCTGCTGGTGCGAGTCCCGTGGACCCGCACGACTTTACTAGGATACCCGTGGGAGTCGGGGGGGCATTTTTTTGTCTGTGTCCCTGTGTGTCTAGCGTTGTGTTGTGTGAGGGCCATTGCCTAGTCCACTCAGCACTGCGCTAGCACGTCTTGCTTTTGTTTCAGGGTCGCCAGGAGAGAGTCAGATACTTGCGATCTGAGTCTCTCAAGAGAGCACCCTTTCAATTAGAGTAATTTGGCGCACAGACCTGGGAACGTCCCTAGGCTAGAGTAGGTGGCTCAGCCCGGGTATCCGAAGCCTATATCCTTCCGGCTAGACCTCTGCCACCTGGCAGATTAACAGCTAGGGGTTTATTATCTCTGTATGCTTGTTATTGTGCCACAGTTTACCGTTTTTGTGAGCATTGTGAGTCAGGGTGTGGCTTAGAGACTCTGTCCGAGCAGGCTTGCCTGACTAAGAGTGAGAAGCACACCTGTATGTGGTTATGTTGCGAGTTGCTGCCTTTATTTAATTATACCTATGCCATTATACACTGTATGTCCTATCACTAGTATTTATTCCTGCTTATGAGTTAAGAGTTCTCTAAATCCGTAACGTACTTTCTTTGCTAAGCATCAAATCCTACAGTAGCCGCATGCAGTTTAGAAACCCGCATCTTGTCTACCTGTACGATGTTTTGAGGACTGTTTGCTTTCACCTTCTTTCACGCAGGGGTGATTAGTTGTATTAATTAACGTAACGTTAAATGTACTTTCTTCTAGTTTGTTATTAAATTGTTTCTGCTATTTAATTCCGTTATCTATCTTTTCCTTGAAGCTTTAAGTCAACTTAATTGTGTGATCTTTTATATAGCCTGCTTGACTATCAGCAGTCTATAGTGCGTGCACCCTGTAGCCGAGTCATAGGATACCTCGTTGTCCAGGCAGGACTCTTGACGGTTTAGGGTGGTTTGTTGCCTGGGTTTATAGATATGGGTTGGATCTAGCATTTTCCATTGTTGCTTGTTGCCGCATACCTAGTCCAATAGAAAGAGCCCAGTGTTTATATATCCTAGGACGTAACACATACTTCTATGTAAAATATTAGTACAGTATGCTGGGTATCATATATTATTAAATATATGAATGTTTGTGTTTTGGGGGGTGAAATAGTGACGTCACCTATGGCCATAGGTGACGTCATCAATAAAATCACGAGTACCTATATTTTCACAATAACACCCTCAGTCAAACTAATTTCCTTTGTCTAGTTGTGGAGGTGCCAGTTTCTCTAATATGTTTCCCAATAATATTGATCTCCATGGAGAACGAAGGGATGTCTTACCTATCACATAATGATTCATATATAAATAATCCATATAGCCGGAAAAAATACAATTGTATTTGGAAATCAACTCGGCTATGTGTTCTTCTTCTTTTTCTTATGGAGGTCCTGGGAAACGGCTGATCGATCGATAATAGCCGATAATAGCCGAGTGCAATTTTAATTTAGTAATTGAATGAACTGTGCATACAATTTTTTTTACGTACTTGAATATTCTTACTACTGTATATATTTTAAGTACATACACGAGAAATTAGGTAAAAACAGAGGTCAGGGGTTTATTTAAAAGTGTTCTTACCGCACGAAAATATACGAGACGAAGCCAAACATGGTGAAACAAACTGGCGAGTGATAAACATCATATGGGAACACTGAGTACAGTACCGGTAGATGTTATTGATTTTATAAAATTCCTTGGAGCACATAAAGGGCATGTACAAAATTCAAGTAAGGAAGTATAATGTGAAGATACTTTAAATGCATAGGCTTTTATACCGTATGTGTGTGTATATATACTAGTAATTCGATCACCACGACTTGTGTAGGAAGAATGAGAAGTTATGAATCCTTTATTACCATGACCGGTACAGTATACTGTATTTATGGCTCATAAACCTGACAAGCGCGATATAGACCTAGGGGCTAGGGTAGTTATCTGTGCATGTCTATCCTTGGATTCTGACAGAATTCGTTATATTTACAATATAGAGCATTATTTGTTTTCGGTATGCTTTTATTTTACATATATGATGTATATATGAACCTTCAAGAGTGCTAAAATAAGTTGGAAAAGCATTTGGGTGGTGAAAAACGAAGATATTGGCCACCCGGTCATAATCTCAGGCGAGAGAGAGCCACAGGCAACCCTCCTCTCTCGCTGTCTGGGAGTCAACTGAGGCGAGCGGGGGCGGTGTGTGCCAGTGTCTGGGTGTTACATAACGATCTTTTATGCAACCCACTTGTGCTACATTATCGCGGGAGAGAAAAATAACCGATAAATGATGATAATAAGAGGAAAAATAGGTGATAATTGAGGAGGGGGGGGGAGGGGGGAATAAGGCGGGGAAGGAGGGGAGGAGGGGGGGTGAGAAACACATGGATGAGTACTAGAGGGGAATTATCTCACCTAGAGACAAATTCCTTTGTTTTGATAGGCCCTTTTTTTTTTTTTGGAAGGCTTTTTTTATGGTCTTGCTTCCGTGAGGCCTATCGCGTTCCCTATAGGAAGCCTTCCGTGAGGCCTATCGCGCTTGCCGGGTTAAGACTAAAATTCGCTTTGACCGAACTTTTCTGTGAACCTATCTCTCGGTCTTATTAGGGGTTGACTGTATAACCTTATGTGAAGTGCAGAAACAACAACTTATTATAGCTGCGTTTTTCGTTACCACCACTGATTAGCCATTGGGCTGTTGGCAGAAAATGGCAAAAATGATCTGTGATATCCGAGACATGTTTACATACAGTGTTCTCATCGTCCAGCATTACTGCTTCATAATTATCAGCCAACTTAAAATAGCCCTATATAATATTTAATTATCACTAGAACAATACACTATACCCTGAAGGAAGTCTTCTCGAGAAAGATGACAAAATTAGAAAACAATACAAAATAAACTAAAGCACAAATGTATGCTAGAATAAAATTGAAAAGTCACTAGATAGTCACCAGACACTAAAACCTTGTATGTCACTAGACAAAATATGTTGAAATATCTAAAATAATCTTTAGCAATCGAAAAATCTCTACAATTCCTTAAAATGGTGAAAATCTATTTAATTTCGCTGGAATTCATCATATCTTTATGTCGCTAGAGGGATGTGATGGAAGTGATTCGCTGGATCTAGTAGTAACCGCTACATTGGCAACATCGTACCAAGACTATTCATTCCGTTATTATGAACAAACCAGATTTCGAAACTATTACAATTATTTCAAAATTCAGATATCATCAGATTGCTTTAGTAGTCGATGTACACATTTTCAGTTCCATTAGTTTGAAAAACAATCACATAATACGGTTCCATGTCATCTCAACCAGTAGACCATTTCAACCAGTAGCTCTCAACCAGTGCCAAATTAACCCAGACCAACCAAACCAGTGCCAAAATATAGTACTAACCTAACCTAACTTAACCGAACCGTATTGGTTGATTTGGTACTTGTTGAGAGCTACTGGTTGAAATGGTCTACTGGTTGAGTTGATCGGTCACCACATAATACGCTACTTAGAGGGTTTAATAAAGAAGCATTCCTTTCCCGACATCGTACAAGGGAACGCAAGGTGTTGTTCTTGTTTTTGTTTTAAGAATGACAACAAACGCTATTATTTACCTCGTATATTCGAGTTTGGTGAAAAATTTGAAGTTCCTTAGAACATAATTATATTTTGCAGATCTCATAAGTATCAACACTTACTTTTTAAGGGGGAAATACACGAAAGCCCAATTTCGAATGATCGTGAATTACTTTACTTTGGCGTATGTTTGGGCTATTTTAAGACTACATTAAGATATAGATTTTGTTTACACTCCCCAATGAAATATGATGACTTGCTTACAGATATATACTTAAAGCCCGAATCGGATTGAGTTTTTGCTTCTTCAACCCAGTTCTTCACTTCCTCAAACCAGTGGAAAAGCAGGTTTGAGTTGGATTGATATTCGACACCCTAAATGGTGTAACACGACACCTTTTTTAGTCTATCGGAGATAGTGGGGGTGCTTGAAAACATGTTATATGATATAACATACGAGTACCGTGGAGTCAATATGGCGTCTATATGCTAAAACCTGGTGGTAACCCTACAATATAAACTTACCCATAGCCGTCATTTTAAAGGGCTAATCTCTTGAACAAACAGTAGTGCCAATGTAGCATACATATAACTAGATCTAGAGGAGCTTACTTCGATTTAAAAGCATTTTCTTGCATCTAGTGACATGAATTTAGTTATATTTTAGGAATATTAGCGATATTAAACTATATCAGAGAGATCATGGTATTATTCTATAGATTGTTGCCAGTATTTTACTATCTAACGACATTCTAGCAACTTTTGAGAATGGATATAGCTCTATTTTGTTTTTCGTTTTGGTAACCCTGGGACTGAACTGGTTATTTTGTTCTCTCTTGGATATTTATTATCAACTGTCCAAGGCTGTGGGCGGGTACAATTGACAAGTGTGGAGGTAAATCTGGAGCCATACATAGACTATAAGCTTATTTAGCAAGGATTGGAGCTGGAATGAGTGTAGCAAATCCAGGCTAGCCTGTGAACCACTGTCAACTGGTGCTAATTTTGGCTCTGTTTTCAAGGGTGGCCCCTGCTGACATCATCACCCTCCTTAAAATATAAATATCTATTGTGAATTGGTTTGCTATTTTAGGATAAACATTATAACAAAGCAAAGCACATGTGCATTATTTGTCAAATTAACATGCTAAGAAGAGTGACAAAATCAAGATGAGATTTTTGGCGAGCTATGCCCTTTAAGGGGTGTCGCCTGCTTGTTTTCTCTCCTGTTCTCTCTTTCTCGGGTTTGTATCCATTCGGCTCCATTCAGCCTACTGTTTTAAGATGTTTATCCCCATCCAGGAATCGATTTCTTTCTGGCGAGCGATAGCGAGCCAGCACTGTATAGAGAAATCCGGCTTCGCCGGAGACATTATTCAGTCGAAAAATTTACAAATTTAGCCTGCTGTCGCTACCGCTCGCCAGGAAAAAAACGACACCTGGATGGGGATAAACGTCTTAAGAATGTAGGCTGAATGGGGCCAAATGGATGCAACCCAGAGAGAAAGAGAGTGAGATAAAAAAACGAGGTGGGCCCCCTTAACATGAACCATACCATACACTACATGTATGAGTAAATATCAATGCTGTTACTCACTTTCCCTCCCCCAGATACACACAGGATCACTTATTCCTGTGTTATGTTATTTACCCAAATGTTCCCATATTAAGGGGGGTCACCCGCTTTTTTTATTTTTCTCTCCTTTTCTCTTTCCCTGGCTTGTATCCCTTCGGCCCTATTCAGCCAACTGTTTTAAGACCTTTATCCCCATCCAGGTGTCGATTTCTTTCTGGCGAGCGATAGCGAGCCAGCATTGTATGGAGAAATCCGGCTTTGCCGGAGAAATTTTTCTATCGAAAAATGTACAAATTTAGCTTGCTGTCAAAAACCAGAAATATACATATGCTGGTTCGCTACCGCTCGCCAGGAAAATATTGACACCTGGATTGGGGTAAACATCTTAAAACAGTAGGCTGAATGGGGCCGAATGGATACAAACCAAAGAGAGAGTGAGAGAAAGAGACAAAAAGCGATGTGGGCTCCCTTAACACTTAAAGAGCAGGGCCCGACTTAAGTCCGTATCTAAAAAACAGCAAGTTAGGAGCATTATTAAGGTTTTTAACGGGTTAAAATAGAGTGCAAATGGCCGGGAGAGCAGCAGGCCACACGGCCGACACCCAGGGCTTACCGCCGCCCACTGACTCACGCTCCCTCTGTTCTCGAGAGGCCAGCAGTGTAGCCAGTAGTGAGTGTAGCTGGAAAAAATATGCCGCTATACGCTAAACTCCCATGTTGGTGGTACCACTGCATCAAAACGACGAGTGCTACGTAGCTCGTTCTGGTCTCATTTTGAAGCTTGTAGCGCCTAGTTTTTTGCTGAATAAATTTCCTTTCATGCAGATACTTAATTGATCATTCAGGAGGGCCTGAATATGCCCAAAATAGCTCAAAACCCCCCGCTAGACGAGGGTTAAAAACTCCTAAACCTACCATGGACATTAGTCCTGAGGCAGTACTTCTCTTTCCAATTGTCCCTTACCCACTCTAGACCACTGATGAACTCTCTGAAGTCTTGATCCACATATACTGTAGATTGAACAACCATGGGGACATTGCACACCCTTGCTTTAACCCAACATTAAGATCAATTAACCCTCTCCAACATATGACACAATTTTGAGCCTATTAGGGGTACTTTAAAGCCTTCATTACCATCAGGGGTATTTACAAACCTTTAGTTTAGTTACTTCAATCTCTGCAGTTGTCTTTGAGTTAGCTGTGGGCAGAAAACTAATTTTGGAGAGGTAATTATAAGAGTGAGAGAACTCTATTTCTAATTGCTAATCTGGCAACCTCTGCGTCATATGAGTCTGAAGGGGTTAACTCCTTCTGTTCATTCTCCACAAACACTGCCGCCTTTGCACCCTCATACATGCTCTCCACCGCTTCCAGCAACTTACCAGCTACTCTGTATATTCGCAATACTTTCCACAGACCTTCTCTATCAACTTTGTCATTGGCTTTCTCCAAGTCCATAAAGACAGCATACAACTATTGTCCCTTCTCCAGATATTTCTCAACAATACAGTTCAAGGAGCAATTCTGGTCAACACGCCTTCCCTTCCTAAGCCCGCCCTGCTCCTCACCTACCCATTTATCTGTTCTCACTCTATCTTTCTCTCTATCACTATGCTACTGTACATCTTCCTTACTATGCTTATGGAACATATCCCCCTGTGATTGCCACACACTCCTCTCTCTCCACTTTACCCTTAAACTATTATGTCTGTCTTCCAGTCTGCAGGCACACTTCCCTTCTCCCATGTTAGTCTACACATTTTCCATACCCATTTAATCACGATCTCACCACCATACCTCATACCATATCTCCCAAAACACTCCATCTATTCCTGATGCTTTCCCTATCTTCACCCTTTTCAAGGCCTCACACACTTCTGACCTTCACCTCCATTATTTCTCTTCTCCCTCCCATACCCCATCCAATTATGTCTGCCGGCATTTCATTCCCTACATTAAAACATGCATTGAAGTGCTCCCTCCATCTCCCGACTCTCTCTTGCTTCTCGGCTAACACTTGCCCATTCTTATCTTTCACTCCCTTACTGTTTCCCTTGCCACCCACCCTAACTTTCTTGACCTCTTTCTAGAATAGTTTCTTAGCTCACTCCCTCCACTTTACACTTAAGGGTGCCACTAACGCCATCTACTGTTTTGTTAACTAACGCTCTTTTACTATTTTATATAATATTGTAGCCCCTAATTTTACACATTACCTACTGTAGTAAGTATTTATTAAACTGCCTTGTATGTAAGTACAGCTTTGCATATTAATTAGCTGATAAACAAAATTGTTTACTAACCTGCCTACAGGGACGAACGCCGACTCTATTTTGTAAACACACTTTTTTTGGGTGTTATACATATTAAATTCCAGCCAATTTTGTACCAAATCTAAGTGCTTTTATTTATCTTTTCCCCCTAGATATATTCATGACTCTTTCTCCTCAGACTGATTTTAATTTAAGTTAAGGGTGGTATTTGTAAAAACTAACCTAGCCTAAACTAGCTAACCCAACCTGCCAAGCTTTTAACCTAACCCAAAACTAGCCTAGCCGAAAGCCAGCCAATCTGTTGTAAGTAGTTGCATGATACATTAGCCTATTTGTGTGTACTGCATTCCTGATTTGTTGTTGCTGTGAATAAGCCATCCTCGTAGTTGGGAATTTCTGTTTTTGTGACTAGGCTTTGTCAGCGAGTCATTTTCTGCGTATTCCAATTTGTTTTTATTTTGTGTGTGTATGTTTTTGTATATATATTTTTTCCTGACTAGGCTACGTCAGTCGGCCAAGTTTTTTAACACTCCAGCAATTTTGTTTTCGTGATTAGGCTACGCCGGTCAGTCAATTTCTGCGTATTTCAGAATTTTGTTTTTTGTGACCTAGCTGCGTCAGTCAGCCTATTCCTGCATTTCACACCCGGTCACCTATTCTGAACCCTTGTAGCCTATTCCTGCGGTTTACGGAATTTTCTTATTCTGTTTTTAACTAGGCTATTCCCTGGGTGGTCTTTTGCCACGCATTCCATAATTTTTGTCTTCGAGTAGGCTATAGTACTCCCGGTAGCCTATTTTTGTTTTATTTTCTTCCAGAATCTTCTTTTTTTTCAAGCACTCCCAAATTTTTGGTTTGCCTTGACCGTCACTGCGAAGTCCACAGCAAGATGCCCAATCTACGTGACTACTGGTCGTGCAATGGATGCTTCGGTACGACAATCTTAGAGAACGAGAGCACGACGAACTGCAGGTTCTGTGTCCAGCGGGCAGAACAAGAGGAGAAGCTAGGAAAGGCTCTCCAATTAATTGATGTGTAAACTCGCAGAGTTAATACCCTTGAAGAGTTCCTGAGCGCAAACGTTGGAAATGAAGCCTCCCTGCCAGCAACAAGACACAGGGATTCAGAATTGCCAAGGTCGGATGTAGTGCCACCTCGGACCTCATCCAACACCAAGACCTCTGACAATACCCAAACCCACGTTCCTGATGAAGATAATTTTCAGCTCGTAAGAAATAGTGTACGCCCACGTACCGCTACCAAGAAGGTCATCCCCATAACAATGTGTCAAAACCGTTTCCAAATTCTCGCTACCGATGATGAAGAAGAAACGGACTCCATGGTACGCGGCCAGCTCAAGGAGTTCTGTGCCTGGTCATCCAGGACCAGAAAACAATTCTGTATCCCGGGTGGCGGTGTGGACGACGTCATTGCTGCTGTGGACGAGGTGACCAGGCTTGCCCCCACAAACACAACCTATATATCTGTTATATGTCATACATGTCGGATCAAATGACGTCCAGCGCACACAATCAGAAGAACTCTTGAACAAATACAAGCAGCTTATCAAGACGTACCAGGAAAAATCTATTAGGATCATCATCTCAGGCATCATTCCCTGGATTAACGAAAAGAATCTCTTCTGGTCCACAGCCACGAATATAAATCGTCAACTTGCCAACATCTGCAGGGAAGAGAACATCGGCTTCATCAACACTACGATAAAAAAAAAATCTCAAGAGACGTTGTCCACCTAAACCCGGTAGGAACTGCCCGGTTTGGCCGTCTGCTGAATGATGCCGTAAAGAACCTTCATTAAAAAAACGGTGCCAACAGTCATCAGAATGGTAGGACAACTTAAATCTCAGAAGAAATACAAACCCAAGACAAGCAAAATCATCAAATACATGTGGCGAGCATCAAATGATATCAAGAACCACATCTCTAAAGGTCTTCTACGTGAACGCTCGAAGTATACACAATAAATGTTCAGAACTAGAGGAATTTGTGTTTACAGAAAATGTTGATTTAATCGACATAACAGAATTTTGGCTAAATACAGAAGACAGAGACTTTTTAGTATTTGCATAACAGAATCTTGGCTAAATACGGAAGACAGAGACATTTTAGCAGAGTTTTTACTTCCCAACTATGCAATGTTTGAGAAAGGCAGTTAATAAAAATGGAGGCGGCGTTATATTTTGCATCAAAGAAAGTCTAAGCCCAATTCTCTTGTCAAAACCACAAATAGTAAGTATTGATTCATCTTACGTGCTAATAAAAATAAACAATAAAGGAACAAAAATTATCCTAGCATTAATATACAGGCCTTCAGCCCAATCAGTGCAAACCGACCAAGAAATTTACAAGCAAATTGAAGAAATAAGTAACATACACGATATTATAATTTTTGGCGACTTTAATTTACCAGTGACCAAGTGAGGCGACACTCTTACTTCACAGTCCGGACACGATCTGTATACCAACGTACAAGAAAGCTCCCTTCATCAATTTGTTCAATCTCCAACCCACGGTAATAATGTTCTTGACCTTGTACTTGCAACAAAAGAAGATTTTATCGATAATGTGACTGTTGGTGATGAATTCTGCAATAATGACCACCGTACGATCACTTTCAGTATAAAATTGAATAGCAATAAACTCAATACCAGCAATGAGAAAGTTCCAAATTTCAAGCGAGCAAATTTCCATAAACTCAGAACAAAATTTAAAGAAGCCAATTGGAGCTTTCTAAACAATAATGAGATAAACCAATCACGGACAATTTTCACTGAAATTTACACGAACGCAGTAAGCGAGTGCATACTATCAAAAAACAGAAGAACTGCACATAATAACAAACCTAAATGGTGGAATAGAGAAATAACTGAATGTCTACTCGCTAAAAATAATGCTCAAGAGAGATTTCAAATCTCCGATAACGATGAAAATAGACAGGCCTTCAGAGAGATCTACGACGTAAATCCAAAAGGTTAATTAAACAAAGTAAAACACTTTGGAGTTACATGTTGTGAATCAAAGCAAGACTAACCCAAACGAATTCTACAGTTACATCAGGAAGAAGAAAGTGGTGACTTCAACGATTGGACCCTTGGTAGATGAAAATGGAGATTTTTACCAATGAAGATGCCAAAATGAGTAATACTCTCAACAACTTCTTTACATCAGTCTTTACATCAGAAGACCTAAGTGACATCCCTACAGTACTGCCAGTACAGACAAACAATGTGAAAGTTCTTAGAAATATCAGCATTACTGAAGCAGAGGTACTGAGATGTTTAGATAACCTCAATGAAAGAAAATCCCCTGGACCCGATACAATTTCTCCAAGAGTTCTTAAAGAAGCTAAATGCGAGCTCTCCAAACACCTGTCGCTGATCTTCAACAAATCCTTGGTAACCGGCGAAATACCTGATGAGTGGAAGCTTGCAAACCTATCACCAATTTTTAAAAAGGGTAGCAAATCTTTACCTAGCAATTATCGTCCAATCAGCTTAACCTCAGTAGTATGCAAAATACTAGAAACAATAATAAGAAACATACTCATTAATCACTTGGAGGAAAATAATAAACTAAAAGACACATAACATGGTTTTCGCAAAAAACGTTCCTGCTTAACAAACCTTTTAGACTTCTTCCATGACATCCTAAATCTATATGACGAATGTAAAGCTGTAGATATTATATATATATACTTAGATTTCCAGAAAGCCTTTGATAAAGTTCCACACAGACGGTTAGGGAGGAAATTAAAAGCACATGGAATACAAGGCGGCGTTCTACAGTGAATACAAAATTGGCTTAGTGAAAGGAAACAAAGAGTAGTTATTAATGGGGAAGCATCTATGTGGACCAATTTAACTAGTGGTGTACCTCAAGGATCAGTGCTGGGGCCAGTCCTTTTCCTAATTTACATTTACGACATAGATTAGGGTCTCACCTGTACAATATCAAAGTTTGCAGAGGACACACAAATCGCAAATACCGTAGTGACACATGAACATGTTGAAGATATGCCAAACAATCTAAACAAGCTTTCACAATGGGCCAAAATATCGCAAATGTGATTCAATGAAGATAAGTGGAAAGTACTTCATACCGGATACCGCAATGAAAAAGCAGACTATTCGATGAATGCCACCCGGCTAAAGAGTGTAGACAGAGAAACCGATTTAGGAGTAACAATATCCGGTAACTTAAGACCAAGTCAACATTGTGCTGAAGTTGTTAAGAAGGCAAACAAAATTATAGATTTCATAGGTAGATCATTTGAACATAAATCAAAAGAAATTTTCCTCATCCTTTACAATTCATTAGTCCGCCCATTTTTGGAATACTGCGTTCAGTTCTGGTGCCCTTACTATAAAAAAGATATAGACAAATTGGAACAAGTTCAACGTAGTTACCAAGATGATACCCTGTCTTCGGAACAAACCATATGAGGAACGTCTTAAAGAACTAAATATATATTCATTAACCAAGCGCAGATTGAGAGGTGACCTTATTCAAGTTTTCAAGATCATTAACCCCTTCCGACGACGTCTTTTTGCTTTATTTTAGCTACATTTAGACAATTTTGTGCAGCTGGGGAAGGATATTTGGTAGCTAAAAGGATGGATTGAGATAGTATGTAGCCTTTTAATTGATAACCGTCCTTCCTAAGCTTAATAAAATTGTCTAATAGTAGCCAGCATAAAGTGAAAAGGACGTTTCGGTACAGAAGAGGCTAAAGGCATTGACAACATGAACTCTAATAAATATTTTACGATTGACCATCAAACTATAAGCGGGGAAATGGCTGCAAAATCATTGGTAAATCATTCAACTCTTAACGAATCCAAAAATGTCTTCTTCAATCAAGTCGTCAACTTGTGGAATGGGCTTCCCCGAGATGTCATAGACTGCAACACCGTTGATTCCTTCAAAGTTCGCCTAGACAAGCACCTTGCCCTGAACCCAAGTTTGACTGCATTTGTAATTGAATAAATATTTTCTTTAGTAGTGTTTTTCCAATAACTTAATAGATCTTAATATAATTTTCCCTGCCATGAACTAAGTCCCAGGACAGCACTTCCTTCTCACATCTTTCCCACATTCTCTCCGAAATACTGTTGCAACACTTGGAACAGCAGTGTTTTGGAGGGCAAGTAACCTCGAGGGGTTGCCTGACCTGTTGTTGCTTGTTTTCCTTTGTACTCCGTTGTACCCTTTAAATTCCTTCCAATTCCTCATCTACTCTTCTCTTACTTTCCCTCAATACTCTCTTTACCACTCTTTTTCTCCAAGTACCTTTCCCTTTTCTGTCTCTCCAAATCTTCATTCCCTCTACTACCCAACCACTCTCTATATATGCTTTCTTTTTTTCTAACATTGCTAGTTTCACCTCTTCAGTCCACCATACTTTTCACTCCTCTCCCTCTTCTCCTAATTCAACATACCTCCTAAAAAACACCTCTCTCTTTCAATATACTACATTATAAACACCTCACTCACTTTTCAAAAATATAAATGATGTTAATATAACTCGTCTCAGAGTCCCCAGGTGGGTGGGTTGCCAGAAATGCACCCATCGGTTTGGCCCCTACCGATGACCCATCAAAATGCTCTAGACCACTACCTTCTACTCTTACCACCAATTTCTGCAACATTCGTGGCCTTTCCTCTAACGTTCACTCTGTTGAACACCACCTCTCCTCTACCAACCCCGATATTCTCTTTCTCACCTATACCCTGTCCTCCAGCAACCTTGCACTACTGAACGCCAGACGAACCAGGACATAGTACATCACCCATCCACGGCTCAGATACACCTTCAGTATCCTGATGCCTGCAGACACATCGCTAGTCTTCACACAATAAGTCAAGCGAATTAAGATGGTCACCAGGTGGTAGATGGGACGATGGAGATGGTATACTGGCCTGCTATGAAGTGGTGAAGCAATCCAGGAGATACTACAAAATATTTTATTTAAGAACCCGGGCCGGAACAGACTTGCCAAAAAAAGTAAATGCTAAGACAAACCAGTGTGTTCCAGCTATAAAATATATGTGTTCTTATAGAACAACCAAAGAGAGTTTGACTAGACAAATGGTGAAATAATGAGATGAAGTGTTGTGAGATATAGTTGTTGTCGAGACTCGTAAGCACCTCGACAAATTAGGTTAAGTAGGGATACTGGAAGTTCAAATTAGGCGCCAGTATTAGGATAAACTATATATCTTTATAAAGGATATGTACTATTTCGTATTAAGTTTCTATGGGTTTAGTATCCTTAATTATATCGGGTTATGATTACAAATAATCCAGTATATCTTGTAGATAGTTAAATGACGCATTGGTGGATATTAACTGCGCATGCGTCCTTTTCGGGACTGGCGGGTTGACCGCCTGGAACCTCAGACTCGCTTTTGCTACCATCTCAACAACACCTTCTTGCCGCTCTCAATACAACCACCTGTTTCATGCTAAGTCACTCTAATTTTTCATTTCATCTTTAGGGAAAGATTGAAGGTATAGTGGCCACTATACGTTCAATCTTTCCCTAACTCTATCCATGAGCTCTCCTTCGTTAACAACAAGTAAAGTAAGTTATCTCTTGTGTTTTTATAGGTAAATTATACTTTGTTTACTGTCGAATTCTCACAATTTGGTTCTTACCACTTCTGAACTTTTGCCTTATGCTAGCTTTTCGTCTTTGTCTTTTCTTTCTCCTGCTTTCCTTTTGTCTACTATTTCCTAGCTTTTCCTTCTTTCTGTTCCCTGTATCCGCTTCCCTGGTGTCTTCTGTTGACTTTGTGGCCTGTTATTTAGTGTCTGAGGCCTAATTTCCGCCAGTTATACCCGACCATATGAGCCGCCGCCATGTGTTTCCGACCGGCGCCTTTGGCGCGGGGGAGGGGGGAAGCCGACTATAATCATGTTGTAACTTTCTACCCCCCACCTAAGCCCATTAAGTAGGTGTCCATTTTGGGACACAGTTAAGTCAGGGAGATCTATGTGGACAAGCCTGTATACCACCCCTTCTTTCATGTGAAAACCTTTGCTCAAAGGGGTGCACGATTGGACACCATATAGTCCTCTGCTGCCAGGGAGAGCCACGTCCGTTACCAGCCGGACCGAACATTCCTAGTCTTGGGCGGGAATGATGTTCATCCCGCTACAGACATCCGCTCTGTCGCGAACGCCATCCAGGATCTGCATCATCATAGGCCTGGAGGCGAGACCGGCGCCCAGCGGTCTAACGGCAGAACGGTACAAGAATATTAGGAATGGGATTAATCGCTGGCTAAAAAGGGTACTGCTGTTCACAAAGTCCCGCTACCAATCTATGGAGGTGCGGGAGGGTGATTATAGTGAAGACGGAGTACACCTGACATAAGATGCCAGCGATTTTTTTTTTTGGCGGGTCGTGGCTGCTGCCCAGGAGCACTTCAAGCGCGACAAGCAAGCTCTGAAGGAAAAGTTAGATAAGGAGTGGGAGGCGTCTAGCTTTTCTAAATTGGATTTAAGTTCTTATTGTTAGGTAGTATAGGTATTAATTGCAACACTTAATTTGATGTACTATCATACAAAAAAGTATCCTTACTCTCGTGAACGCTGAGTTTCATAAAGTGGGGTACGATTCAAGCAGTTTCGGTATAGTTGGCAAGCCTGGCTGTCTGAAATGTCACAAAACATCTGTTCCTTATCATATTGTATCAATCAATGCTATACATCGTAATATCAGGAATAATTCCATCAGTGGTATTCTCGTATTTATTTTCACAAAGGCATCACGTGTCACCATTTGATAATACACTTATATCTAGAGCACCGTTTAGCCCTATAATCCAGGGGGCGGAGCCACAAAACTTTACGACGTCGGTAAGCTAAGGTTTCGTTCGGAAACGTTTCTTCATGGCAAGGAATAAGACTTGGCACTGCTGCGAAATCTCAATACAGGTTCATATTTCAGGAGGAAGAAAATGTTCCACTGCGCTCGAAATGAGCCTGATACACTTCGGCGAGGTCAGTAATGCAAAGATACGAACAAGGTCGAAATCGTTAAATGCTTTGTGGATCCGCCCCCTGGGCTACCAACCCATCCTACGCTCAAACAATATTTTCCATATTACTTCGTCCATTGAGTCTAAAGGTGCGTGTCATTTTATTAAGGATACTTTTTTGTATGATAGTACATTACAATTATAGGGGTTAAAATTATCTTGTACGGTCTTAACTAAATTTAATGGGGTAATTACCACAATTTGTTTTGGTTCGATTAAATGTTGGGCTAGCCTATAGTTTGATTATGTTTATAAATTAAATTGGCTTGTCTTACAACATTTTGGCATCACTTCCTTAGTGTACTTTAACAACATTTTGCCGCATGTTTATGTAGGGTTAATTACTTTCATTTTGTGAGTGCAGATAATATAGGCATTAGTTAATTTTAATTATTGCGCTCTGCATCTTATTTCCCTCATTATTGCCCTACACCGACAAAATTGCCGCATTTAATATACAGTAGGGTTAACTATTTAAATTTAAGAATGGAGATAATTTAGGCGTTGTTCGTTTACTTTAATTATTGTGCTCCGCGTCTTATTTCCCTCTTCTTACCTTACAGCAATATCACACGTTTATTTAATGATTACGTTTTAAAGTCGGGGTTTCCTATGATTTGCCTTTATTGACGTCGGCTAACTTTCTGAATGCGTTTCACTTCCATATAGGTAAATTCAATTGTTATACCCTTTAATATTCAATTTCCTGTGTATTGCCATCATGTCGTTGACTCTATCCCAGTACAAACGACGCAAGGGGGGTATCAAGATTAGTTTGACTAGGATCACCAAAGATATAGCTACATTTTTAGTTAATGCAGATAATGAAGCGATTGAGGCTAAATTGGCACCAGTATTGAGACAGCTCGAAGATTTCAATTCATGTCGCCGCGAAATGGAAACACTATGAAACCGAATATTTCGCGGACATAGAAGTAGACATGGAATATCTAGAGGGTCTTGATCAAATTATCGTCCACCTTAGGGGTAAACTGAAACTTAAGGAGCCAAATCGTGCTGCAGTTAATAAAAATGCCGGTATAAGATTGCCGAAGATCACCCTTCCTGTGTTTGACAGTGATCCCACTCTGTGGATGGGATTTTGGGATATGTTCAACTGTAGTGTCCACCGCAATGAGGAGCTCGGTGACATCCAAAAATTTACCTACTCAAGAGGTCAACTGAATGGCGAGGCAAAACAACTAATTGAAGGTTTCGCAATTGAGGGAGCCAGCTACCAAACAGCAGTTGCCCTTCTACAGAAAACCTATGGGCACGGGGATAGGATTAAGGCGGCACATATAACTAACCTTACTACTTTGAATCCTCCCTCCTACAATGTCGAGGAACTAAAAGGACTCTATGCTAGTTTTGAAAGTACACGGAGGTCAATAGAGACCCTAAAAATTACCCTTCATGAAGCTAGTGTTGTAATTCTCATGAATAAATTGCCATCACCACTAAGGGAAACTTTAAAGAGAACCTTAGGTGAAGATGGTCTGGACCTAGAAAGGTTTGTCCAGGCTTACTAGACAGAGGTTTTTAATATGGAAAATGTGGCAGATCGGACTACACCACACATACCAGTTGCTTCGGCATCCTTTGTGGTGCAGGAGGCCTCGGTGCGAAGGAAGGGTTGCAAGTTGTGCGAAGGGGCACACGTGTGGTTTAAGTGTCTGAAATACAAAACCAGTGCTCTGAAAGTTAAGTGCGCAAAGCAACTCAACCTTTGCACCGGGTGCTTGTCCTCAGCCCACGGGAGCAATGGTTGTGTGAACCCTGACATCCGTAACTGCAAGTTTTGTCATAACAGACACTACCATATCCTCTGTCAGTCCAGATCTCAATGGGACGGTGCAAAGGAGGAGCAAAAACCTCAACAGGTAACAAAGACCAAGATCAAACTACCACGATGTCTGTATCTTCAAAGAAGACTAGTATTTTCCTCCCAAGTGTTATGCTGCCAACAGTAAAGGAATCAAGAGGAACAGTCAAGATGCGTACACTGCTGGATCAGTACTCACAGCGCACCTTCATTCCAAATTCCGCTCTAGACTCTATCCATTATGAAAAATTGGGTGTTGAAGAGCTAGAGGTGCGAGGGTTTACCGGAGCATGTGAGGGCAGAAAGTATCCAGTAGTGTCTTTCAAGTACAAGTTCCGGGGCAGAAACTATCCTCTACAAGCAGTTGTGGTAGAAACTCTCCTGGATCACAAAGGATCAGAATGCCTTGAAGCAGACATGAAAGTGTTGCGAAGCAAGGGCTACAAATTAGCTGATCCTCTAATGACACGAACATCTCGACTGGACTTTTTAGTTGGTGTCGGTTAATATTATGACTTAGTGCGGCCAGGGTACAAAAAAAGAGGGTGACATAATTCTCTTGCCCACTAAATTTGGCTATGCACTAAGTGGCTCCTGCCATAACGACAAGTCCAGCGCCCAAGTAGAGGTAGTTACAATATTGAAAGTTGCGGTCACCCCGATGGATCATTACATATCCACGGAATCATATAATCCATGTCATAATGAATTAAAATGTTTGTGAGAACTGGATCATTTAGGAATTTCTCCAAACGAAGATTCAAAGGAAAACAAGACCACATTGGATATCTACAAGGAGACAGTAACATACTCTGCACAGAATCAGCAGTATGAGGTCAGACTGCCATGAAACCAACAAAAAGAGAAGCTGCCCTCTAATTATGGTTCAGCAGCGGGTCGCCCAAGGGGTCTGCAGAAGCAATTTAAACAAGAACCTGTTTATTGTAGTAACTACACCAACGTTATCCAAGATCAACTTCATCGTGGTTTTAATGAAGAGGTTCCTTTCGGTGTTACTGAAAACAGTAATTATTTGGCACATCACGGGGTGACCAAGAATAGCATAACGACGCCCGTTCGTATTGTGTACGACTGTTCCGCTAGTATTGGCAAAGGCAGGCCAAGTCTTAAAGACTGCCTTTACACAGGGCCATCACTAGTGCCAGATCTAGCAAAAATATTGCTGCGATTCAGGGTACACAAATCATGAAGAAGATCATGACTACACCCGATTTCTGTGGCCAAAGGATCCCTTGGACTTATCTTCACCCTTACTTTGCTACCGATTTAAGGTAGTGTTGTTCGGGGCGACTTGCTCACAGTTTCTTCTTAATGCCACAGTCTTGAAGCATCTTTCCATTATCAAAGAGGATCCCGAAGTTGTGGAGGCTATTAAGGAAGGTTTGTACATTGACAACCTCCAGGGAACAGGCAGTGATGAAGAGACTGTCATTAGGCGTTACTGGGATGCCCAAACAATAATGTCTCAATCACATTTATATCTCGGAGTGGGCTACCAATAGTCCTCAACTACGTGACCTCCTGCAATTGGATGGTGTTGCTGCCAAGAATCAAGAGCGAGTGAAGACATTAGGACTCTTATGGTTACCTGACTCTGATCTGTTGACGTTCAACGCTAGTCTCCCAGAGACCAATAAGGCTACAAAAAGAGAGTGCTTAAGAGTGACGGCACAACTGTTCGATCCACTCGGTGTACTACTGCCTGTTACAATAAGGTCCAGAATTTTCTTACAGCAATTATTGAGACTGAAACTAGATTGGGACGATCCGCTACCTGAAGACTGCGCTACCAAATGGTCTACAATTTCGAAGGACCTAAACCTCTGCTGTGACTTCACTTATCTTCTGAGGACGGTATATGCTGACTCAGTGGAACTTCATGCGTTTAGCGATGCAAGTGGTGTCGCCTATGGCACTGCAATATATTTTGTGAGCCCAGACATATTACCAGATGACCCAACGCCAAAAGAAACTAGCAAAGTTATTGGGACCAATGATGAACAGGACACACAGTTATGGAACTGGGAAAAATATGGCAGTTATGAGAAATTAATTCGGGTAGTTGCATGGACTATTCGATACAAGAATAATTTGAAGGCAAAAATTAAAGGGACGTCTCCCACAGACAGTGCCCTCCTCAGCATTAAGGAACTAAAAGTAGCAGAAAAGATTGTAGCTCAAATATGCCAGCAGGAGTGCTTCCCAAAGGAGTATGAGATGCTGTCTGGTGACAAGGGTACTCACAATAATTTGGTAAACCAATTAGGATTTGTTATGAAAGGAGGTTTAATTGTATGTAAAGGTAGATTGAAGTTAACGGCTCTTCCGGATTCAAGGAAATATCCGATACTACTGCTTTCCAAACATCCTTTCACTACCATGCTCATCAATATGTGCCATCGTGTCTGTTGTCACTATGGAGTCAATCACGTGGCCGCATATATACGGCAAAGGTGGTGGATTCCTAAGATAAAACAAGATGTAAAACAAGTGACCAGTAAGTGTATAGCCTGTCGTAAAATACAGGGTAATACCTACGCAAAAGCTACAGTACCTCCCCTGCCAGACATCAGGACTACTCCTAGATATCCCTTCGAGGTCACAGGGGTCGATTATACAGGAGCAATTCCTGTCCGGGACTCGCACAACAACAAGGCTTATATGCTATTATCTATGTGCGCTACTACCAGAGCTATTCACATTGAAGTAGTTAGCAATATGACCTGTGACAGCTTTTTTCCATGTGTTCTGGAGATTTTGTAGTAGGCAGAGATTTCTACAGATAATGTTAAGCGACAATGCTGCTACATTTGTAGGAGCTTCCAGACACTTGGAAGACATCCAAAGCGATCCCAGTCTTCAGGCTCATCTTACCAAATCCGATGTGAATGGCGTTTTATACCAGCAAGTGTGCCTTGGTTCGGAGCTATTTGGGAGACAGCCATAGGTATTGTGAAGGCTGGGCTTAAACAGGTACTAGGTCGTGCTCTAGTCTCCTTTGAGGAACTAACTACTGTACTGTAAAAAAAATTTCCTGTTTAACAAACCTCTTAGACTTCTTCCACGATATCCTCAACCTCTACGATGAGAGTAAAGCTGTAGATATTATATACCTTGATTTTCAAAAGGCCTTTGACAAAGTTCCCCACAAACGTTTACTGCTAAAACTAAAAGCGCATGGAATACAAGACGGTGTGTTGAAATGGATAGAAAATTGGCTCAGCAACAGAAAGCAAAGGGTAGTCATAAACGGTAAGGCATCTAAATGGACCAATGTAAGTAGCGGGGTACCCCAGGGATCGGTACTAGAACCAATTCTCTTTCTAATTTACATCAACGACATAGATGAGGGTCTCACCTGTACAATCTCAAAATTTGCTGACGATACAAAAATTGCAAATAGCGTACTCTCAAAAGAACAAGTTGACGATATGCAACACAATCTAGATAAATTGTCATGTTGGGCCCAAATTTGGCAAATGAGTTTCAATGCGGATAAATGTAAAGTACTACATGTCGGATACCTAAATGAGAAAGCAAACTATTCGATGAATGGCACTGAGCTTAAGAATGTAAACAGAGAAACCGATCTGGGAGTAACAATATCGAGTAACCTAAAACCGAGTCAACAATGTTCAGAAGTTGTTAAGAAGGCAAACAAAATAATTGGCTTTATAGGCAGGTCATTTGAGCATAAATCCAAAGAAGTTATCCTAACCCTTTACAATTCCTTAGTCCGCCCTCTTCTGGAATACTGCGTTCAATCCTGGTGCCCTTATTACCAAAAAGATATAAACAAGCTAGAACGAGTTCAACGTAGAGTTACCAAAATGATACCTAGCCTAAAGAACAAACCATACGAAGAGCGTCTTAGAGAATTAAATCTATTTCCTTTAACCCAGCGCAGATTAACCTGACAAGCGCGATATAGACCTAGGTGCTAGGGTAGTTATTTGTGCATTTCTAGCCCTGGATTCTGACAGAATTCGTTATATTTACAATATAAACCATTATTTGTTTTCGGTATGCTTTTATTTTACATATATGATGTATATATGAACCTTCAAGAGTGCTAAAATAAGTGGGAAAAGCATTTGGGTGGTGAAAAACGAAGATATTGGCCACCCGGTCATAATCTCAGGCGAGAGAGAGACACAGGCAGCCCTCCCCTCTCGCTGTCTGGGAGTCAACTGAGACGAGCGGGGCGGTGTGTGCTGGTGTCTGGGTGTTGCATAACGATCTTTTATGCAACCCACTTGTGCTACATTATCGCGGGAGAGAAAAATAACCGATAAATGATGATAATAAGTGGATAAATAGGTGATAATTGAGGAGGGGGGGGAGGGGGGAATAAGGTGGGGAAGGAGGGGAGGGGGAGGGGTGAGAAACACATGGATGAGTACTAGAGGGGAATTATCTCACCTAGAGACAAAATCCTTTGTTTTGAGAGGCCCTTTTTTTTTTTGGAAGGCTTTTTTTATGGTCCTGCTTCCGTGAGGCCTATCGCGTTCCCTATAGGAAGCCTTCCGTGAGGCCTATCGCGCTTGCCGGGTTAAGAGGTGACTTAATTCAAGTGTTCAAAATCATCAAAGGCATCGACAATATGAACTGTAGTAAGTACTTCACTATCGACCAATCTAATTACACGCGGGGAAACGGTTGCAAAATTATTGGTAAATCTTTTAACTCGCACGAATCTAAGAATTTCTTCTTCAATCGAGTTGTCAACTTGTGGAATGGGCTTCCCCGAAACGTTATAGACTGCATCACCGTTGATTCATTTAAACTCCGCCTAGACAAATATCTCTCATCAAACCCGCGACTGACTGCGTTTGTAAATGAATAACTTTATTTTATCCCCCCCTCAGTTACTAACCCCTCTGTCCTCTACTAACTTCCTAATCCTGCCACGGACATTAGTTCCAGGGCAGTAATTCCCTTTCCAATGTTCCCTTACCCACTCTAAACCACTGTTTGGACACTTGATCCTCAGTGTTTTGGAGGACAAGCAACCTAGAAGGGTCACTAGACCTGTTGTTGCTTGATTTCCTTTGTACTCCTATTGGAGCTGGAGGCTACCGTGAATGATCGCCCTTTAACATTATGTATCGGGTGATCTGGCGGACCCTTGTCCTATTACTCCTTCCATATTGGTTAAAGGTCGTAGATTTCGTGACTTCCCAAAGGACGTAATTCAGCTAGATGAGCTGCAGGATCCTAGTTACGATAGTAAAGCAGCGATACACAGCAGGTACAATTACATCAATAAATTGATCCGGGACCTATGGAGGTGTTGGTCTAGTGAATACTTGGCATCACTACGAGAAGCCTATAAGACTAAAAGAGGCTCATCAAGCAGTGTATGGCCAAAGGTAAATGACATAGTTCTTATACATGATGAGGGACCTAGTGTCCTTTGGAAACTTGGTAGGGTAGTTAAACTCTATCCAGGACGAGATTATCTAGTTAGAGTGGTCCAGATTAGGACAAAAACTGGCCTGACCACTCGACCCATCGTCAAGTTGTATCCATTGGAACAGGATGTCGAAATATTTTCGATCCCTCAACCGGCGGTCGTTGATGATGGTGTTAGCTCTCACGACTCCACCCCTATGTCACCAGCGGTCGCTGGACCATCTGCCAGTAATGATCCTGTTGGAAGATTACCTCTTCACCGAGCCGCTGTTAGTTCTTCACAGCTTTGGAGATCTAACATCGCTGCGGGATTATTGTAGATATGTATATATTGGTGGTGGGAATGTGTCGCGACTCGTAAGCATCTCGATATATTAGATTAAGTAGAGATACTGGAAGTTCAAATTAGGTGCCAGTAATAGGCTGAGCTATATATCTTTAAAAATGATATGTACTATTTTGTATTAAGTTTCTATGGGTTTATTATTCATAATTATGTCGGGTTATCATTACAATTTATCCGGTATATCTTGTAGTTAGTTAAATGACACATTGGTGGATATTTACTGCGCATGCGTCATTTTCGGGACTGGTGGGTTGACCGCTGGGAACCTCGGACTCGCTTTTGCTACCATCTCAACAACACCTTCTAGCCGCTCTCAATACAACCACCTGTTTCATGCTGTCACTCTAATTCTTAATTCTTAGTGGCCACTATACCTTCAATCTTTCCCTAACTCTATCCTTGTGCTCTCCTTCGTTATTAACAAGTAAAGCAAGTTATCTCTTGTGTTTTTATAGGTAAATTATACTTTGTTTACTGTCGAATTCTCAGTGTTGTTACTGTTAGTAAAGGCATCCAGCCACATAGCTAGTAATAATACAGGATCTTATAGGAGATCAAGCAAGGTAGATAATCAGACATTAAGTGGGAGTTCTTCGGGATAATGTTTTAAGCGGGGAAATAACTGATTACGGGTAGGTAACTGAGATAACAGGATTTACCTGTGAAACTTTGAGGGATTTACCTGAGCAGCTTTGCGAGGTTTAGTATTTTAAGAGTAGGTTAGACCTAGCTAAAGGAATAGTTAGAGAATGGCTTCAGCCCATTCCCATGAAATACTCTTTTGTTATAAGGAAACAATCGGTATTAATTAGATATTCACCTTGTCAACAGCATGCTTTCGATTGCGCGTAAATATCTAGCCAACTAGTTTTAAGGAGGTCATTGATTGACTAATCATTTGTGATCTTGTAAATTTACCTGAAGGACATAGCGTTCTAATATTGTAAAGGTGACTAAGACACCTGTTGATTTAGTAATTGTGTTTTGATATTGTAAAGGTGACTAAGACACCTGTTGATTTAGTAATTGTGTTTTGATATTGTAAAGGTGACGAAGATACCTGTTGATTTAGTAATTGTGTTCTGATATTGTAAAGGTGACGAAGATACCTGTTGATTTAGTAATTGTATTTTGATATTGTAAAGGTGACGAAGATACCTGTTGATTTAGTAATTGTGTTCTGATATTGTAAAGGTGACTAAGATACCTGTTGATTTAGTAATTGTGTTCTGATACTGTAAAGGTGACGAAGATACCTGTTGATTTAGTAATTGTGTTCTGATATTGTAAAGGTGACGAAGATACCTGTTGATTTAGTAATTGTGTTCTGATATTGTAAAGGTGACGAAGATACCTGTTGATTTAGTAATTGTGTTTTGATATTGTAAAGGTGACGAAGATACCTGTTGATTTAGTAATTGTGTTCTGATATTGTAAAGGTGACGAAGATACCTGTTGATTTAGTAATTGTGTTCTGATATTGTAAAGGTGACGAAGATACCTGTTGATTTAGTAATTGTGTTTTGATATTATGAAGGTGACGAAGATACCTGTTGATTTAGTAATTGTGTTCTGATATTGTAAAGGTGACGAAGATACCTGTTGATTTAGTAATTGTGTTCTGATATTGTAAAGGTGACGAAGATACCTGTTGATTTAGTAATTGTGTTTTGATATTATGAAGGTGATGTAAATACCTGTTGAGTTAGTATTTGTATATAATATTGCAAAGGGAATTTACGATCGCGGACCAAATAATTGTTTAGTAGTACGGTCATGGTGATGTTAAAGTCTAAGGATTTATTATTTGTGTCTAATACAATTTAGGGGATTTTATCTTATGAAAGGAATAAGTGTTGCTAATATTGTCACGGTGAGGTGAGAACTTCTAGGTAAAATCCTCGGTCCTAATATTGTTCACGTTATTAAAGGACATATTGAGGGATAGGAATAATATAGTTTTGTCAAGCATTGTGAAGATAATGATGTGCCTTTGGCTCGAAGTCGAAGTGAGTCAATATTCTGAATAGCTATTGTCCATATAGGGTGTAATGGGAATGTAACAATTCCGAAGTACATACTATAGTGGGCCGTTGAAGGTATTCAAATAATAGCTAGAACCCATTTTGACCTGAACAGTGAATCAATTGCTATGGGGATTACGGTTACCATGGGAGTATGTTAAATAAAAACGCAAACTTATAAACAACTGTCGAATTATTCCAACCCTAGTTTAACAGTATATTTAAAAATAAGTATACACATTATTATTATTATTATTATTATTATTATTATTATTATTATTAGTAGTAGTAGTAGTAGTAGTATTTCTTGAGTGGGAATTTCGAGATTAGGTTCAGAATTGAATAGGGTTTCATAAGAATAATGTTACGCATAGAATTTATCAATAATGACAATGATGATGATTATAGTGCAGTAGGTGGTGCTGGAACAATACAAACACTATAAGGTGTTGGCAGGAAACCCTAGCAGAATTAGATATCCCCAGTGTTTAATGTGTGTGACAGACTGTTTTCTCCGTGACACCAATTTGTTTCATTATAGCATATTATACACATTATATATGCACAGCCACATATCTTATTACGAGGACTATTTTGCGCATTATATAGAAACAATCTAATCATTTTGTTCCACAGTTATTCTAATTTACAGCATCGATAATAGAAAAAGCATGAGGCATATGCTGAGACAGCACATGCCTGCGGCGTTCATCTCCTATACCTTACCACTGGAGTATGTGGTAAATTAATCAAATGCAGAGGTGCTACATTTTACGGGTTACCACAGTTAGTCACCCAGAGGCATTACTTTGTGTGTGAATAGAAGGCCCACCAGTCTCGCCCCACACAGGATTGAATCCCCTACCGCATGAATTTGGGCCTACTGCACCACGAGTCAGTAGTCAAACCATTTTATAAAGTCAGTTTTCTGCCTATAGATTGGCACCACTGGAGGTTCGACTTAAGTTAATTTGATACCTCGGATATGATAGCTCGTACCTCTCTCTCTCTCTCTCTTTCATGAGGTCCTTCCTAGTTTGAACAGAATACCCTGGCGGTCATCACTGTATTAATTAAAATAATTCATGAGAATTAAGTTAAATAAGGGAAGGAGAGAGAGAGAGAGAGAGAGAGAGAGAGAGAGAGAGAGAGAGAGAGAGAGAGAGAGAGAGAGAGAAAAAAAGAGAAAGAGAAAAAGAGAAAAAAAAAGAGAGAGAGAGAGAGAGAGAGAGAAAAAGAGAAAAAAGAGAGAAAAAAAGAGAGAGAGAGAGAGAGAGAGAGAGAGAGAGAGAGAGAGAGAGAGAGAGAGAGAGAGAGAGAGGTCACGAGATATCATCGTGATATCAAATTACACCTGATAATTGGAAGGTTCAGAGGTGCCAATCTTTGGCCAGAGAACTGACTTCATAAAATGGTTTGAGGAGACCAAGAAAGGGACGAGGGAATGCGAAAGTGGTCCCGGACCCTAAGAATTGGAACTTTAAATGTTTCGGTTCAGGCTCTGTCTCGAGTCGGCCACCCTCAGCTATGGGATATGTGCCTGAGAATATACATACAGATGCATTCTGGCTCTCATTAGACAATTTTATACAGCTTAGGTAGGATCTTTGTAAATTGTAAGGATTTATTATGACTACCGGTATCATTAGACAATTTGATACAGTTTAGGAAGGATCTGTGGGAATTATAAGGGTAAATAATATCACAATTACCTTTCATATACCCTTCCTAGTCTGAATAATATCGTCTAATAATAGCCAGAAAGCAGACAAGAAATGCGTAATCGGATCATGAAAGGGTTAAATGTATTCCCGTTTTGGCAATAGCCCATCACCCCAACAATTTTCATATCTTGGCCTTAACTTAACCTAACTTAAATTGCTTCAAACTTCGTGTGTCCTGGTATTTTGGCTTGAACATCCATTGATTTTTGCCCTGTCACTCTTTCAACTCTGGGGGAAGCACTTGATACAGGCAGTTCTGCCTTTTGTCTCCCTCACATAAAAAAAAAACACACATCCAAAACTCGTACACTACCCAACGACGTCCCTCAAAGAGCAGTCCTATCACCAACACTATTTAACCCTTTCCTTCACGATCTCCCACAACCGAACCCAGTATATTCTCTCACATGCAGACGATCTCACCATCACATCACAACATCCCAAAATCGAACAAGCAACAAGCCACCTACAACAATACCTCCGACAACTGGAACAATGGCTTCAACAAAACCGCATGACAGTCTCACCCCAAAAATCCTCCATCACTTTATTTACCCCAGATAGACATGAATCACACTTTCACCCGCATGTCACACTACTCAACGAACCACTGACCCTAAACCAAACTCCTAAATTACTCGGCATAATTTATGACACACACATGACATTTACCCCACACGAAGGAAACACAAAAAACAGAGCCCTACAAAAACTAAACGCCCTCAGAACCATCACAGGCAAGGAGTTGGGCGACAAAAAGAAACACTGTCCATATTTTACAAACAGTACATCCGCACAACCATGCACTATACTTCTCAAGCCTGGTCATCCTGCACCTTATTCACAAACATACAAACCACTCAGAATATAGCCCTTAAAATAATAACAGGATGCACACAAACACAAATCACGTACATGCAGAAACACAGATCCTCCCCCTGATGACCCATTTAGACATGTCAGGAACACAGTCCTCTCAGTTACTCTTCAGCCCACGCCCCACTTCACAGATGCCACTCCCTAACACATCACCCACCCCCCACCTCGAGACATGAAACAAACGCCTGTCCATTATTTCAATAAAATATACATAAAATACCTACCCACACCTCCAATCACCAACATACACAAGCACTTACACACGCATCTCACCCAACAAACCATCAACAACAGACCACACAACACAATCCTAAACTCTCCACCAAAGATTAACCTATTGGAAAACACTCTTCTCAGAGAAACCCAAGTCACACTTACACACCTCAGGTCCGGCCACCACCCGTCATCACAAGATTACAAACACAGAATAGATCCAACTCAAGACCCTTCTTGTCTTTGCTGTCAACATCCCTCTGACAACATAGAACACTTAATACTCCACTGCCAGCACTTACCCAGCACAGACATAAGTTCAACATCACTTCACTCAGAGATCTCTCGACCCACCCCACCCGGGGGAAGCGGTGGACTACCTGGACACCGCGGGATTCCCATAAAAGGTTATCTTTGAGCTACTACAACAACAACAACAAAGATTGAGATAACTCACGCATTTGTAAATCTGAAATAATTCCCATTTTTATATATTTTAGTTAATGTTTTTCCTTTTCCTTTTTATTAGCATTAAACAAACTTTAAAATCTAACCTAACCTATTCTTAACGCCCTAAGAGCGGGCTCGTCAGTAACTTCTACTACCCGCCAAGCGGGTAGTTTTACCCTAAACAACCTTGTTTCCGTGCTCTTTTTCATGCATAAACAAGAGCCAGAGTGTAATACAATTATGTATCCCTGAAAGGGCGTAAATTGAGCTTTCCAATGACACCAGAACCATCCTTCTACGACCACGCGTTCTCTTGCAACGATCGTGCAAGACGAGTGCAAAATCCCTAAAATACGGTAATATCCTTACATAATTCCCTGTATAGCGAGGCAGTGAGTGTGGATGTGTGTGGAGGGAACGTCAATAGTCGCGCAGGACCCGTGCCGAGCGGTCATGAGCCGACCTACGCTCCTCCCATCGCTCGTCTCTCTCTCAGAGCCATTATTGCTCAAAAATTGCACACAGACTTAAGTCGGGCCCCGCCACTTAGTCCTTGGTTCTCTAGGCCGACTTAAGTCGGGTCCCACTAAACAAGGGTTAATGTAATAAGTTATGAGTATCTTAATTATTCGTAGAATGCAGTCTTCTATGATGTGCTTAATAGTATGGGGTGCTGTGTTTCATCCTGGGCAGGTGTCAACAACGGACACAACCGAAAATACCACGCATACCAGGCAAACACCGACATATTTGGGTTCTAATTTT
Source organism: Paralithodes platypus (assembly GCA_032716605.1). Lineage (NCBI taxonomy): Eukaryota > Metazoa > Arthropoda > Malacostraca > Decapoda > Lithodidae > Paralithodes > Paralithodes platypus. The sequence continues at coordinate 25,013,924 of CM064566.1, forward strand.
TTCCCCGCAGCATCCAAGAGTGGAATCACCTTCCATCTCATATAGTTAACAGTCCCACTCTTGATAGTTTTAAAGCTAGGATCACTAAACATTTTTCTCCTTATCCTCATTCTTCCCATTAGCCATTTAACTCCCCGCACAATCCCCACATATCATGCTGCCTGTGTGCAGCCCTCTGCGGGTCCCCAAACTAAAGTTAAAGAAGCTAAAGCTAAAGCAGTCTCTTCTGATAGCTCAGAAGAGCTGGATGGTGCCCACATCTCAGCCTGGCCAGGTGGACTCTGTCCTCGCTGGGAAGGGAGTATTCAGAAGGATGGATTTCAGGAGGTCGTGCCTGCAGCTACGTGTTGTCTATGAGTGATTGGATGGAATGGCGAGAGATATGAGTATGGATGTGCTTCTGGAAGCTGGTTGGGGATGGGCAGGGAGGGAGAGATGACCGTATTTGTGTGTGGTACCGTGTGCTGGGTGTTGTTTTGATGTTTCTTGGTGTCTGTGGGTGTGCTGCCATGTAGTGTAGTGGGTGGTGTGGGTTTGTAGAGGCTGCAGCCAGGAATTGAGTGCCTCTCATGTTCAGATGGTCTTTGACTTTGAGGATTTTGGTTTCTTGATGAAAGTGATCTGTAGGTGTAGTAGCTGTGCAGCCTTTGATTACTTTTAGGGCTTTATTTTGAATAGTCTGCAAGGTCTTGTTATGGGTTTCAGCTAGGTTAGAAGCCCAGGCAGGTCTTGCATATTCCATCACTGTTCTTATGTATTGTTTGTATACTGTGGTGGTAGTTTCTTTGTTGTGCTCAAATGTTGTTTGGGCAAATGACCTGAGGGCGTTTAGTCTGGGTGTCAGTATATTTTGTATGTTTGTGATGTGTTGTTTGAATGTCATTAGAGTATCATATGTTACTCCTAGGGTTTTAGGTGAGTGTGTATGTGTTAGGGGGGTGTTGTTTATGGTAAGCTGCGGGGTGTATTTGTGTTCGGCTGTCCAGCTTATGAGGAGGGTTGCAGTGGATTTGGCTGGGGCCAACTTGAGTCTGTTTGTAGTGCACCAGTCACGTAGTGTGTTGAGATAGGGTTGAAGGAGAAGTGTTGCTCTGTCCGGATCTTGGTGTGTGCATGTGAGTGTTATGTCGCCTGCTTAGGAAGCAATATTTATTTGGGGTTCGTGGGGTGTAGGTATATTATGCATGTACAGATTGAAGAGTGCGGGCGACGGGACGGATCCTTGTGGTACTCTGTTTGTGAAGTTTCTGATGCTAGATGACTGACCAGCAAATGATATGTGTGCACATTTGCCTGCTAGGTAGTTGGCCAGCTACCTTATTGTATTGTGCATGCTTTAGTCATAGATTTTGTTTGTGTCATAGATTTTGTTTGTTAGGTTGTGGCGGGGGATGGCATCGAAGGCTTTACTAATGTTGAGTGTGGCAAGTAGTGATCTGTGTCTGTGTCTGGCTGAGTTAATGCCGTCAAAAGCTCTTTGTGTAAGGTCTGTAAGAAGAGTGTTTGTTGTTGTTGTCATTCCCTAAGCTACCTGGCCAAACAGCCCCGAGTCCCTAAGGAAGGCCATGGCTACGGTCTGGCTTTCCCACAGAGCTCTCAAGGAGTGTAGATTATGGTGTTGCCATAAGTGGTTGAGTGATATGCAGTCTTCTAGGATGTGTTTAATGGTATGGGGTGCTGTGTTACATCCCGGGCAGGTGTTGTCGACTGAGTTATCCAGTCTCTTCTGTCACAAATCGAGGGTACTGTAAGAGAAGGACCCTGGCTGCCTAACGGTAACACAATATCCTCTCTATAACCCTTAGTATCCCCGACCGTGAAAAGACACTACTACACGTAGAACTACTGGGTCCCGGTTCTCCGAGACCACAACAAGTGGGGTAGGACTCCCGCTATACTTTTAGGCCACTGTATTTTACCCGTCTGGCCAAATGAACAGAGATAATACTCCATCCCAATGAGGATAAATTCAGATCATGACTCCAAAAAACATCCACTCTGGTAACGGATCCTACCTACCAAATTATCAACAGTGCCGTGCTATGATCAAGACGAGTACAGTGACTGTAATAGGGAAAACCACCCTATAACTGTTAACGCTATAAGAGGCCACCACCCCTCCTCTAGGTAATTATAACCGAAGCTACCACTAATTATTTCTCAATATTTGAAGGCTATTATATAATAAGGATGTTGCAAAGATCATATTAAAATTTGTTTCAACCTCCGGAGATACATTTTATGTGCACTATATAAAGCACTGTAAAAAAAAATCCCTATAATTCTCCCTATTGACGGCAGTTAAATTCTGATTAAGCCCCTTACTGTTAAAATAGATGCTGATTTCAATAATTCATGGGGGGGGGGGGGGTTGGTGGGGGGCAACCCCCCCCCCCTCAACCCCTCCTGTATCCAAAGGCAAAACAAATTTTATATTGACTCTGAAAATGACTTACATCTGAGTGTTTTAAGATCGTTGGATAATGGGAGAAATATAGTTTTCCGGGGATTGTAACTAATTTTAACTATTGTATAATGATGAAAAATACCTAAAACCCAAAAGAAAAAGCATGGGAAAATTAGTGGTAGTTTCGGTTATATTTTCTCTCCTCTATTACAGTATATATCACCCTGCCGTAATCAAAGGCATCAACCCAAAGCAGATAATTGTTGCAACACAGTCCCGGGCGATTGAAATGTGGACACACAAACCAAGGTTGGATCACACTGGTCGAGGATCCCCTTGGCCACTGGACCAACAAAAAGATCACAAGAAGAAAATTAAGGTAAAGGCATATACATGCCCCCCTGGGGGTTAGGGAATAGAATATGCCCCACGTGCCTTCTGCGTGTCGTAAGAGGCGACTAAAGAGGTTGGGTCGGTGGGCTTGCGACCCCCACCCGGAAAAAATATCTAAGCAAAGAAAAACGAACTAACAGCCTCGGATGCGGACGGAACCAACGTTGACGAACCACGACCGACTAAGGACATGCCTTCGGACATTCTGAGAATGGCTACGTGGAATGTTAGTGGCATGAATGATGGCACAAAAGAGAGAGAGGTTCTGGAAGTGTTAGTGAATGCCAGGCTGGATGTATGTGGAATGACAGAGACCAAATGGAAAGGTTCAGATGTGCGAGAGTGGGAGTGTGGAATGGGTGTGTGTGCTGGAGTGAGTGAAGGAACAGCGAGAGAAGGTGCATGTTTGTTTGTAAGTAGCAAATGGAAGGAATGTGTAAGAGAGTATTGGTCTGTGGGTTCAAGGATTGTGTGGGTGAGAATGAAAGTAGGAATACAAACGTGGGTGATTGTATGCGTGTATGCCCCGACAGAGGATATACTTGAAAGAAAGAAAGAGGAGTTCTGGATGAATGTGGAGGCGTGCCTGGAGAAGTTTGACAAGAACGAAAGAATATTTCTGATTGGGGATATGAATGGTAAGGTGGGTGATAGGAAAGTTGAGGGAGTGGTGGGAGGGTGGGGGGTACCATCAGAGGTGAATGGGAATGGTAGTGCACTTGTGGACGTATGTGTGGGGAGGAGGCTGTGGATAGCCAACACCTTCTTCAGACACAGAATGATCCACAGGTACACGTGGAAACGGATGTTGACGATGAAGGATAAGACAGTGGTGGAACGAAAGTCATTGATTGATTATGTATGTGTGGATGAACGAATGAAGAAATCTGTGATGGATGCTAGGGTGTATAGGGGTATTGGAGGGGGTCTGTCTGATCATTATGTAGTGGTAGCTAAGGTTAGGATACAAAAGAAGTGGGTGAGGAGAGCGGGAGGGAGGCGAGAGGAGGGTGGAATGGTGAGGAGGGTGGAGAGGTTGCAGGAGGAGGAAGTCAGGGAGGAGTACAGGAGAGCAGTGGAAAGACGACTAGGTGGGTTCGACCTGGAAGTTATGGAGGAAGTGGAGGAGATGAGCAAGGTGTTTAAGGATGAGATCTGTGCAGCATGTGAGGAGGTGTGTGGAGTGAGGAGAAGAGGGAGGGAGTGAAAGGTACAGCATGGTGGACAGAAGAGGTAAGAATAGCTGTGGAAGAAAAGAAGAAAGCATATAGAGAGTGGTTGGGTAGTAGAGGGAATGAAGATTCCGAGAGACAGAAACGAGCGAGGTACGTGGAGAGTAAGAGGGTGGTGAAGAGAGTAGTGAAGGAAAGTAAGAGAAGAGTAGATGAGGAATTTGGAAGGAATCTGAGTGTAAAATGGAGGGAGAGTAAGAAACTGTTCTGGAAAGAAGTCAAGAAAGTTAGGGAAGGTAGCAAGGGAAACAGTAAGGGTGTGAAAGATAAGAATGGGAGAATGCTAGCCGAGAAGCAAGAGAGAGTCGAAAGATGGAGGGAGTACTTCAGTGAGTTGCTAAATGAAAGGAATGAAGAGCCAGCAAACATAGCTGGATATGGTATGGGAGGGAGAAGAAGAGAAGTAGTGGAGGAGGAGGTGGGGATCAGGAGGTCAGAAGTGTGGGAAGCCATGAAAAGAGTGAAGTTGGGGAAAGCACCAGGAACAGATGGAGTGTGTGGGGAAATGTTGAGGTATGGTGGTGAGATAGTGATAGAATGGGTATGGAAAATGTGCAAACTAGCATGGGAGAAGGGGAGTGCACCCGATGACTGGAAGACTGGCATAATAGTCCCCCTATATAAGGGCAAAGGGGAAAGAGGAGTGTGTGGTAACCACCGAGGAATATGTCTTCTAAGCGTAGTAGGGAAGGTATACAGTAGGGTAGTGATTGAGAGAGTGAGAGTGAGAACGGAGAAATGGATAGGCGACGAGCAGGGAGGTTTTAGGAAGGGAAGAGGATGTGTAGATCAGATTTTTACCCTGAATTGTGTTGTGGAGAAGTATCTGGAGAAGAAACAAAAGGTGTATGTTGCCTTTATGGACTTGGAGAAGGCCTATGACAGAGTGGATATAGAAGGTTTGTGGAACGTACGTAGAATATACGGAGTAGAGGGCAAGTTGCTGAAAGCAGTGAAGAGTATGTATGAGGGTGCAAAGGCGGCAGTACGTGTGGAGAGTGAGCAGAGCGAGTTCTTTGACCTGAATGTTGGTTTGAAACAGGGGTGTGTGATGTCCCCGTGGTTGTTTACTGTATATATGGATGGAGTTATGAAAGAAATACTATCAAGAGCAGTGGATGTTGGTGTATCGCTGAAAAGGGAGGGAATTGAGCGGAAGCTACCTATACTGCTGTTTGCGGATGATACAGTTCTTATGAGTGATAATGAATGGGAGTTGCAGGGTCTGGTAAATGAGTTTGGAACAGTGTGCGAAAAACGGAATTTGAAGGTAAATACGGGGAAGAGCAAGGTTATGGTCTTCGAAAGGGGTGAAGTCACAGAGTGTGAGGTGAAGCTGAACGGTCAGGCTATGGAGATCGTCAACTCTTTTAAGTATCTGGGCAGTGTGTTGAGTAAAGATGGGACTATGGATGAAGAGGTGCGGGAGAGGGTACAACAGGGGAAGAGGGTTGTAGGAACGCTAAAAGCAGTAACAAGAAATAGGGTGGTCAGTATGGAAGTGAAGAAGTCCTTGCATAACAGTGTGGTAATCCCGACACTGACTTACGGAAGCGAAGCATGGACGTTGGTTGAGAGACTCAGACCAAGAGTGAGAGCAGTGGAAATGAATTACTTAAGGAGTGCGTGCGGAGTTACATGGAGGGATAGACAGACTAATGAGGAAGTAAGAAGGAGGTGTGGTGTGGAGGTAGATGTGCTGGAAAGTGTGAAAAGGAACAACTTGAGATGGTTCGGCCATATGGAACGTATGGAAAGCGAGAGAATGACTAAGAGGGTGTACGAGAGCGAGGTGGAGGGACAGAGGGGGAGAGGTAGACCGAATATGAGGTGGAAGGATGGAGTGAGGAACTACATGAACGAAGGCGGTGCTGGTTGGGGGGAGGGGCGTCGACTGACTGGGGACAGAGGTGCATGGGGGCGGTTCGTTCGTGGCCACCCCTTCGGGGATCACGGCGTCAGGCAATAGATAGATAGATAGATATACAAGTAGGACACCGCAACCAGGTAAAGTCCACATGTATATACCAATACGAAAAATAATAGTATTTCCTAATTGAAGTCTCGCAATCACAACCCCCGTCACTGGTTCACTATAGTTGGTCTAACACTGGCAGACCCTCGCAACAATAGTCCAGTTGGAGCTACGGAGTCAAAGATGATGAACAATAACAGTGCCGGCACTTACCCGGAGGTACATAAACGGATACCGGAAAATAGCAGGATACACGGCACACAAAAATACGGCACAAATACTAACTGGTTACAGACCAGGTGCTAATTACTTAAGAAATGACTGAATAAGCAAAACTTTATATTAAGCAGTTAATTATTAAACTGATATCATTAAAGACGTCTTGCGCCGCACTATTAGAAACAATTTATTAGGGAAAATAGGGACCTATAGACTTGCCGCCATATTTTTCTCGTTATAGTACATCATGGAGGAATTTAGGGTAAGAGTTGTTATCAGGCGTATCACCTACCTCTGACCGGGTATATCCTAGTGTTTACTATACCCCTCTGAAAGGACATTAGCCTAACCTAACAACCATACCTAATCTATTATAGTATTATGGGTGGGGGCTGCCGCGCCCACACCCCCGCTGTTTGACAACAACTCCAGTGTTTACACGACGTACGCCCGGTAACACAACTCATTCCGAATTTAGTTATCGACAAGTTGAAAAAACCTGATTACACTGAAAAAAAACACCAACATAATCAGTCCCGACCGCAAACAAAGCATTCCCTCCTTCAACTTGACCTCCTTCTTCTAGTTTTGAACGATGGGGCGGCCGCAATTCACCCAATAAATGGCGCGAGCGTTACTTGCAAAAACGAAATACCGGCAACCTGTTCTTGCCCCCTTACAGATCAACATATATGAGGACGACAATAAGTCAAGGAGGGGGGGAAGGGAGCGCAGCGCGCCCCCCACCCCCATCGTGTATCCAATTTACCCAACAATTTCTCTTACCTACTGTGAAAGCGTAATTCACCCAATAAATGGCGCCATTTGACACCGTATATTTAGATTAATGAATAATGGGCAAGTTAATGCAAATCCTCGACTCAAACCATGACAAATAATGGTAGCATTCAAGGAGACTACAGCAGGACTCTTCTTCTTTTTCTTTCCAGTATTCTTACCAGCTCCACCTCAGCTTCAGTGGTGTTGAGGTGGGCGGTTCAGGATCGGGGCAGTAAGCCTTCGCTGGCTCATGTAGTGCCCCCCCACTTGCCTTATCAACGGATCAATCATTGCCTTGAAACCATTCAGTCTTCACCATTACTGCCTCTCTTGGCAGATTATTCCATTCTTCCACTATTCTGTACGAAAAAAAATACTTCCTCACATGCAGTCGTGGTCGCTGCTTAAAAATCTTGTATGGATGGCCTCTGTTCCCCCTTTGATCCTTGATGAAGAAGTCCTCCGCCTTCAATCCCTCCAATCCTTTCAGTATCTTGAAGACCTCAATAAGATCACTCCTAACTCTCCTCATTTCCAACAACACCAATCCAGTCCTCTTCAGCCTGTGCTCATATTATTATGTATCCTCCCTGATGTTGGTGATCATCCTCGTCATCCTCCTCTGTACACTTTCTATATTATTTATGTCCTGCTGGTTATAAGGTCTCCAGGCCTGCTGACAATACTCCTAATGTGGTCTAAACATGGACTTATACAAGTGTATTATATTATTCTTACTCTTAAACTCTATGGTCCTCCTTATGCTTCCCATTACTTGATTGGATTTTGACACTACCTGTGCTATGTGTGCACTTGGACTCAATGACTTGCATATTTTCACTCCCAAGTCCTTCTCCTGTTCCACATTCACAATTTCTTGCTCTCCCAGTCTATATGTATGATTAATGTTCCCATGGCCTATATGCAGGCATTTACACTTGTCCACATTGAATAGTATTTACCATTCTTCTGACCAGTGCTGTATCCTATTCAAATCCTCTTTTAAGTAATTATTTTCTTCTTGGGTTTCCATTTTACCAAAAATCTTTGTGTCATCAGCAAACTTGAGGATGTGTGAGGCAATGTTGTCATCAATGTCATTAATAAATATAGTAAATAAGGGTGGCCCCAACACTGATCCCTGAGGCACACCACTTTTGACCAGACTCCATTCTGACTTTTGTCCTCTCATAACCACTCTCTGTTTCCTATCCCTTAGCCACTCGCCAATCCATCTGTGTATGTTACCTCCAATTCCATGTGCCTTTATTTTCATCAATAATATCCTGTGAGGAACCTTATCGAAAGCTTTCGAAAAATCCAGGTATACAACATCCACCGGGAAACCGGAGTCTATGTATGATGTCACTCTCTCTAGAAAGGTCAATAGATTGGTCAAGCAAGACCTTCCTGGCATGAAACCGTGTTGTGTCCCCTTTATCAGATCATTGTCCTTGAGATGCTTTAGCACTGCATCTTTAATCAGCGACTCCATAATTTTGCTAATCACTGAGGTCAGGCTCACTGGTCTGTAGTTGCTCGCCAGTCTTTTCGACCCCTTTTTGAATATGGGAGTCACATTTGCCATCCTCCAATCCTCTGGTACCTCTCCCATTTCTATACTCTTCCTAAATATTAAAGTTAGAGGATGTGCCACAGTCCCCCGTAAATTCTTTAGTATTGCAGGATGTACACTCACGCCTCCTAAAAGTTGCTCAGGGGTGGGGCCTTCCTTCCCTTATTCCACCCTGGGCAGGTGGAAGGGGGGAGTCGGGTCCAAGTCTATCCCCCACCTTCCACCCCCAAACTATCCCCAACTCCCCCACCTTCCTTCTCTAGCTGGCAGTTAGTGATTAGCGACGATTGTTCTCATGTATTGCAAATTATTGTTAAACCATCATTGCACATGCTTACAATGGCCAACATTTAACATTTATAAGGAATTTATAATTACAATATAATGTATACTTGTATTCTCAAAATGTGTGTCTATACACAACGTGGATTACACGAATCTTGGCTGTAGTGGTTTCTCTCTCTCTCTCTCTCTCTCTCTCATTGCACTACTTTTCAATATCAAGACTTAATGTGTTTTCAATATATTAATACTGTGGGTAAAACCAATCTCATACAGTATTCAGGATATTATGTTCACCATTATTGCAATACACATCAACGTGCCCTCTACGATTTACTCCTAGGTTCTCAAATTACTTACACAGTCGGGCTCATATATCATAAAAAGGAAAATACTACAGGCAAAGATAGGCTGGAATAGTGTTGCGACTGTTATTATTATTTTTTAGTTTATAATTTGAATCAGTTTCTTCTATTTATTCAATACCATACATACTATAAACTGTTTTCATTTAATTCTATGTGGCCTATACACTTTTTCTTCAATCAAGTAAATGTAGAACTCGATACAAATTACTATCAAAGTCGGTGTTAACTGTTAATAAGGCGTGAGTATAGAGCCCTTGAGTAACAGGAGTCGCCTTTTCACTTCCCCCTTCTCTGGCTCTTATCTGTCATCCCAGCCTCCCACCTCTACAAACCCCCAAATAATGAATAGAATTAATTGACAGTTTTACCATCAACTCTCCTCTATGTGTATCGAATGCAGGCAACATTCATCACACACACTAATAAAGGGAAATATACTACATTCAGACCCGTTAAATCTTTGATGTAGACGGTGTGTGCTATGAGATATTTACAAGGAATAGTTAGTATCTCAAAGACCTTTCGGTCCATTTCGGGGAAATATTCGATGTGGAAGGAGAGAAATTTGTCAGTGCACTACACTCTTTACAGAGTGTGCAAAATACTATCTACTGTCTTCTTGAACTGCTCAACTGAGGAAATATTTAGAACTTTTGAGGAAAGATTGTTCCAGGTAGAACAAATCTTAAATGGGAAACAGTTTCTACAAATACTAGTGCTGAACCTTTTCAATTCTAACTGCCAGCCATGGTTGCGTATTGTATCCATATAGAGGTTAAAGGTGGGGGCTCATGGTTTGAGGTAAACATGGAATGATAATCGCCAAGCTGTACATAATTATCTTGCAAAATGCAATGGCACTGAAATAATTATTAACAATGGTATACAGGATTTTGTGGATCGTCTATACCAGGCCTGTGACGTCACACCAGTATAAGTCCACCATCCAGTCTAGGCTAAGGATACTGGTGTGACGTCACTATGACGTCACAGGCCCGGTATAGACGATCCGCAAAATCCTTATACCATTGTTAATAAATATTTCAGTGACATTGCATTTTAAAAGATAATTATATGCAGGTTGGCGATTATTTGTCCATGTTTACCTCAACCCATGAGCCCCCACCTTTAACATTTTGCTATGATACACATTATCAAACCCATTATATACATATTTTAAAAACTTGAATGAAATTACCTTGTAGTCTGCCTGTTTTAAGAGAGAGAGAGAAGACCACTACAGCCGAGATTCTTGTTACCGGCGTTGTGTATAGAGACTCATTTTGAGAATACAATTATAGAGTATATTGTATTAATAAATTCTTAATACATTTTAAATGTTGGCCATTGTAAGCATATGCAATGATGGTTTAACAATAATTTGTAATAAATGAGAACAATCGTCGCTAATCACTAACTGCCAGATAGAGAAGGAAGGTGGGGGAGTTGGGGATAGTTTGGGGTGGAAGGTGGGGTAGACTTGGACCTGACTCCCCCCTTCCACCTGCCCAGGGTGGAATAGGGGAAGGAAGGACCCACCCCTGAGCAAATTTTAGCACGCGTGAGTGTACATTGTCATCACCAAGTGATTTTTCACCGTATAGTTCTTGTAATTTCTTCAATACTCCCTCAGTTGTTAGGTTCACTTCTTCCAGCATGTTTTCTCCATCAATCAACACCCTGGGATCTGATATGTTCACTAGATTTTCCTCAGTGTAAACTGTCGAGAAATAGTTATTCAGTATCTCACCCATCTTCTTATCGTCACATACTATGTTTCCATTCTCGTCTTCCAGTGGTCCCACATTTTCTTTTGCTTTCATTTAGCTGTTGGCATATCTGTAATATGCCTTTGGATCCTCCTTTACTCTTCTGGCTATCCGCTGTTCATATCTCCTTTTAGATTTCCTTATTAGTTTCCTTGCTCTGTTCATTGCTGTCTTATATTTCAAGTAGTCTATATATTGATCAGTCTCCTGGTATTGCTTCCACCATCGAAGCTTGTTTTTCCTTGCCCTGAATATTTCTTTATTCCACCACAGTGGTTTTCTCTTCCTTTCATCACGGTTGACAATGGGTACATACAGTCTAACTAATCGGTCATATTCTTCCTTGAATATCCTCCACATTTCTGAGGTTGTCTTATCTTGAAATAACTGCTTCCATTTTACCTTTGTAAATTCACTTCTCATTTCCTTGAACTTGGCTTTCCTGTAGTCGTAGTATATTCCTTCCACTTTTTGTTTCCCCAGTCAATATTTATGTCAAAACTCACCACGTTACCTCTGACCAGGTATAGGCTATCCTAGTGTTTACTAGCCTATACCCCTTTGAAAGGACATTAGCCTAACCTAACAACCTTACCTAACCTATCCTAGTATTATGGGTGGGGGCTTCCGCCCCCACACCCCCACTATTTGACATCTGACATATTTTTGGTGTATTTTTCTGTGAAATCTGGTTTTTTCAAGTGTCGATAATGAAATTCCTCCATGCGGACTATAATGAGAAAAATATGGCGAGTCTATTGGTCCCTATTTTCCCTAATAAATTGTTTCTAATAAGGCGGATGTAGTGTCCTTGAAGATTATCAAAATAACAATACAACACTATCTTCCTCAGAAAAAATATACAGAAAACTTGGTGTATAAGGCTGCTCTAGCTTTCTTGAATGCTACCATTAAACTTAGCAAACAATATGTATTAGGTTATTAACCATTAATTACTAATTATTAAAATTATTACCTAAGTAAGTAAAGCAATTATGCAATGAAAAAAACATATGATAGCACCTGAAGAGGTTAATTAATAAAGTAATACGAACAAACACTCAGCTATTGTTGGGGAGTATACTCCCAGGCCGGTGACAGCTCTCCAAGATATCCGTGGCACTATATAATCCTGGTATGATGTTAGGGTGTTAAATCCAGAGGCACACGACGGGAACTGGTGTTAGCACAAGAACAGCTGAGAGTACAGTGAGAAACTGTTCAATCCTGGCCTCACACCAGAACCATAGGCTAATCCATTACCAGGTAGGGACTTCCTCCACACCTAGTGGAACCACTTAATGCACCACTTTATTCACTACCCACACACACTATACTCATATACGGCCCTTAATTTGTCCCCAATGACATCAGAAAGCAAGATATTACTCCGTAATATCATAAGTATATGCTTTATAACCAGGCAAACTACCAGACAAGGTATGCGGGGACAGGCTCACCCCCGACCTCCATCTAGGAATAGTAGTGGGGACTCTTAGACCCCTTCCTACTTTCTAGTCGTACTAGCAAAAGGAGTCATAGAAGAAAAATGTGCCGCAAATTAATTGATTAGGATAGTGTTAAAATATCAAGGAAATCCGATTAATAATAAAGGAGTTAGCAAATACGCCCCTAATCTGAATATAAATGTCAGGAGAAATACTGGCAAGACAAATAGATCCAGATATGCATCAGGTATCGATACATAGGTTGGTTAAAGACACAATGCATGGGAATGTACTTGTATGTCTGGAAAACAATCGTTTTGTCATAACCTCACAGGAGTAATTACACGCTCCTGTGACACTTCTGATAGCTCAGAAGAGCAGGATGGTGCCCACATCTTGGTGGTTGTGGAGTATAATGGCCTGAAGCCATGTTTTGTTTGAGCTAGGGATAGAGTGTGTGTGGTCAGTTGTAGTACGAGGCAGGCGTTCTGTGACTTTGGATGGGGTGCAAAGGAGTGTAATGGGGCAGTGTGAGGAGGGCAGCATGGGGTCTTTGTTGGGTTTGGGGAAAGTAATGATGATACCGCGCTTCCAGATGTCTGGTATTGTCTTATGTGAATAACTGTAGTTTGATATGTTGGTGAGTGCTTTTTGTCTTGTGGTCCTTGGTGTCCGAAGTGCATGTTGCTTATGTTGTCTGGACTACAGGCGGGTGAATGCTTGAGATTGTTGATGATGTGCTTTGTCTGGTTGTTGGTGAAGGGTGCGTAGTCAGGGTCTGTGGGGAATTGTCTCTTACGTCGGATGACACATCTGTCGTCTTGATGGGGGTTTAGGTGGCTGACATTAGAGAAATGATTAATGAGAGTGTTTTCTTGTTGCATTTATCGGGTATTTAGGGTCAAACCAATGGCACGCATCCATTCACAGATCAGTGTTAGTTGATTATTCATTACTGTGTGTGCTTCAATCGCAATATTAGATGAACACATTAGCATCATCAACATACAACAAAGGGTGAAGGTCAGCAGTACATCTTACAAGGTCATTGATGAAACAAAGGAATAATATTGAACCGATTGTTGAGCCTTGAGGCACACCAAATGTTATGTCAGTGAGGGGGGAATCACACGGGTCTTGCCTCGCATACTGTTTACGAAGGTAACTATAGGGAACGCCAACGAGCTTGACAATATTTTTTACCCCTTAACTTCATATAACTCAAAAGGGCCTACAGCAAACTGGCTGTAAATGTCCACACCTATTTCCTGGTGGGCTCTTCCCAAATTGTAGAAATGTCAGATCGATTGCTTTCATTCACTTTGAGTTATGAGAAGTTAAGGGGTCAAGATTATAGTCAAGTTCGTTGGCGCTACCTACAGTAAATAACTGCAAAGGAGTTCCGCATAAGCCAAAATATTTCCAGTTTTCTACGATTATAGTATGCGAGATCGAATCAAAGACCTTTTTAAATCTAAAAATGCCATTACTACTGTAGCTTTAGAGCCAAGTGCAGAATAAGTATAGTTTAATAATTGATTTAGGGCTGATTCAGTAGAGCGACCTTTGCGTCCTCCATGTTGGGCATCAGAGAATAATTGTTGACCCTCATTATTGGTCACAGTTTGACTGCCACTTTTGAAAATTTCAGTTATTTTCGCTATTTGTAATGCATTAGGGAATATTCCAGATTAAAACATTAAATTACAGAGTGTTGTGATTGGTCGAGATAAAATATCAATGCAATGTTTGTTGACTGAAATGGGGATATCATCATGTCCCGAGTAGAGTCTTTTAATTTTGAAACAATTTGTTTGATTTCAGACGGGGAGCTTCGGAATAGTGAGAATGAACAGGGAGGGGGAGGGGGCATGTACTGGGAGAAGTTTGTAGCGGTGGGCTGGATCTGAGCAGCCAGCTTGGCTAGTGAAGTGATAGTTGAGTCGGTGACCGGACAACTCAACCAGTAGACCATTTCAACCAGTAGCTCTCAACCAGTACCAAATCAACCAATATGGTTAGGTTAGGTTAGGTTAGTACTATATTTTGGCACTGGTTTGGTTGGTCTTGGTTGATTTGGCACTGGTTGAGATGTCCGGGAACCGGTTGAGTCTGTCACTAACAATGTGTTGATCACAGGTGTCAGTACCATTAATAGTAAGGGAAACACTGATTAGTTTTTATAATTTACAATATTATATACATTAATAATATGGATGAACTTGAAAATATGTAAGTAATGCAGTACTGCAGGGGGGTCGGAGTCGGAGACGCAATCCTAAATTTTCCTGGAGTCGGAGTCGGAGGCAGAGTCGGAAATTTTACAATCCAACTTCACACCCCTGCAACCTACCTAATGATAATAATCAAAGTATTTTAAGATGCATTCGTATATATACACCTTAACCCCTTGAGGATTATGATACGTGTTTGACAGTTTGTTCTGGCTATCATTGGACGATTTTATTTAGATTAGAAAGGGTATATGGAAGTCAGAGTGATAATTACGACCGTCCTTACACTTTTAATTCCCACACACCCTTCCTAATCTATATAAAATGGTCTAATGATAGCCAGAATATACTATCAAAATGTGTCAAAATCCACAAGGGGTTAATGTTACAAAACACATACAAATATATTCACCTTAATATTACAAAGCACATACAAATAAATACATATTAATGTTTCAAAACACATACAACAAAATCTCACTTATAATTTTGTTTGTTTTTATCACAAAAACCACAGCAACCGCAGGTTAAGATTTTCAAACCTGTACAGAAACCCTTTCGGATTTTTTTCCAAGCCCCCTTCTTTTTTCCCTTTGGCTGCCGCACCGCCTCCTCTGGCCTTGGGCCACGCACCGCCTCCTCTGGCGTTGGGTCGGGCACCGACTCTGCTGGCGTTGGGTCAGGCACCGCCTCCTCTGGTGTTGGGTCAGGCACCGACTCTGCTGGCGTTGGGTCAGGCACCGACTCCTCTGGTGTTGGGTCGGGCACCGACTCCTCTGGTGCTGGGTCGGGCACCGACTCGTCTGGTATTTGGTCGGGCACCGATTCCTCTGGCAATGGGTCGGGCACCGACTCCTCTGGTGTTTGGTCGGGCACCGACTCCTCTGGCGTTGGGTCGGGCACGGACTCCTCTGGCGATGGGTCGAGCACCGACTCCTCTGGCGATGGGTCGGGCACCGACTCATCTGGTGTTTGGTCGGGCACCGACTCCTCTGGTGCTGGGTCGGACACCGACTCCTCTGGTGCTTGGTCGGGCACCGACTCCTCTTGCGTTCGGTCGGGCACGGACTCCTCTGGCGATGGGTCGGGCTCCGACTCCTCTGGTGTTTGGTCGGGCACCGACTCCACTGGCGTTGGGTCGGGCACCGACTCCTCTGGCGTTGGGTCGAGCACCGACTCTTCTGGCGTTGGGTCGGGCCTCACCTCATCTGGCAAAGTTATGTCAGGCACCGCCTCCTCAGGTGAGGGCTCATGAGCCGCCTCCTTTGACGAAGGCTTGGTCGATGGTTCGAGCACCGCCTGCTCTGGTGAGGGTGAGGGCTTGGGTGCCGGTTTATCAGTTTTCTCTACTGATTCCATTACCCTGATTGAGTAGTAATATAAGTCTGGATCTCCACCCTCACCTTCAATGATAACATCCAAATTTACCTCACAATCACAGTCCGGGTATCGTAGTTTGGCACCGGGCTTTCGATGTGTCCATCCAGCGGTAGGCCTTGTGATTATATCAGCTTGGCTTGGGGCAGTCAGGGACACAGTAGAGACTTTAACATTAACATAGTTTTTATTATGCTGATACTGAACGGGTCGCTTAATACTATCATCATAATACTGTGGCTGGTTAGGCCTGTTATTATAATATGATGGATTACTGCGGTTGTGATAGTTATTGTAGTTATTATTAGTGGCACTATAGTACGTGTTGTGACCACCTCTCCCACGACCGCGGAAATGACCCCTACGTCCACCATGATCAAACCCACGTCCGTAATCCATATGGTAAGCTTATTAATTAATCTAGTAATCTATATATTAATACTATAACACTCGGCTTATTCCTTATATAGTCACTTTTCAGATAACACCTAACAATATAGTTTGTTGTTTAGTGAATTGTAAAGCTAGGTTAACAAAGTAAATGCACGGAAGTAAAACGATGTTGACAAGTCAACTCAATGAACAACAATAAGCCTCTTTCAAAAACCCTGTAGCGGCAGCACCTTCAACTAAAATATCTACATTGTTTTAGGTTTTCTGTGTGGCTTCAGAATGTGTCGCTTCCAAACTGTACTTATTTAGCAAAATTACATATAGTATAATATTGGATACTTCACCTTTCTACCGGTTTAAATTAATGATATCAAAATATTGATTTTTTTTTGTAAATATTGCAGTCATCCCCCAAATTATTTTATTTTCTATGAAAACGCGTTTAGTGAAAATATGGCTTTTATGAGTAACTAAAATAGAATATCAGGCCAACCTTTAACACACAGACACTCACATTTACACTTACAAATACATAATCCTTCAGTGACAACGTTACCCAGAGTGTTGGGGATTGCACTGAGGAGTTAATGAAGAATAACAACACATAACGAATGATATTTTCCATAATGTTTATATAGCCTAATGTATTCAGGTCTGCTACTCTACAGAATTAGCATACCGGTACTGAACCTCGTAGTGCAGTACAGTACTGGTATTCCTATACTGTACTGTAGTAGTATACTGTACCGGAAGCTATATAATGTGAGGCATGGTACTGTACACACTTAGGACAGTGGTCTTGGTAACACAGTAGTTTGATGACCACTGTTTTTGGTTGAGGCAGTGCTGTGAACTACATGATAGCAAGCTGGGTATTATTTAATTTCTTTTCATTTTATGTAGCCTACAGTATGTACAGTAGCCTATATATATTTATGTTACTGTAAGGTATTATATGGACCCCAGTATGGTCCCCTCTGTACTGAGTGAGTCTGAAATAAAGCATTATTATTACTATATTATTATTATTATTATTATTATTATTATTATGTATAGAGCAGTTGATATCAATTTTGTCAGAAAGCTTGGAAAAGTGAAACAAGTCTTTACAAATCGTAATTATATTCAATTTTCTCCAGCTGACGGTAAATTGTCATATATTCATCTTAATTACTTATTTATTATGAAGATTTTGTAGCAAAATATGTTGTTAATTATGAAAACTTTTGAACATGATGCAGACACATAGTAGTCTCACATTTTTCCATTAGGTATGGAGAAATCAGCTGCTAAAGGATTCAAGTTATCGTCAGATGAAATAAAACCGACCTTAACTTAGCCCACCTTGTTTATTTTCTCTTTCTCCCTCTCTCTCTGGCTTGTATCCTTTCGACCCCATTCAGCATACTGTTTTAAGACGTTTATCCTCATCCAGGTGTCATTTATTTTTCTGGGGAGCAGTAGCAAGCCAGCGTATTTAAAAAAACAATTTGACAGCAGGCTAAATTTGTAAATTTTTCGATAGAAAAATATCTCTGGCGAAGCCAGACTTCTCCATACAATGCTGGCTCGCTATCACTCGCCAAGAAGAAATCGACAACTGGATGTGGATAAACGTCTTAAAACAGTAGGCTGAATGGGGCCGAATGGAAACAAGCCAGAGAAAGAGAATAGGAGAGAAACAAAGCAGGTCACCAACTCCTACACCAACCTATCATAAACGAGGTGATCCTTTATTTATTTGTTTTCAGCTACGTATAGACAATTAAATGAAGCTTAGGAACGATGTATGGTAGCTAAAAGGATTAATTGAGATAGTCTGTAGCCTTTTACTGGGTAGACGTCTATTCTAAGCAGAATAAAACCGTTTAACCCTTTGAAGCTCTGACACGTTTTAACAGTTTATTTTGGCTATCATTAGACGATATTATGCAGCTTAGGAAGGATCTGTGGGTATTAAAATGGTAAAGATACTAAGGACTATCTTAATCAACCCTCTGACCTCCATATACCTTTCCTAATCTGAATAAAATCGTCTAATAATTACCAGAAAACCGAAAAGAAATGCGTATTGGAGCTCGAAAGGGTTAATAGTTGGCAGAATATAATGGAAAGAACGTCACCGATACTGAATGAGTTGAGGGGTGAACATTGACGAAAAAAGAATGGGTCCGATGAAAAGGCCTTCTTCTCCAACCTTAGTGTAGGTGTTCATTAGCAAGGCTTTAACCCCTTCTGTACCGGTGACGTCCTTTTCATTATATTCTGCCAACTATTAGACGATTATATTTAGCATAGGAAGGACGTCTACCAATTATTAGGTTATACAGACTATCTGAATTAATCCTTTGAGATACCACATATCCTTCCTAAGATGTTGACGTCCTTTTCATTGTATTCTGGCAACTAGTAGACGATTGTATTCAGTTTAGGAAGGACGTCTACCAATTATATGGCAACAGACTATCTCAATGAATCCTTTGAGATACTATATATCCTTCCTAAGTTGCATACAATCGTCTAAATGTAGCTGAAATCAAAGGAAAAAAGACGTCGCCAGTACAGAAGGGGTTAAAGGGGAGGTAGTTGCTTTTCTGGACCCCCTTTCCCTCATGTTTAGCCCCATTAGTTTTGAAATTTTAAGACGTTTGCCCCATTTCTTTATCAATATCAAGACCTTTCGTGCCATTTACAGTAGGTATCGATGTTTTCCTAGTGAGTGATAGCGAGCCTGTAATTTTGGAGGAACCGTCCTTCGGCCGGAACATTTTTCTACCGGAAAATGTACACATTTATCGCGAAGGGGTATCTTGAAGATAATTTATTTAGTTTGATGGAGGTCTAGGGAGGAAACTTAAACAATAGTAAAAAAAAATATAAAATTGAGCTAATAAAGAGGATCCTCCCCACACATGTGAACAATTCTCGATACAAGGACGCACTGTGGCCCTGTACAGAGCAAGAAGCTTAGCAAGGGTAAAGAACCCTTTGAGGCAATTTAGCACACCCTGCTTCTGGGAGGCTGCCTTAGTAAGACTGATAATATGGTCCTTCCAAAAGAGAGCAGAACAAAAATTGACACTGAGAATATTGAGAGAAGATGAAGGATAGATTTTTGTATTGTTGAAGTATAAGAGATAATCGTTTGGGAGTTTCCGACGGGTAGTAAGATGGAGTAATTGAGTTTTGGAAGCATTAAAGGCAATGAGGTTATCTTTGCCCCAATTGGAAATGGTACAGTAGTTAGATCAGAAGATAAGTTTGTTTTTGAGGGATTGCTGGCTGGGGCATTGTGGAAAACTAATTGAGTAGTGTAAGGTAGAGTCTTCTGCGTATGAATGGATGGGACTGGAGGTACAGTTGAGAAGATCATTAATGAAAATTAGAAAGAGAATAGGACATAGGACAGAACCCTGATGAACACCAGAGTTGATAGGATGAGGAAGTGAACGATGGCCATCCACTACCGCAGCTGTGGATCGGCCAGAAAGGAAATTAGAGACAAAGACACAGATGGAGAGATAGAAACCGAAGGAGGGTAGTTTGGAAAAATAAAGAATTGTGCCACAGTCTATAGAAGGCCTTCGATATGTCTAGTGCAATAGAAATGGTCTCACCGAAGTCCCAAAAGGAGGATGACCAAGAATTAGTAAGATATGAAAGAAGATCACCAATAGAGCAAATCTGAGAGTAGATTATGAGAAGAGAAATGCTTAAATTTTGTTGATGCAAGCACAGTTTAAAACACTTTAGAGATACAAGAGATGAGAGCAACTGGACGATAGTTGAAGGGTTGAGAGCGGTCACCATTCTTTGGGTAAGGTTGGAACGAGAGCAAACTTCCAGCATGAAGGGAAGATGTTAGAGGAGAGACAGAGACGAAAGAGTTTGCCTAGGCAGGGAGTCAGCACGGAAGCAAAGTTTTTGAGTACAATAGGAGGAACACCGTCTGCACCGTACGCCTTCTTAGTATTAAGACCAGAGAGGGTAGAAAGTACATCTTTAGAAGAGATTAGAATATTATGCATAAGTAGGAGAGAGGGGGGTGGAGATGAAGGAATAGCAACGGAATCATCCAAGGTGGAGTTTCTAGCCAACATTTGAGCGAAGAGTATAGCTTAGTCAGAGGAAGAAGTCCTGGTTGTACCATCAGAGTGGAAAATGGGAGGGAAAGACGAGGAAGAAAAATTGTTGGAGAAGTTTTTGGCTAGATGCCAGAAAGCATGGGAAGAGCTAGAGTTGGATAGTTCAGTTCATTTATTATTGATGGAAGAGTGTTTGGCAAATCGAAGAACAGATTTGGCTTGATTCCAGGCAGAAATATAGTAAAAATTAGATTCTTGAGTTTTAAGGCATCATTACTGTTTGAATGTTTCCTCCTTGTTGCAGACAGCAGTAGAACAAGCGTAAGTAAGCCAAAAATTTGCTGCATTAGACAGAGAGAAAGACAATGGAATGTATGCTTCCATGCCTAAGAGGATTACCTCGGTAATGCTTTCAGCACTCTCCGAGGGTCCCCGGCCACGGAAGCAAAAGTCATACCATGGAAAATCAAAGAAATACTGCCTAAGAGCCTCCCAGTCGGCAGTGACAAAGTGCCAAAAGCGCTGGGCTGGGAGGATTGGGTAGCTGTACCGGAGAGATAGGACAGGTGACAAATATTAGTTTATGGTCGTACGAGCCCAAAGGAGGTACAAAATTTACAGTACAAGCAGAAAGGGTTAGAGGTTAGAAATAAGTCAAGAATGTTGGGCCAATCTCCAAAGCGATCCGGGATACGGAGGGGTTGCTGGGCTAACTGTTCTAGGTCGTTTAGGATAGAAAAGACGTAGGCTTGTTCACCAGCTTGGTCAGTGGAAATAGTGGAGAGCCATTGGCGGTGGTGAACATTGAAATCACCTAAGCAGGAAATTTCTGCGAAAGGAGAGATGGATAGAATATGTTCTACTTTAGAAATTAGATAGTCAAAGAATTTTGGATAGTCAGTAGAATTAGGGAAGAGATAAACAGCGCAGAAATATTTAGTTTGAGAGTGACAAGAAAGCTTTAGCCATAGAGTTGAGAATTTAGAAGAATTAAAGTTGGGAATACGAGAGAATGCAAGATTGTTGTGTAAATAGATGCAACATCCACCTTTGGCTTGAAACTGAGGATAGAGATATTAGGAGGATACAGAGAAGGGTTTGCTGTCAGTACTCCTAGATAACTGGGTTTCGGTGAGAAAAAGAAGATCATGGTTGGCAGAGATGAGGTGGTGTTCCACAGAGTGGAAGTTAGAGGAAATAGTATGTAAGGTGTGTGTAGTATACTGTATTGATAGTGGAAGAAGGTGTTTTGGAAGGCAGGCTTGGGTTGCCCTCAATATTGATGAGGCACAGAAAGGATCAGCTAGGAGGGCCAGGTGGTGAAACAGGAGTTCCAGGTGTCCTTATCAATCACCTAGCACTGCCCGGGAGAACCGCCCGGCTGGTGCCTACAGCCTCCTCCTAGCAATTCTGTAGATGGGATTCCCAGTCCCTCCTGGGGACTATCTAGCAACTTTTCAATGCTATTTTATTCTATTTGTGCTTTAGTTTATCTTGTGTTGTTTTCTGATGTTTCTCTCTCCACAAGACTTTCTACTTAGCATAATATATTGATTTAGTGATAATTCAAAATTAAATATAGCTATATTAAGTTGGCTGATAATTATGAACGCTAAAAGCAGTAACAAGAAATAGGGTGGTCAGTATGGAAGTGAAGAAGTTCTTGCATGACAGTGTGGTAATCCCGACACTGACTTACGGAAGCGAAGCATGGACGTTGGTTGAGAGACTCAGACCAAGAGTGAGAGCAGTGGAAATGAATTACTTAAGGAGTGCGTGCAGAGTTACATGGAGGGATAGACAGACTAATGAGGAAGTAAGAAGGAGGTGTGGTGTGGAGGTAGATGTGCTGGAAAGTGTGAAAAGGAACAACTTGAGTTGGTTCGGCCATATGGAACGTATGGAAAGTGAGAGAATGACTAAGAGGGTGTACGAGAGCGAGATGGAAGGACAGAGAGGGAGAGGTAGACCGAATGAGAGGTGGAAGGATGGAGTGAGGAAGTACATGAACGAAGGCGGTGCTGGTTGGGGGGAGGGGTGTCGACTGACTGGGGACAGAGGTGCATGGGGGCGGTTCGTTCGTGGCCACCCCTTCGGGGATCACGGCGTCAGGCAATAGATAGAGATAGATAGATAATTATGAAGCAGTAATGCTGGTCGATGAGAATAGTGTATGTAAACATGTCTTGGATATCACAGATAATTTTTCGTATTTTCTGCCAAAATCCCTATAGATAATCAGTGGTGGTGATGGAAAACTCAGCTAAATCTGTCCATGGATGATAACCATACACTAGCCTGATCCAACCAACCACCACGGGACGTAACCCTTTCAAGATTATCACGCATTTTGACCGTATATTCTGTTTATCATTAGACAATTTAATACAGTTTAGGAAGCATCTCTGGGAATTCTTAGGGTTTATTCAGGCTCTTGGGTGAGGGCTGGTCCCATCCGGAGTAAGGTTTGGCATCCTCTACCCAACCTTAGCCGTTTCTGTCTGTCTCTTTTACTGTCCTACTTTTCCTACTGCGAGCAGGGGCTAGAAATCCTCCTTCCCGTGTAAAATTCACCTATTATAGTCAAACCATTATATGAAGTCAGTTCTCTGGCCTAAGATTGGCACCGCTGGACCTTCCACTTATCAGGTGTAATTTGATAGCAAGGATGATTGCTTGTGACCTCTCTCTCTCTCCTTCCCTTATTTAACTTAATTCTCATTATGAATTAGTTTAATACAGTGACACACACACACACACACACACACACACACACACACACACACACACACACTCACTCACTCACTCACTCACTCACTCACTCACTCACTCACTCACTCACTCACTCACTCACTCACTCACTCACTCACTCACTCACTCACTCACACTCACTCACACTCACTCACTCACTCACTCACTCTCACACACACACTCTCACACACACACACACACACACACACACACACACCCACACACACACACACACACACACACACACACACACACACACACACACAGCCCGTAGCCTAGTAGGTAGAGCTCTCGTCTCACACACGGGGGGTCGGGGGTTCAATCCCCGGCCGGGCGGAGACAAATTGGGCTTGTCTCCTTTCATGTGTTAGCCTCAGTTCACCTAGCTGTAAATAGGTACCTGGAATAAGTGGACGACGTTGTGACGTCCCATCTGGGGTTGGCAAAAAATGGTACAAGGCGAGATGGGTATCATATGGTTCACCTAAGCTGATGGCTACCTAAGCCTTCGGGCGAGACGGTACCGTCTATAGTGAGAATGGTACCCTACAGATCCACCCTAAGCCTTCGTTTCCGATGTCGCCAATTAGCTAAAATACAGACTACACACACATCCACAGCCATTCCAACAGTACATAAAACACTTAACATGCATTTCACGCAATACATTCCCAGTTAAGGAGGCGCGATAATAATGAGCTTAGCTCGCATTGCGTGGATTCCCCTTGACGAACAAGTAACTGAGTAACTGAGTAACACACACACACACACACACACACACACACACACACACACACATACATGCATACATCCATGTATGATGAATCATGTGGATCATAAATATATACTTTAACTACTCTCTCTCTCTCTCTCTCTCATGAGGTCCTTCCTAATTTGAACACAATGAGAGAGAAAGAGAGGTAGGCCACGAGCTATCATCCATGGTATCACACCTGATAAGTGGGAGGACAAGCATGTGTTTGTATACATGTATATATAATGAGTATTAAAAGCTCCATTAAGGGGGTACTGCTTGTTTTTTGGGGACCATTTATTCATATATTTATACAATTTTGATTTTACTCTTTAGACCTCCATCAAGCTTAAGAAAACACCCCGTTCACCCCCTTTCAAGATATATAAATATATATATATATATATATATATATATATATATATATAATTATATATAAATTTTTCGCAGATCATTAAGAAATTACAGGCTCACTTTCGCTCGCCAGGAAAAAATCGACACCTAAACGGCATGAAAGTTCTTAATATTGACAATGTAATGGAGTGAAATGTCTCAAAATTGCCAAACTAGTGAACGAACGTCTTAAAATCGCAAAACTAATTGGTCTAAACATAAGGGAGAAGGAGGTCCAGAAAAAGCGAGTACCTCCCCCTTAAAGTTGTAAATAGCTTATATAACGAACATTTGTTGTGAAAAATGTACAGTATATGTTTGGCATTTCCGTATTCATCACAAGGCCACATCTAAATTGCTTTGATATAAGTAACATCCCGTTCTTATCATCAATCATCAATTTCAAACCCCAATGTATTTGAATAAACTAATAAAAGTATATGGTCCTCCCGGGATTCGAACTCGGGACACCACACCCAGAAGTCATGCATTACTTTTGTTTTATCTCTTCTCTCTTCCTCCTCCTAACATTCTCTCTCTCTCTCTCTCTCTCTCTCTCTCTCTCTCTCTCTCTCTCTCTGTGCGTGTGTGTGTGTGTGTGCATCTGTCTGTCCCTCTCTCTCTCTCATGAGGTCCTTCCTAATTTGAACAAATTCACCTGGCGGTGGTCACTGTATTAAAATAATTCATAATGAGAATTAAGTTAAATAAGGGAAGGAGAGAGAGAGAGAGAGAGAGAGAGAGAGAGAGAGAGAGAGAGAGAAATTGAATAAATAGAGAACAATAGAGAACAAGAGAGAGAGAGAGAGAGAGAGAGAGAGAGAGAGAGAGAGAGAGAGCGAGAGAGAGAGAGAGAGAAGAGAGAGGAGAGGAAAAAGATGCGATCATCCATGATATCAAATTACACCTGAGAAGTGGAAGGAGCCAGCGGTGCCAGTCTGTGGCCATAGAACTTATTCATAATTTGTTGTTATGCTATAGAGACTAGACAGAAAAAAGGACGAGGGAATGCGAAAGTGGTCCCGGACCCTAATATTTGGAACTTTAAATGTTGTTTCGGTTCAGGCTCTGTCTTGAGTCGGCCATCCTCAAGTTATGGGGTATGTGCCTGATTATATACATACAAATACATTCTGGCTCTCGCATTTGACAATTGTATGCAGTTTGGGAAGGATCTTTGGGAAATTATCATGGTTACGTTTAGTCTGGCTATCATTATACAATTCGATATAGTTTAGGCAGGATCTTTGGGAATTATAAGGGTTAGTTTATTCTGGCTATCATTATACAATTCGATATAGTTTAGGAAGGATCTTTGGGAATTTTAAGGGTTAGTTTATTCTGGCTATCATTATAGCAATTCGATATAGTTTAGGAAGGATCTTGGGAATTCTAAGGGTTAGTTGATTCGTTCTATCATTATACAATGTCGATACAGTTTAGGAAGGATCTGTTAGAATTATAAGGGTAAATTCTAACGAAATTAACTTTCATATACCCTTCCTAGTCTGAATAAAAGTTCGTCTTATAATAGCCAGAAAGCAGACAAAAATTTTCGTAAGTCGGATCTTGACCGGTTTAAAGGTCTTCAGTCTACTGTAAAAATTTGTGTTTGTTTTTCTTGTTGATAGAAAAATAAAATTAAGTTTTGTTGGGGTAACTTTTAAAATGCGTAAATATTCCGGCTGAGAAATCAGTGAAGTAGGCCTACCTGCCATGTTACAATGTAATAGATCTATTTATTGCAGGATGCTTACCTCCCCTTTATGGATGGTGGCCATACACAAGAAATGTGCCCCAACCGGACCCATAACCCTGTTAGATTCAGTTAGAACAGCCCATTGCCATATTACTGAAGAACTTACAGAATTGACTGCACTCAACGTATGCCCCTTTCCCACTGGTGAGACACTCACGATTTTCGTCTCCGACACCAATCAATTGGCACATTCGTGACATGTCCTCAACACCTCTCATGAACCAATCATTTTACTCTCAAGACCTCGCAATGGGCCTTCGCAAATGTTCGCACAGTTCTAAATTTTGGACGGACCGAGGACATCACGAGGATTGGTTTCCCTCGCAAGCATCGTCGAGCATCGCCGAAGGGATCTGCGAGGGTATCCTTTGCTATCATCTGCTGACATCGGCGAGACATCGCGGAGGGTTTCGCATAAAAAAAACCTTTTGCAACGCTGCATGGATGCTCACCGATGCTCTGCTCGCCGATTCTTCTCAGATGTTCCGAGAACATCGACGATGCCAAAGAGCCCCTTCGGCTAGGTGGGAGAGAAAGGACAAAAACAACGAGGAGGGAGAGAAAGAGAAGAACTGAAGGTGGGCTGCAATTTTTACGTTCCGGCTATAGCCTAATTGAGCCCACCTCGCCTGTTTTCTCTTTTACTCCCTCCTC